>KZ308356.1:1331208-1411720 GCA_000376725.2 Ladona fulva | reverse complement strand
TAAAATAATAATAATAATAATAAAAGAATCTGTCGGTATGATATCAAAGCATTTCATTGAGGACCTTTCACATTTAAAGTCATGACATCTGGTTCTAAATAACTCCGCAAAGGTAATAAAATTAAAATTTGAAAAAAGCATTCACGCAGGTTTCATGTTTATTAAGTGACTTTGAAGCTACGAAGTGAGAAACCAATATTACACCTCGCAAAGAAAATTTTACGAATGCGAAGATATATTTACTCTAAATTGATTTCGCTGAAATGTAAATATAATGTAACAGTAATTTAAAAGAAGTAATTTGGAAGCACATAAAAATTAAAAGATACTAACTAAATCTAACTTCATAACGTTTTATATTAACTGCTTAACAATAGTTTAATTTTCCAATATTTTTTAAAAATCATAATGTAAAAGGACATCGACATAATATCTCTTTGCCTCAAGAAAGTTCCCGTTAGGACATCGATTCATGGGGATATCCAAAGATTGATGGCACTGTAGATGAATTTGCAGAACATTAACCGCAAAAATATTATCTATAAAATTTCGAACTTCTCTTAAACGTATATCATTTAAATGTTATAAGCCCAATCGTTCAGGAACATATATCTCAAAACTTTCATGTTCTAAAACTGTTTCGGGTTTGTCTTTCAAATTCTACGTCGAGCACATCTAATTCTTGTACAAAGCTGCATATCTTTCCTGTCACTTGTATAAAGTGTAAATTGCCTGTCATGTGTAGATATGGAAACACTTTTTGTTTTTCCTTCGTTTTATCGTTGCATGATGGCTTGTCATTCAATCACCATAACATCACTGAGATCATCCGTCTCCACCCTCGATAACCTGTAGGAATGACAGTAGAGACAACGCTTAACCCCGCGAGGAGTTGACACAACTTTTGCTTGTTCGATGACAATTCGATAAATAGATCAAGAATTGCTTGGCATCGAACCCCGATCTATGCGAACATTATTAAACAACGATCATTACCAGAAATAGCACGAATGATCGACAGAGAATAAAAGGATGAATATCGAACGAGTATTTTACTATTATTTATAAATGATAAAATTCCACATATACTCAGAGCAACTCAGCATTAACGCGGAAATGTGGAAGAGGACAACATATAAATTTAAAAGAGGATTTCATAAATCTGAATTATTCCTTGAAAAGGAACTTAGCTATAATGCCTACAGTAAATTATGAAATTTGTTTCCAACTTGGTATGTCCTAAATCGGATGTTACCAGAAAAATAAAACCTAATAACTAATTTCCAAAACTTCAATTCAAGCTAGTTTCAGCTGTTTGTAGTTAGTATTTTCAGGCATTAGTAGTCGATTTCTTTTCCCATAGCTATGAAATCAATCTGTAAAAATGAATGTCTAGCGTAAAATATAAGTAAGCAAGGAAATGCAGTCTCTTCCATTTTATTGATTACGTATCATTATATCGATTAAAATGACACAATTATTTAAAATTCAGCCTTCATTGTACGAATGATAACATTTAAGCAATTTTTCTTGTTTACCTCGCCATGAATTCATTCATACATATTCAAATATAAGGGAAAAATTTTAAAACGAATTAAAGTGTGCCAAAACGATTTTAACCCTAAAACCAAACCTCGAAATTCGGATCGAACCGATGAGCATTTTCATCCCTCTCAAGCAATTAGTCGAAATTCTAATATTTTGTCTATGTTTTAGAATTTTCAACAAATTTCCAAAGTTGAATCCAAAAATTTTAAATCGTAAAAATTTCCTTTTTAATTAAATTAATTAATTACAAGGCCAATGAGAAGAAGATAGCAAAGAAATGCATTAAATAATTTTTACACGTATTCTAGTAGTAGAGTTAGTTTTATTGGTGCCTTGACAGCTAAGGTTATTTGCACAAGACATGCATTCTATCATAAAATATATGTAAAGATAAATATATCTTGCAAATTAGTTTGAGCTTTCGTTGAAACTCTATGATGAAAACTTATCTTTCATATCTTTCAGAATGATGCATTTTCAATGCTCTTCAATTTAAGACTGGTTAAGACATTAGATCCTTATTCTTCATTTTGTTACGAGAAGCAGAAGAATGTTAGGATAGAAAAATTTCGTTCCAATGCATAGCGTTTCAATCAGTAAAAAGGAAAATGATGTAGTTAACGGATGGGTTTCAAAGCTCATGGTCATATCACAAAATTAAGGTTTCTCAAGTAAAAAAATTCTTCTCACTCAGTTCAATATTAACAACTCGAGTTAATTAATACAAACAGTACACAATATTATATCATTAATCGTTTAATTAAATTCTGATGTATTAATTATATAATTACAGTTACATTCCTCGTCCATTTACTACTTATATTTTTAATTAAATTATAAAAAAATCAGTGAAATTGTATGTTGAGTTTCTATAAGTATTACTAGAGAAACCAAAAGCTAAAAGATCAATTTTAATCCAACAATGAAAATGATACGTTCGACGCCGAAATTTGGATGAGACTCCCTTGTCATGGGAATAAAGAATTCAGACAATGGAAACACTCCAAAGGTAATAGCAACATCTCTTGTACTTGGCTCTTCGTGGTACATTATTCGAAAAGCCTCTTACGAGTGCGCCAAAAATATAGAAGTGCGGCGATCTTCGTGTAAGAAAAACGCGCGGTCATCCATGACAGGAGGACCGCCCCCTTCTTCCATAAGGGTCAACCATGTTGCCAAACTTCTGCTTACAATAGTTCTTATCTATGGACCGCAGATATGTAAGAGCCTGTCATCAATCTGAACAACGAGGGAAATAGAAGGACTGACCATGGAAACAAGTATTTATCTGCGACCTTTGTAAGCTGAAAGAGGCTAACTGTTTTGTCTTAACCTTGATCCAACTAGCATGAAAATTACATACATAAGTGCTCTACCTTTCGGTAGGTCCATGTGCCCTAATATTCCCTATTCATAGCCCTTTCTTTCGCTACGTGGTAACTAACCCCATCCTTTATGTCATCTAACATCTTTCATGAAAATTAACAGCTCCAATTAATTATTACTACGTTTACTAACTATCATGCTTACATTTTCGTTCGAATAATAGTTCCATAAGTGAATGTAATGAGACTAGTGTTATTGTTAGTTTTTATATGGGAAAATAGGAAAGAACAACTGACGCGTCCCTCATCAACTTAATAAAGACGAGCTAAATTTGCTACAGCACCTGAAATCGTGATCAAAAATCTTCGGACTCACTGTCTCATTCTCTCTTCAAGAATATTCTGTTATTAAATAAGTGAAATGCTTAAGGTTTACAACTGATTGTTGCCACCAACAGATCTTCTTCATGCGACCTCTGTTTGAGTATTGCAATACAAGTATGTAGACGAGACGGAAATTCACAATTTCAGATTAAGATGTCGCTAAGAGCCAAATTTGAATATAAATAAAGAAACATTAACTAAGAAATTAAAAGAATCCAAATGCAATAAGTAGCATTTCTTGAATTACAACAAGTTTTCGCGTAAATAGTTGAAGACATAGCATCTAGTCGAATAATTGAATCTTTCTACGTCCGCTCCACTTAAATTTCATGCTAATGAATCCCATGTACACATTTGCTATACATAGCAGGGTGAAAAATTGGCATCGGCCGGGTATCAAACACGGAGAAACTGTTTGAAAGGCAATTGTGTTAACCATTACACCACCGTCGCTAAAACACCATGAGATAAAGAAGCTGTTTCGATCATTTAAACAATATTCTTACGATGTTGAACAAATATGCTAATCGTGAAAAATGTCAGACTGCTAAACTAAATGTGAGAAACATCAAATTACAGTAACGACATACCTTTATAATTCGTTTTGATACTTAATACATAATCTAATAATCTTCTAAACATTTCTTAAAAGATGGGTGCATTACATCCATATTCCAAGCATGGGATAATGTGACAACCATGACAGTGTAGAGTATAACGCTGTTCAATGCAATGTGGCTATTTCCCCAGCGCCTCTGGCATACGCACCCAATTCTACCCGAGTAGGATCGAACGGAACAAAGATCTCATTAGCTTCAAAGACCGTTAGGGGACACTTGGAGGCGTTCGATCCTAGAAATCACTATTCAACCGAAACTCTGATCACGAAGGCTCGTTGGAAGTCGATCGAGATGATCTGACCATCGGAAGAATAGCGAGGCAGAGAGAGCGATGATAAATAGGTTCTCTTAAAAGTAAGTTACTAGGCGTGAAAAGAAGAAAGAAAAAAGAATATCTCCTCCTTTACATAGTCCTTTCTCCCCGGATTGGAAGGAGGTCGAAGGAAGAACAAAATAAAAACGCCCAGTGATCGAGGCTCTCGCACTTGTGATTCTGAGTAAATGCTTTTGATTGATATGGTATAATACCGTCTACTTGAGCTCAGGTAATGGGTTTGTTTCCCTCTTGTCAAGTTTGCGGCTGAGATGAAAATTTCTTCTCCAGAAAACTGAATCCAGAACTATAAACATTAAAAAGGATATGAGGTATGACTAAATTAGTTATACTATGGTTGGTAAAATGTCCAAATATTCACTGTAAAGCTACTTATTATATAGTAATAACTGTATACTGTTAAGTCAACTAGAATTATTTTGAAGAATAACAGAACGGTGTAAAATATTTCGATATTAACGACATCGCGAGGAACTTCAGTAGTTTAGTAAGTAAGTGACTTAACATTTTATTACCTCAAAAAATATGTTCAAATTAAGATAACGAAAATAGTTTTGCACATTATAAACAGATAATTTGATGTATGATGTTATCTACAAAAGGAGAGTTCATTTGCGAATACCGAAAATCCCTGCTACTACCACCGCAGTTAGCTGAATGCATATGAATTTATCGGGAATGATCAAAATCAACTTATGCACATGTTAAAAAAATTAATAAGGTAAAATTAAATTGGTTTAAAGCTGAGAATTTATTTTAAAACCCCTTCAAGTAATCTGAGAAAGTTGAGAATAGCGAGGGAATAAGTGAAAAAGAATCATTGTTATAGTTCATCGAAAAAGCAGTGACTTATGGAAACCCATACCAAAGAAATTAAACAAATCAAATTTTCAAGAATGAAACTAAACTCCTGCAATCACAACGAGTTGAAGTTTTCCAATTTAATATATTTAAGTTCAATTTACCTAAGTGTAAATTTGATTTCTATTTGTTAAACAAGTATTAATACGTTACTTATTCGCCGTAGATACAATTATATATATGTATATATACATAAGCTACTGTTTAAATTGTGCATCTCACAAGATTAGAGAAAATAGCATCATTAGCTCTCTCGGATGTAGAACCTCTGAAAAATCCAAAACGAGTTTTCTTGCAAAAAAATCTGGCTCTGCGGGCAAGCAAACTTTTTCACCTCATCTCGGAAGTAAATCCGCACCATTCTATCGCGTGAATCTCCGTATTCGCATGAAAAATAACTCTTCAGGAGTACCGTTCAAAAAGCAACTTATCCGTGACAAGGAGGACTGCCCCAACGGCAGAACGCACGTCAGCGCATTTGGTTCTTTAAGATCCACCTGAGCAAAGTCGGCATATTCCGCCCACCACTGATTGGACCACACACTCTTTTTCGCGGATACAGAAAGAGGAACGATGCCGGCAGAGACATGTGAACCTCCCACGCCGACGTATTTCTGCCGCTAACGCCCACCTCACCGACACATTTGCCTATTTAACTCGCCACAAAGGACTCATCTCCTGTGACATGCGCCACGTAACTCGTACTTGAACAGGTCGCGAGTGTCGAGCCTTTCTTGTTATGATTAATAAACCTTATCGAGGATGAAATATCTATTCCTGCGAAGGAAAGATTTCTGCGTGTAACCGTGACCGACAGGATTCCTATACGAAGGAAATGGGAAAAACGTGGCTTTGGTGTGAATGAGAGTTTTCCGTTCGGCGGAATTCAAGCACAAGAGAACGTTTTCAGACTGTTTGTTCGCCCTCTTGTTTATAATGCGAGCTTTTAATTCAGCATACATTATGCCGAAGGAATCCTCTCTTTTGTGATATACTTCTCTTGCTTTTATTGTGAAAACAAATGACATTTAAAAAAGAAGGAGAGTTTGGATTATAAACCTATACGACGAAAAATCATTCTCAAAATGATTTCCAAATGAATAATTGAAACCCCAAATTTTCGTGGAATTTAGGTTGCTTGCACTTCAAACAAATTAATGTGTTTGACGATTAAAGATGAGTTTAGCATAAGAGAGGTTCGATATAGACGACCGCGTAAGTCCACGATCTTGCAGGGAAGACTTGGTTTAGAGTCAATGTCATATTGACAGCAAACACAGATCCTATAATGAATTTTGTAGCAGCCAACGTATTAAAGATGAGGAATAAAGATTTTCTATTATTCGAATGAAATATTTCAACATATTTAGGAATGAAAGTACAGGTACGGTATAAATGTCTCCTTCAACCATATCCCACAATCATTTTCAAAGGGAATTTTCCCAAGTGGTTATTACTTCTACTGCGATAAACTTCTGCGATCTAAAGATTAGCGAGAGCTCGAAAATAAATATTACATTATAATAAGTGTAAGAAGTATTAGGATAAGTGAGTGAGATACGAGTAAGTGCTTTAGTTCATCCCGTGAAATGTTAGCATCATTTCTCCAACCCTTTCACCTTTTTGTAAGGGATATAATATGACGGAATTACATGGATATATTTAAACTTCAGAGATTTCTAGAAATTTTACTTCTTATCATCTTCGGTCTTCAACTTGCTTCGTTGATGATATTAATCATCAGGAGCGTATGTCCTGGAGGACATGCGCTCCTTTCTACTTTACCTCCTTATAATTGACAAATATTAACTTGGTGTAGAAAGAAACATTTACATTTTAGTTTTAATGGTTTCTTATTTTATTCATGCAGAGGAACATTCTTATATCAGATTAATGAGACTGAATGGTCCATAAAATATAACATTTAAGAGAAATAGGAAGCTCTGAAACTAAGGAGTTAACATTATTAATCCAAAATGTATCTGCTAACAATAGTTGCTTCAGAATTCAATTATGAGAACATCTGAATTTGATGCTTTGAAAGTTACCATTTCCCGGCAAACATAACCAAGTGCCAAGATTTGATGACACACAAGCAGAAATATCTACGGCAGAATTCTAAGGAAATATAAAAATTAACCCATATTTTGCACTCTTAGTACTTATACAAGGACTACTTGCAAATTTATACTCTGAGACAGTCCATTTACTTTTCTCGGAGGAATCATAAAGGCAAGTCACTAAAAATCCAAAGGAATGACGTCTGCCCAGTGCACCTATTCCATTCGAAGACTTGGAACATCAGACAAATACCGAAGAATAATTAGTCGAAGGTGGCTACTTTACGATGAAAATCGGGTTTTAACTTTCATTTCAGATGAAGTTCTGGATGACATGTCTAGAATCAGTAGATGGTTTGGAGGTGGAACCTTTGAAGCTATTTCAAAACTTTTTCTGCATCTTTGCACTAAACGTTATGCAATGAAAGGGCAAGTTTGTTTTGGACTGATAAAGGCTAAGCTTCATGTGAAACCCTGTTCGGCATACTAAAAAATGCTAGACGAATTGACCCAACTCATTCTGCAATGGATTTTGGAGTATTATTTCATGCTTTCGAAGTGCATTACAACCTGAACTAATAATATGGAAGGGTTGAACCGCAGATTTAATCATATTGTATTGAATCACCATCCATCTCAGTATGACTTTCAAGAAAGCTTTCATTTAGAAGAAAAGTAATTTTCAGGAACTCAAAGAGCATACCGATAAAGAGATAACAATATGGTATTAAAATATTTGGTATATACATATGCAGTTATGGGATTAGAATCTGGAATACTAAAATACTGCCAATGACTTTAGCGCTAGGACCCTCTTTTTTCTCGGAACATAGCTTGGGGGAGAAACAGAAGAGGATGAATATGTTAATTTATAACTGCATCACATTTATTTTATTACAATTTATAAGATTAGCTCAAATTCAAGTTTTTTAATTACTAATGAGTTCTTTTGAACTTTCTTAATTTCAGGATTTCTTGTTCCGTTCGTTTAAACTTCCTTAATTATGTGCGACATGGTAGTTCGGTAATTAGAAGACCTGCTCAGAAAGTGGGAGACCTGGGTTCGAGTTTCAGTCATATCGCTATTTTTCATACCTATTATTCCTTGGGTTTCAGCCTCACGGCTCTTCCATGTTATGTTATTCACCTTTCCCAAATCCTTCCTTGATTTTCTTAAGATTTTCTCATAGCAAATGAAGCTTCATTGAAAACAGTTTTAACAAATATAAAAAACGTTCTTTCTAAGGAAAGCAGTAAAATATAAATATCGGAATAATTTCAAGAATATGCTGGAAACAAAAGTTACTGCAGCAAAATATTTTTGTAGTATGTTCGTAGTGCTTTAAGCGTGACATGAGAGCTTAACGAAACATTTTTTAGCTTTCATATAATTTACTAGTAATCTTTTATAGTTTAATAATTATTTATAGATAAGTCGATTTTGTAAATAAATTTTAAGTATCCTTCAATTTTCTGTTACACTGTTATACTTTTATAGGTTTACTTAACCACATGATTATCAGAATATCTCTCCGTTCTAACTTGAATAATAGGTATATCTCTTTTCATCCAAACCTATTTAACATAATGTAAATCTATTACAAGGCTATTATCAATCCTTTGATCATAGTTGAAATAGTAATAATTCATAGTTCCCTTCCCAATCCCGGCAATGTTTCGGATAAAGAAGAGGAATACTAATGAATTATTCTCCACGCATACTCGAATGCATACCAATTTATAAATTATTCCAAAAGAATTTTATGGCCTAATTTTCCCTCTTTTCCAAGTATAGGATCAATGCGGGCAGTGCATGCACTATTCGACCTTACCCTATGCGTCGAAGTCATGTTCCATTCTGTTACTATCATGAAAAGAAATGATTAAGTAGTCTATAGTTTCCACTAACAGTTTCCTCAATATCTCAATCGTCCACCGAAGTAGTGAGACATATAATATCAGTCAGATCTTCCAATTGAAGAATATAGTTTTATAAATTACCTAAGATGGTTGACCTATTTTTTAACAATACTTTTAATTTACGAAAACGCTTGACTGCAGAGTCTCATGTGCAGCACATACACTACAGGAGCTGTAATGTATTAGTAATCCTCATTTAAATCATTAAAAATTTGTTGTCTAAGAGAAAGGAATGCTTTATGAGGGACAAATATCTTAAATGAAACCAATGCCGGAAAGAATTTTGTTAGATAAGGCGTGCGTACCCACAACTTGTATTCCTAACTTACTGGTCGAGTCGTGAGGAAAGGCTCGCGACCGCTTTCAGTCCGGCCAATTATCGAGGTCTTCCGAGAGGCCGCGAAAAATCTCTTTCGTCTTTGGAAATCCTTTGGAAGGTCGGTCCCTCTGAAGTCGATCGAGAAATTCGGAATACTCTCCGCATTTCTGAGTTCCTCAGAGTCCAGACGCCACGTCACCGCCCTTTCCTTTGTCTCCCTTTTTTCGGCACAGAGCAACTTTTTGTCACGACGAGAGATAGCGACGATAGATTACGGAGAGAGCGATAGTGGGAATAACTTCAACTCGGTTCCAAAGATCGGAAGAGAAGAATTTTGGTAATGGTGGGAAAGTAAGGAGTAATTTACATCAAGACCGTGATATCTACGCAGAAGCGTTCTAAATTACCGGCAAAGAAAAGTAAGAGAATAATATTTCTCATCATCATCGTGAACATTCAACGTGGCACATTTGCAAGTAATTAGTAATTTTCATTGTATAAGTGAAAAATAAGTCAGGAATATTATAGGTAAGTTTCTTTAAGAGACTAGGAAATAAAATTGTATATTATTTGATGACGAAATTTCCTCTTGCTCAGAGTTCTTAGCGTCTTTAGTATAAAATACTGACCAACTTCTCCCCTATCGACACATCTGACAATAACGTAGCTTCAATTCTAATACATTGTTTCACTGAAAACTTAAGTCGATCGTGCAATTAAACACATATTAAATATTCAACTTTTCTTTTTCGATATTACTCACAATCAGCCATTCTTTCTTATTTCCAATCCAAATAGAGATTTTTTGAGGGGGATTCTACTAACTTCGAAATTCCCTTAAGGTCAAACATTTATTTCTATTCGAATATTAGAAGGTTAGGCTAGAATGCGAAAATTGTCAACGTTTTTAAAATCGGCGTTTCGAAACGTTTAACTGATGAACTAGTTAAATTTCTTCAATAGAGTGCTTCCTTATTTCAAAACAATATCAGTATTGAAAATAATAATAGGAAAACATTTCTACACTTTACCACAATGTTGTTTATTACACGACCATGGTTTCGACCCGTTGGGTCATCTTCAGGTTGATGTTGACTGAAGATGACCCAACGGGTCGAAACCATGGTCGTGTAATAAACAACATTGTGGTAAAGTGTACAAGTGTTTTCCTATTATTATTTTCATTATGGAAAACTACCACCAAGTTAAGGCCGTATTATTGGATTCTACAGTATCAGTATTCAAAGTGAGACATTCTTTACTTTAAAAATATTTAGTAAGGGTAATTGACAAAAAAGTTACATCAATCAAAGATTTTTTATAAAATTTAAGTTTCGGATACGGTCCTGGTGCGGAACTTTCTAGAATTTGACGGAAAAAAAAGGAAACAGGGGAAAAGACTAATCCAAGAGTTGTATATTTAATTGAAATAAATACGTGGTAGACCTTTATGACCTTATTTATGACCCCTCAATGCCTCGGCTATGATTATGCTGGTAAAGACGTAAAGTTGTGCTCGACACTGGTATTAAATATTTCCGACTTCTTTTTCGTGAAAAGCTAGCTATAGATACCTTTCAAAAGTGTTTATCAATGAACATTTTCAACGCTTTTAATTCCAACCTAAACTCTCTATGAAATACCGGCAAATAAAAGTTTATAAGTGAAAAGTTTCTTGAAGACATAATTTCGGCCTGATTGGAATAAGAGGCGAGGCAATTCCGGCGCACGTGGAGGAGCGATGAAGCCATAGCAAAGGAGCGGTTCCTTTCTTTCCAAATTTAAGTCCCCCGTCGAGATCCCGAGCAGAAAACCGTACCACACACATCGCCTCACAAAAGCCACGATGTTAAGATGGTAACAATCATACGGTCACGAAATGAATATTCGCCAATGACTTAGAGTGATAGTAGCTAAAACGTTACCCATTTGTTTCTCTTCCCTCTCCCTTCTCCAGCTCCACTTCCTTCTTCCATAACTTTCGTTTATTTTTACGCCAAAACTATATTCTCTTATCACTCATGTGAATTCGAAGATTGATATTTATGATTGTAATTTAGAAACACTTAATTAGTTTCTCCTTTTACGAATGTGCAGTTTAGACTTGATGTCAGGTTTACCATTAGGCGCTCAAGGCACTAGCTGAGGGTCTCGCCGTTTAGGAGGCCCTAAATGAGACGTTTTCGATTTGAAGGTGAATAATCTCAGGGGGCCTCAAAAGGGGCCTTACACCAAGGACTTCCGATAGATAAAATTCTTAACTTAAGGGGGGAATGGGAACATGTATCCATTCATGGAATCAAATTATTAAAATTTTACTGATGATGCTTAAAAATCAATGACAGCTCTGATGTTTTAAATCTAGAGTTTACTATGTACTCTCAAGGTACTGATCAATCAAGTGTGACAAGCTGGTTGAAAACAGTTGCGCTCATGCTGGATCGAACAATTTAGGAACACGGATTGTATTGTTTCTTATGCAGATCTAAGGTTTTTCAGAGGTTACGAAAAGAACTCCTAAGCCTATTGTAAAAAGAATATTATTAAATTATGAAGGACAAACGATGATAAAATTTCTGATATATATTTGGACACTTTGCCCAATAGTTCATCAATAAACATCACATTTAACTATTATTAATAATATTTGCTAAAATGTCAATACTTGTTGATATGTTTGATATAGTGAAAATAATATAGTGAAAATTTTGTTTCTATTGTTAGTAACCGGGTAAGGGAATATAGAAAAATCTATTTAATCCATATGTGAAGTCATATACCAAACAATTTAAAAGATTTCATCAAAAATTTAAAAGGGTTATCATGAAATCCGGAAGTAAGTGTTTGATTACTTTGAGCGGATTTTAAAAGAAATCAGCTCTCTCCAATCCCTGAACTGCGAGGCTGAAAAAGTTTTCATGTACGTCAGGCGAAAATTTTGCAAAAATCTAAAAAAAAGTAATTCCTAGAATATCCCTCTGTTATAAAATCTCAAACGGGTTTTGTCAGCTGATTAAAGAATAAAGTTTAAATATGCTGTTTTTGAGTCTTACCCAAGGAAAGATTATCTACTTTTAGATTATCTGCTGCTTATACATGCAAAGGTAATTGCTTGTAAATTGCTGAGTGAAAATTAATTTTCAAACGGTCTCATCTTTATCTTAATCGCCTTTAAAGTCCTTCTTGACTTAATGATTTACTCTATCATAAGTTTTTTGTAAATTTCTTTCTTTCGTGTAATAAATAAGTTGACCCTCTATGAGGATCAAACATAAAACATAAGCCGTTGGAAACATACACGTTTGCGTGTTTTCTAATTATTATTGTTTTTATTACATTTTAGACAAAAAATCAGACATATTAATCATAATAATTACATTCGAGACAGAAGTTTTAATGATGTAGACATAAAAACTCTTATCTCATGGTCAGACTAATTACGCTGAGAGTATTAAGGAAATCGGAGCAAATAACTGCAAGGTTAAAGACGTAATAATGTTTCGCGAAGGGATGCACATGGAGAAAACAATTTTCCCTTTTGCTGTAATATCATAAACTGCTGATGAATGAACTGAAAAAGATTTTCGTGCCGCACACTAGATCTATGAGTAGGTAATAATTTATAGCAAAGTTAAATACCTCCGACCTTAAAATTCCGGGTTGAATTTTATCTGTTAACCTTGTGGCTTTCATTTTTATGTAACTGTAAGGTCTGGGAGACGGTTAATCACATTCCTTCTTTGTCATTTTCTCTTTCCTCACTTACACCCTTGCCCTCCACAACATCTTCTATAGTTGTATTGAGTAGCCTTTCATGCCTTACCACATATCCAATCCATGTAGTCCTCGTCTTCATTAGATGTTTTCATATTTCCTGTTATCTCCCGCTCCTCTGAATACCTATTCATTTATTACTCTATCAATCATTATGATGTAGTAAAAATTTTCGAAAGCACTATAATTTCTGCTTGTCTTCAGTTAGGATGTTATATGTTTCGCTTTCATTTTTCTCTTTACTACGAACGTATGTTCTTAGGAATTTTTTCCTGATTTCCAAACTATTTTTCCAGAGGTGGGTAAGATTCTCTTTGTAAAGAATGATTTTTTTAGCTCGGTGTAATTTGACTTCATTTAATGACTCTCAATTCATAGTAAAACGACGTAATAAGGATATCTTGCCAATCTGTCGCATTTGAGACTGATAAGAAGAGTAATTGTGACAGCATTCAAGCTCTGAATTCTCTTAAAGACAATGATGGACAAAATACAATAAGGACCCGTAAGCATTGTAAAAGTATAGTTGAAATAGTTCGATGATAAGATAAAATTCCAACACTATTGAGATAGGGGAAGAAATTTTAGGGAAAGCAAATACGGCAAAGTTGAAACAGGAAAACATTCTTCTATATCACAGAGAAGTTCGTTGGACCAGGAGTAATTACATCCACCATTCTTAAAACGCTTTCAGTCTTTGGACATGCGATTCATTTTTCACAAGAGCAAATTATACTAATGTTCATACGAAATTTACTTAGCCGCAACACCAGTCTCAAAGATGTAATTATAGGTAGGTTAATCCGAAGATGAGAAAAATATAACAATTTTAACAACATGTTTGTGGGAATAGCAATATGTACGTCAATATATTTCGCAGAATTAGTCATGGAGAATCAAATGTAAAACAGAAACGCAAATGGAAACGGGCACAAAATTAATCGAGAAACTTATTATGCCTGTGCTCATACGTTGACTTAAGTTACCACAACAATGCTCCAGCCTTAGCAACGAGTTCAACTAAATTTTGAGCATTGCGAATATGAAGTCGATTGGTGTTTCCTTGCTTTTGGAAGTGTGTCTTTTGTTTTCAGCGTACATGTGCTCAGTGAACTTTCCCGTTGCTATTTGAGGAGGCGCTAATATGAATACTCTGCGCCTTCACCGGTTTCAGAAGAAAGTTGGACGTGCCAAGGACTCGAACTCGGATTTTTCACTGGCCCGGAGGCTGTTCCAACCATTGATCTGCTTCGCAGAACATTTTTCCTTCCCGTTCTCCGGAAAATTTTGCCTTATGTTTTTATTCACTGGAATAAATTTTGTTTATAATCTTTATCAGTTTCTTCGAAATATATTTTCCTGTATTCATGTAAATTTTCCATAAATGATACACTTCCTGGAATATTTCATTTTGTTATGCTACCTCCCTTTCTCCATGTGAATCACTAAAAACTCACGAGAAATGGAAAAAATGCTATCATCAAGGTTTTTGAACATTCTCGATAATTTTTCCGCCGTATTAAAATAAAATATCTGTGATGTATAAATGTAATGAGTTTCGAGGAACCTCTGGAGTCTCGCAGGAGTGGCATTATCGAGCCTCCGCTGTTTTAGTGTATTCTGATGAGTAAAGAAATGGACGGTTGAATTGTTTCTTTTTGCGGATAACACGGTGATTTTCAGTGAAATGGATGGTAAAAGCTTCGGCATTTAGCCGTAAAGAGAATACAGATAGATGGTAAAAATCAATTAATTAGTCGATTATCGTAGAATATTCCCTTCAAGGAAATGCATTTAACGATTAGTATTGCATTGCTATTTTAAAGATTAAGGGACGCGCTTTCCTTGGTAATACATTTGAAGCAAGTTTCATCTTTGCCCCCTCTCCACTTTCATTTCAATTACGTGCTCAGAACATTCAAATAAAAAGTGATACATTTTAACTTACGCATACCAACAAAACTCTGTAATTTATATGGGTAATATTTGATATTCATTTGAATTAAAAGAGTAATTCGTTTGTATCAGAGAACTACAGGCCACTGTGTCTAATTTCTAGCGCCAGAATTAAGGATAAAAAGTCTCACGCTAAAAAACACCAGAATATTTTTTTTTTAATTTAACCTAGATTGCTTTGACAAGTTTATGAGGAGCCTATCCTTTCTTTAAGCCATTATCGAGTTAAAATAACGTAAGGTTACGCTGTCCAAATATTTAGGTAACGACTCATGGAAGAGGAGGCTACCCTTTTCTACAGGCTGATTATATGTTCAAAGATTTAACTAGCTGAACGGTCTTCACTAGATAATCTTTGAGACAAAAAGATAGTGGTCGTCTAGCGAAGACGAAACGAAATAAGAATGAATTCTCCTCGGATAGCCGAAGACAAAAAGAGTCATTTTGGGAGGCTAAAAAAACGTGACGAATTTCAACGGACGGTAGTTAATCACTTGACAAGTAACGTTTCAAATGTGGTGGATCTGAGGAAAGTTGCAGTAGCAGGCTTTGAAAAAAAGAGTTTCCGTCGAGCTTTAAGAAGACGTATTTGTGACAACAGTTTCCGTTGGAAACGAGGTTTTCTTCGGCCTGTGCTATAAAATAAATGAAAGAATGTCCTGTTAAGGTTATTAGTGGCAGAGATTAACGAGTTCTTATTAGATTTTCTTTCCGATTTTTCACCAGAAAGGTAAAGCGGATTTGTTTACTGCAATGATAATCATTACACTCAGTTGTATTTCACTGAAATAATGGCATCGAAACGTAGCATACAGTGAATGTGGAATTTAAAAGAAAGTGGATATAGGTGGCACAGTAGTCCATCCATAAACATATGCAGTCTGAAATAGAATATATGTAGAATATATGTAATGGCCATTTTTATAAACCTAATAATTCCACAGTTCTGAGTTACGCATGTAATATGCTATTATCGCATCAATTCTTAATTAATCTACTTGTCCTTCATTATCTGAAAGTATCGCAGCCATATTCTTCTTCTAGATTGTAGGATATGGTAAAAACTGCAAAGTTACTACTGGAACTTAGGCGAAACTGTCGTAATCAAAACGGCGTTCGCGGTGAAAGACCCATTAGGAACATACTGAGATTATAAGATGTACAAGTTTCCCTGATTTTTTGCATGCTTTCTTTCCAAAGAAACGTTCAGTAAGTAAACATCAATACGATAAAGATCTGTAACAGGACTGAAGCAAATCCTTATGTTAACTTATCATGAGATTTTCAAATCGACTTTAGAATGATATACATGAACAAAGAAATTTTTTACGGCTTCAATAATGTTAATTTGTAATATGTACTAACATATATCGGATAAATATTCTCCGATATAATTTTTATGCTTCGAAGGAATCAATTTATATAGCTACTTCCTCACAATGTAACATTTATACTTCCAAACTTTCAGGATATAAATGAATAATTGAAATTCTCGTACTCGATTATGAAGCAATTTTCATATACAATTATTAAGTTAGTAATTATATAATAACTGGCCATATTTAAAGTTTCTAACGATTATTGTACGTCTTCTAAAAATGCAACGGAAGGTTACGTTAGAATAGATACATAGTCGGTCACAGGTTACCAAAATGATATTTAAATGTTCTCATAATGGAATAGAAATAGATATATTAACTCATCTAATTTCAACAGCTTCCATCGCAAATAGGTTAAAGATTTACCTTTATTCATTATCTAGTTCCCAAATAAAAATTATGCGAAGTGTTAATAACAGTGTAAATTGCAGTAAATAAGGAAATTTTACAGGTGACGTATTCGTAAATTGAGTGCTAAAGTTCTTGAAGGTAAAGTTAAAGAGAGACCTCTATAAAGATCCTTTTAACAGTTTTAAAATAAACATCGCTTATAGAATCCGTTTTGAATATGAAAAGTTGGTCCTGGTATAATTAGAAGCATGGAAACGTGGTATAATAAGTAAATAAAGTGGTATAAACTGTAAATATCTTCTTGATATATGCAGCTATCATTGCATGGGTTATCATTATGTATAGTGTTCATTAAGATTCGATAGTGTAAGTTTATAGAAAAAATTTTATATCTGAGCAATTTAATTTCAACTAAGATTAAAAAGAATACGCGCTCAGCAATGAATCTAAAATTTTTACCATAACGATGCATTTTACGGAAGATGACGATCAGTTTCTGCTGTATATAAAAAACATGTTTACCGAACCCGCAAACAAGTTCCATTTTGAACGCTTCTCAAATGATCCCTTCAAACCATTGAGAGTTGCATAAGGAAAACATGCCTCGAAGATGCTTGGAGACCGGAGCTAAGTACCTGCATCTCTCGAGAGTATGAGAATATTTGCTTTCTGCACCGGCGTCTTCCTAGTCACGGATCGTTTCGGTACCCTTGTGAAACAGTGTGTCCAATTCGCGGAACCCCCATTCCTTTGTCTGAGGTGTTGCTTCCGCCAAAGACCAGAGATAAGATGGCGCCACGATCGCATGCCTTATAATCCTGATGCGCTCCTTCTGCTCAGTCATTCAACTATCCCTCGAGGAAAAATGAAGTGTAGGTGTCAGGGAGCAAAGTATGAGGAAAGCGCGATGGATGTGAAAAGTCTGCAGTAGGGGAAGAGGTGATGGGAAGACATCCCGAGGGAAGACAGAAGCTAATTAGACATGAGCAGCGCCCCTTTTGTCACGCGCTATTCATCCTCAGAGGTTTTTTTAAGCTCAAAATAACAGCATTGCCTAGAGGGGAGTAAATCCTGGTACGTTTCTTTAATAAGCGTAGGGAAAAGCGTAACTAAATCAGGTTAGCCATTAACCAAGAAGCGGAAGATTTAGGCTTGGGTAAAGGAGAAGTCGAAAAATTGCGCTTCGGAAGGACTTATCGAAATGAAATATAGAGAACCTCTTGAATGGCTCGTTTCCGCTTGGAAATTGAAACTTCAGTTGTCCTTCTGAACCTTAGGAAGCTTTTTAATGAAATGGGATCATTTTATGTCGAAATTAATTTGTTGCACGGTTAGAATAAGATTTTTCGAACCAAAGAATGCATTATCAATAAAGATCTATTTAAACTTTTCGTACGATAAAGGGCTAAATTTATAATAAAAAATTTGTTCAAAATTCTTCCTCTTATTCTCCTTTTTATATCTCATGCATAATTTATGGCGTTGTACTTCCTTTATTTTAATTGCTCATAACATCTTATAAAACTTGTAGTTTAAAGCTAGAGGGGCACTGAATGTCACGAAATACGATCGATGACATGCTCCGTGGGAATCTTTTCGACAACATTAAGTAAAGCAAGTAGATAAGGACTTTTTCTCTTTGCTTTATGTTTGAGAGTGGTGCGAAAATTACGGATACGCATATTTGTATTAGGTTCACGAACCCTAAGCCGTTATTAGCATGTCTATAGCAATATTTTGCATTTACTGTTACAATTAACTAGCCCTCGCTTATTACACGTCAAAGAAAAAATCTATTACTAGTGTTAAGCAGTATAAAAATAATAAGCGAACAAAGAAAAAATTTTAAAGCTATGCTTTCCTCTATTCTTTATGTGTCGTTACGTACACAGTACAATACATACGCAGACATATTTGGCCCGCCGACCCCAAAGTAAGGTGCTATCTGGCACGTTGAGTAAAACGTTTAAAAAATTACTATTTATTATAATAATGTTTTTATACGAAAATGATAGCAAATAAAAGATTGCTGAATATTTAAAAGAAGTTTCCACGATCTACAAAACTAATAATGGTTGAAGGCTACTGAATTCACAGTGATTTATCTATAGTTATAAAAATGAGAATACATAACTAATTACAAGGGACAGTTTTACAGCTTCAATGGAAAAGCAATAGCATCTAAATCTTTCTAATACAAGGTCGCCTTGACTAAGGATTTCAGCTGATGAATTCAAACATTTGCTTCGTTTGCATAGGTATTACTGAATTTATCTAATTGTAAGTTTGCCTCTTATTCAAATGTGATAAAATTATATAGAAAGCTGAAGGTTAAATATAGAAACCCCGCTGATTTAAGTTAAGCATAAATAATAAATAATGTATTATTAAGGCTTCCGGATAGCCAAGTGGGCAACGCGTTCGACTTTGTCGGAAGCGGTCCCGGGTTCGATTCCCGGTGGGGGTCTACGTGCGAAATGACCAAAGCAGTCGAAGCACTTTTAACAATACTACTAACAATGTATTAGTAAAGTCATATTTCAATCTAAAACATTCCGATGGAATGTCTAATGTTGGATGTTTCAGTGTAACTCAGTACTCACAGGAAAGGTAGCACCATTTCATTTTTGTTTCGCAACTTCTTTTTGGCATCATTTCCAGGGAAATAACTTTGCCATAATTTTATATTATATTAACTGTGAAACTCCAATCGTTATCTAAGCCTTTGTTTTTTGAGGCATTAATTAACCGTCTTAGAGGACCGAAGGAAAGCACCCCAATTGACCAATAGCCTCTCTCTATGTGATGTATTAATCAAGAACAACCCGTTCCCTATTTCGTGCCTCCCCAACGCCCCTCAGACCCCGCCACTGACAGAGAGATTATTAAAAAGCAATTAGAACTACGGGCTGGGATAGGGGATATGAGGTGCTCGGGTCGAGAAAAAATGGGATGACGAAATATGAGAGAGGAGAAACAACAAGTATAGAAAAAGTGACCTACAACAAGCTAGAAAAAAAAGAGAAAATAGGTAAGAGCGGAACGGGAAGTGAAATACATTAATCAAGCTGATCAACATAATTTGTGAAGGCAGGTGTCACGGAACGCGGACAAATTCCTACAGAATAGAAAATTTGGAGTTGAATTGTGATGAATCTCCAATTTATAACTTTATTCTTTCTACCGGAGAAGGCGCTGTTAATACAACTCATCGAGAAAATTATCTCATATTCATTGGAAAATTGCGTAATTCTGGATGTAGCTATCTGTTAGTTTAAACATTTTGATTTCCTCTTGTTCGTTGAGTTTATACTATCACAAATATTTTATTAACCAATAAATATAGAAAAATACCCATCGAGAGGCGACGAACAAGCATTACATGGAAATAACTGTTAAAAAAGATAGTTACTTCTCGTCGTTCTTTCCGCACAGCATTAGAGATGCGAACAGAATGGATCAGATTAGGTCTTCGGTATCGATAGACTCCCTACCATGCGTCTCTGGCTTGCGGGGTACAAATCTAAATACCTAGAATATCTCCGGTAAACAAGTCTTGCAGTTTCAATATGTAATATGTATTGTCTTTGCTAACTCATTATATATTATCTAAATTACAAGAATGGTTAAAAATATTTTTAAACACACAATTAAATGTAAATAGATATCGTATCTACAAACTATAAGGCATACATAACGAAAAAATCTGATTATGAATTACGAACGATAAATAAAGACACTTTATGATTTACACGTATCTGATGACTTCTGAAAGGAATCCCATTAAGATAACTAGGTTGCTGAAAGCTAATAGACTGCTGCACCTGAATTTTCAGCTAAACCCGCGGATATTAAAATCGCGCGTCGATTAGGGGTTTCAAAACCAATTAAGGAAAGAACTGAAAGAATGAGGTGGCTTCATTAGGCGAAACAAACAAGGTCGCATAAATCTTAAATCTCTTTGCCATCCATTATGCTACCAGAACCATTTTCGAGAAAATCGAAAAACGATTTTCCGCCCACCTTCCAAACTATCCTCTGAAAACTGAGCCTAAGTCATTAGCGGGCCGAAACCGAATCCTAATGCAGATAAAGCCACACACGTTGGATAATAAAAGAATGAGCGAAAGGGTTCGGTCGCGACGCAGAGAAGACCTGGACCGTGAGGGAGTGGTCAGAGTCGAAATGAGTGCTCAAACGCCGAGTCCAAATGAGTGCGCCAAACAATATAGGGTTCACCTTACAAAGAAAAAGGTTTCCGACTGCGGTAAGCAAGAATGGTTAAAAGTAAGCCAAAAAAATCTTTATTTCTCTTTAAGATTTTTTACGAGGTAAGCCCGTAAGAGTTGGAGTTGATGAATAGCTTCCTAAAGAAGTAAAAAGTTAAAGCTAAAATGAAGACGTACAGTTTTGAGATGATAACTTTAGCAGCATACGCGAAAACAAAAGATCAATCAATCATTGTAGATCAGGGAAAAAAGATGCAGGGATGTCGAAAATTGTTACTGAAAAACTAAGGGGATAAGATAAGGAAAGCCATCCATGTAGTAAATATGGTTAAAATCTGGGTTCTGTTATTCGAGTGCGAAGACCTTAGAAGTTGAGTTTACGGAAAGAGAAGATTACCGATTTTTCCGTTTTATTACTAAGATAACTTGATACAAGTGTTTCCATACAATATTTTCTTTTCGTAGGGTTTACAGAAATGATAGATAATGATGATAAAAGTTTTGTTTTCGCTGTCAACAAAATTTTAACACCCTTAATTTATGTTAGCTTTTCTTTGGTTTCATAGGGTTGATGAATGAACTTTCTTTCATAAAATTTGAGAACGATTATTTATCAATATTAATTTATCACTTGTCTCAAAAATAAACCTTTCACCTAGTCATTAGGCAATACTGTTGTTTCAGTAAACCGAGTGATTTTCAAAGTATCTGCGGAAAGACTGTCTTTAGTAACATTATCCCAATAAATTCACTGAGATAAACTAGAAATCGTAAGATCCCATTTACATTGCTCTTGTAAAACTTTAAAGTTTCTTCGAATTTAAGAGCGCTAAGCCTGTCTATAAAATACTACATACTGAACGAACGCTAGTCTTTAGCGTAAAGAAAATCCCGGATTCAGAACTAACAGCCAATACTTGCGTGTCTCTTATTTTTGATAGGGCTAAAAAAATGTTGAAGAAATGGCGCAAACCGAATGCCATAGAAATTCATTGTTTAGCGCCCTATTGTCGAGCTATGAAAGTCTGTAATTCTTTTAATCCACCTTGAATTCACTTTTCGACCATTAAGTCGAGTAGGTATATCATAATTAACCATGAATCTATATCACTACGCATTCTCAAAGATATCATAAAATTCTCCCATCCCTTTTGCCTTAACTCCCGCGAACGAACGTAAGTGTCGTCTACAATTAGAACAAATAGCAGCAGTCCGAGAAAAGTATGTTCTGGGACTAATTTTTTTTGTTTCACTTTTCTACCGAGAATACTAGGTAGGTTAAGTTTTAAACTTTAAGTTGTCTGTGAACCACTCCATTTCATATTTCCACAAAGCTGAGATAAAATAGAAATCTACAACTGTTCATCTCTACATCAGCATATGTACCCTACAAACCATCTCTCGGCGTGCGGCAGGGGGTGCAAGCACCGTGGCTCTACTTTCCTAACTAATTACTTTCGCGCATCGTTCGCGGAAAAGATGAACTCTTGAAATTACTTATTCCAGCAGCCATTTTCCTGATCTTTCGTGCGGTATCAGAACGGCCTATGTAACAGGGCGGTCGCATAATATTGGTTACATCTTCGATAAACTTCCTCCAAATGTATTAAGTAAATTTAGCCATTATTTAAATCCATTACCTTCTAAGGATTCCATCCGGCGTCATTGAAGAAAAAATGCTAAAGTAATTTCTAAGAAATCAATCAATTATTTAGTCTTGAGAATATTATGCATTTTCCTCAGCAGTCGATTGAATATTTTTAAGGATATTATGCGTTAAATAATTAAGATTTCATGTTGTGCATAACCTTATCTTGAATTCCAGCTGCAATCACATGAAATCTTTATCTTTGATTTCTTTTCTTAAATACCATTAAATAAGAGAATATGATGACTTAATGACGCCTGCTCATTTTGTATTATGTAAAGTTAAATTGAGATTTAAAAAAAGCCGTTATCTTAACTTTTTTTTCACCCGAAAAACTGATTTTGCAAAAATAAATTGAGGAACACCTCAGACTAAGATCGCCTATGCAACATACTTGCAAAACTCATTATTATTAACTGTAAATCTGAACACACTCATAGGGAATTCCTGACAGTTTCCTTAATAGGATTATTTTATCAGACACCGACCTTCGTACCATCTTTATTCGGTTGATAACCCTGCTAAGAACTGACCTTCTCCACATAATTGCCCGTATCTCTGATTGAACTCGGTCCAAGGTGACACCAGCATTCTAGCGGAAATTTTTTCCAAACCATCTTAAAAGGAATTAAGGCCGTTGACCTAAATGCCGTCATAAAAGTATGAGTATAAACCATCTATTAGAGAGAGTCGGACGTAAACAACCGTCGCGGGGATACGGAGAAAATGAAATTTTCTACATTCCTACGACATCTAAGGGAGAATCGTGATTGCGTCGGTAAATATAAGATTCTGAGATTAATCCGAATTACCGTAGACGTAATAAGTTATTTTCTGAATTACTATTTTTAATTCTTCAATATATGGCTAAAATAAAATCTGCTGTATGTAGGTAAACTTCAATCTTACAGCAATTGCTATAGGAAAATATTCTTAAGAAATGGGGTTAACAGTCACTAGTACGAGATGATACAGTAAAGTCACTTTTTCTTGCGAGTTTTGATAAGCTTAAAACATATAACCAAAAGCAACAATACCAAATCTCTTGAGTGAACAATCTTATCGCTTACTTTTATAAAAAATATTTTCAAAGTTATAAACAGTAGTTTCATATGAATTAGCTATCTATTTAAGACATTTCACCTATCTTTTTCTGAGTCGTTGTTCTGAGCAAAGAAAAGTTTTTAATATTCCTAGTAAAGAATCTTTAGTGAAGTTTATAGTTTTTATCACTTGGTCCGTATTCCAACCAGATGAAGTGGTTAATATCATCTGTGATCGCAGCAAATTCTAAAAAGAAAGTAAGACAGTTTCATGGAACTACTAAGCACAGAAACTTATGATTTTAAGATCAGTCTAGATGAAACATTTCTAAACTATGGTTGTGAGATATTGTAGGGTAAATTCATTAACTTATAATTAATTTAGGATTCAATGGATAGGCAGTATGGCAGTAAAATTATGGCAATATTGGGAAATCTCGTGGTTACGTTTAACTAATTTTCTGGCCTAGGTAGAGTCAATCAAGCCGTTTTAAAGAAAAGAGAAATGATTCCATGTTCAATCAAATCCGTGCGGTTATACGAGGAAGTAGTATTTTAAGTAAAATCATAACGATTCCCTTACTCGTCGGCATTTATGAATACTAACATATGACGAGTTAATTAGATACTGAACGTAGATTTTTATTTTAACAGCTAAAAATATCAATTCACTTTTTAATTCTTATTTATTTTAATTGACTGCATATTATTATTATTTACATACTTTAAATTTAATTTTTATTTATTGCACATTTAAATTTCGTTGACTGTAGATTAAATGGGAGAAGAGACTTTTCAGTCTCAATCTCGCAAACTTACAGCCTTTTATCGAGACATCTTATGTTCGAAGTTAATGAACGGTTGTAATCAAATAGCCAATATGTGACCTATGATATATGGCAGAAATTACTGCATAAAACCACATTAACGGCTTTGTGAAATTGGTTAGAAAAATTTCTTTTACCTTTCTCAAATTTAATCCGTACATTTTTGAGATTTTCGTTATTTTAACTGCCGCAATTACGAAATCTCATTTCGCAAAAAACGTGAAAAAGGCCTCTAAGGAAGACCATTGTTTTACAGTCAACGTAAGAGATTAACTTAGACTAATGTTTCGAAGATATTAATAGCCAATTCCCCCAGTTCGGAAGACCCTAAGGATATTTCCACTCGATGTTAACGCAACGGAGTTCGAGGATGACTTAGCATTAGGAAAGTGCGGCAGAAGACAAGAAAATCGGCAAAGGATGTTATCCGCTGAAAATGCAGTGTGAAGGGGGTTGGACGAGATCCAATTAGGGGCGTGTCCCTAATCAGTCTCCATATCCCAGCCACCTCCGAACGATTACTAGACGTGAGGATGACTACCGAAACGCGTAAGCATGCCGTTTGGAGGATGAATAGGAGCTTATGTTGCTAGAGAATAACAAAAGAAGGCGGCGAAACACAAACAAGTGCCGAAAGGGGGGGGGGGGGGGGGGAGAGTGAGCGAACGGCGTACTCTCACCCCGTAAATGAAAGCGGGGCGGAGGACGTCCACCATTCTTCACGGTCGATCTTCCTGAAATTATTGAGGTAAAATTAGAGAACAAAAGAAAATTAGTAGATCTCCACTCGCAGTGATTCTAATGCATATAACCATGGAGTATAGAGTAGAGAGGAAAAAGGAAGGGCGCAAAATGAAGACAAACTGTTTCGTTGCAGAAAATGTTATTCCTACTTTGGTTTCCTTGGTTTTGGCCCTGGTTGGTCAGGTCTACTTGGGCTAGGCTCCATAAGTTTTCGCTACCTAAATTCCAGCATTGTTAAGATAAACTTTTAGTATATATCTTTACAGGATTCAAAAATTATATTTGAAGAAATTATGCAGAGGATTTCGGATAGCAGAAATTTGTATTTCGGTACTTTGCCGCATCTATCCTGTTTACGCCGAAAGGTATTAGAGTCTTGAGGCACTCGTATTTTATTACAAATTTAAAAAACAAGGATAAGTAGAAATCCGCCGACTTATTTACGCTACATTTAAAAGAAACGAGAAACTTATTATCCAAAAACTTAGTTTCACAAGGTCTTAGACTAATCGGAGGGTGATATTTAAAAGCACTAAGGAAATTAAATCTGAAATGAGGTAAAGGGTGCTTCCCTCAATGTAAAAAATAATACAGAGAATTTACCCGTTATATTACATACTTTATTCTTTTAAAATTCACTCATGTTTTATTGAAGTCCAGAATTACGTTTGATATAAGGACGCTGTCTCTAAATACATTAAGAAAACGATTTTTCTCTGATTATCACCAATATGGAATCGACCGACTTTGCTCAGAGGGAAACTGCCATGCAAATACGAAAAATTGCTACTAAATAAAAATAGAAATATAAAATTAAACATTTCACTTTATATAAAATCAGCTGAAAGACTATATGTAAGTCGCTAGTGATGACTTTATCATTTTCTAATTAGAGCGTTTAAGTACGTAACTATTTTATCCTGATATGGAGTTCCGCGAAATGAAGGCTTCATCTATAACAACACAAATTCCAAAACCATCAAAGAAATTTCTTTGTTTTTTTGTATTGCTATTATAACCATCAGTGGCTTAGTCGATTTATTAGCTTCATCATTAGCATATTAGCTAGATTATACCTTTTTATAATTCTCAGAATGCCTATGGTTGATGAATAAATTTATATTTAAACCCCTCAAGCCGCCAATGGCGAATAGCATAGATGGAGAATATACTGAAGGTACTCGATGTCCTCTGTGAAAGAGTCAACATTCAGGAATTATTTATCGAAAACGGGAGTTGCTATGGTTTTCAATAAAAACATTAATTAGAGTAGCATCCCAACTTACGCTACCCCGACTTACGCGAACTCGGAGTTACGCGGTTTTTGATTTTCCTCTTCCGTTTTGTCCCGATGACAATTGCAGAAATCACTCGGCTCAATTGAAAAAGACTGACAAACATTAGAATACATAGGCTCCAACAAAGGAATAAAAATATAGTACCTTATAATGTTTCCTTTCCAGGTTAACTTCTCCGGTGAAAACTTCTCTAATTTCCAACCGGGATGATTCTTCGATTTAAATCAAAGTTTTGACTCCTGTCTTTTTTAAATCATCTTTTGGGTGTAATATAAAGGCATTTTAATTCCGGGAATGTGAATTGCCTTGACAATTATCGATTTTTTAGGAAATAATTCCTGACTATTGATTAGTCTGCATTACAGAATACATCGAGTTCCCTCGAAGTCATCAGCATAAGTCATTCTCAGAATCAGAATGAGGTGCTTAAACGATGTGATTAGATGATGATAAGATCATAAATATCTTAGTACTGTAGTCGGTTTCAATCGAAGTAAAAACTTCGCTGGGAATCCGAGAAGCCCTCACCCGAATTATTACCTTGGCAAGGAAAAAAGAACTGTGACGTCGGACGAGTTTTTTTTAATGTATCGATATTTTTAAAGCCATCGGCATCAAAATATCTTCATTGTAGGTAATTTTGTATTAATACGTTTGCAGAACGACAATTAAATATTTTTCTTCTAATGGTTTTGTTAGTCCTTGGTCCCAATTAAATAAATTTCGATGAATTATATGCAATCTTGTACCTCAACCTACGCGCATTCGGCAAACGCGATTTTCCGTCGGCACCACCTACAGTGTAACTTCAGGTAATCACTGTACTCACTTCCAATTAGCTAATAGCCAACATATCTACTGGATATTATTTACTAGTTGTACTAGATGTACTTCTTAGTGGGAAAATTTCCAGTTGGTTTTGCTCTTCTCCCCTTTGAAATCTATTTCACTACTGATGTATACAATGGTGAATGGAAAACAACGGTTCGTGTTGAAATGAGTAACAAATAATCCGTCATAATAAATTGGCCACATGATTTCTAAGCTATCCAAACAGATTTTGATTTCAATCCGCGGTACCTCGCGTTAATTTGAAGCCAGTATCGGAAGGTAGGCATCCTTATACCCTGAAAACCTACGGAGCAAACCGAAAGTCGACAGGCTGATGGGTCGCCAACACGTGCCATGTGTTGCCAGTCATTGTCGCACCCATGTCGCGTTTTAACGGTGCTGCCAATACAGACAATAGACGTGCGCCCTTCTCACCCACTCTGCCAGGGAGACTCCATTCAATTGATAGACTCATTAGTCTCAGTCTGGTGCGATCTTCTTCTATCGGCAGTAAGGGCTGTTGCAGAATATGGCAGACGGGACGGCAGCTTTGAAGGAGCGATGATAATCGATTAAGCAACCGATATGAAGGCGTTATGAGGAACAATGGAAGCCGGCTCCCGTAACTGAATCCCTAAGAAAGTTTCAGATATCGATTTTAGCTCAATTTTACGATGAGAAAATCGACTACCTTCTTGTTCATTAAGGTTCTCCATTGATGAGTAACGAACTAGAGGACGTATTATCAACGACTACCGGAGCTTAGTAACGAAGTTCTATCATGTGATATTTGGACAGTATTCGCTCTCGAATGAAACTGCATATTTGCAAACGTAAAAGTTTTAGGGTCGATAGCGATCCATTAGTTCAAGGAGGGGCGGATTTAGAATTAGGCGCAGTAGGCGCTAGCTGAGGGCCTCAACGATAAGATGCAGTAAATTCCCTAGTGCAAATTGTTCCGATATTTCACTCTAAGAAAGAATTTTATTTTTACTGAGTTTGTCGAAATGATATGTTTATAGAACATATTACATTAATTATGTCACTATATAAAGAAAACAATCTACCTGTCATTTATTGCAACTTATATAAACACTGAGTATTGTAATTCAAAAATTGTTGGTTTAATCTTGCTTTATTGAAGTGGCTGTGATTTATATGGGATGTGTAATTGAGTATTTCATGATAGAAATTCGTTTTTTACCCACAATTCCTAGTGGGGGGCCTCTTATAATGTAAATCTACCCAGACGTCAGGGAATAAAAAGAAAAATTAATTAAAATGTTGACTGTTGCGGCATTTAAATAATCCGATCATATCATATCATATCAGCTATAATATCCTATTGTAGTCCATGGTTTTTCGATGGAAATGTATTGGTTTATACAAGTTTTAATATCCCAATCCTCATAATTGATTATAATATGTAATTTAGGATTTTTACCGAAATCAGACTATTCATAAGATCTACTGGTTTTTATCAGGTGGCAACCAAACTTATGACCAAACGTATGACTATTCATATTCTTATCAGCAGAGAAATGGGTCTGATTACAAAAATGAAATTTATTCACGGATATCGAATAGGAAATCACTCTCTTTTGATCAGTAAATTAACGACACCATTGAGATTGTTTCTGCGAACTTAACGACTATTTATCGACTATCCAAAAAATTTTATCCGTCTTTACTCTTTCAGACAATACAATTTTCACTTTAAATTAATTTCGCTCTGTCATATCCAAAGAAAGATCTGTTGTGAATTTTCGGTAGGTTTGCCCTATGATCCCTATTTCCGTTATCAAATGGATTATACATTTATTGTCTTTTTAGATTCATTATTAGAATAGATTCCCTGACTTATTAAATTCATTATTAAGTGGGATCTCCTGGCTTATTAGAAGTTTCCTAGAGTAACCGAAAACCTCCCAGGATAAATCCAACGTTAAAAAATAAAATGTAATTTTTTAATCCTGAGAAGATGTGAAATTCAGCAAACCCTTTTCCCAGATGAAATGAAAGCTATGTTAGAGACAAACCCGCCGTGGTTGAGTCCAGTTACATCAACAGGGAGGTCGGTTTTTCAGTGCAAACATTGGATGAGCAAGAAACGAAAATAAGAGTGGAAAAACGAGGCGGATATGGAAAGATGAAAAGAGAATAAAAGAGAGACTCAGCCTTGAAAGGTCGCGAATGAGAGCTAAGGATAGCGAGGCTTTGGAAAGAGAGAGTGGGAAGGATGGATAAAGTGGACTTAAGAGATTCCTGGACGGCCCACACAAGTACGAGACCCTTTTAGATTTATTCATCGCAACCTTTCATCCAAACAACCTCCTGAGATTCGGCGAATATACCTTTGTGCGATCATTCCCTCGAGTTACTTTATCTTTCCGCTTCATACTCCAATATCCAAGTTTGTAATAATAGCACAGAATGCGGTGCTGACAAAAAAGTATAGGATAATATGTGATAATCAAGTTACATTCAATTTAATGATTACCGCCAGGAAGGGTTCTCGAGATGGATTAAAATATTTTTCAATCGTGTGCCAAAATCTATGATCTATACCGGACCTGCACAGATTGCAAGAAGGAAAGGACTGCATGAACGAGACAGAAATGATAATTCTTTACTACCTGTACGCTTTCCATAAAACTATCGAAACCAAACACCCCTATTTGAAAAATCGGTAGAACAATCCCATTCATAACAAAATCATCAATGTTTTGAGTTTGATTTCAAGTATTCATTGGGTAATTTCATAAACTGAATGGTTTTTCTTTCGTATTTACAAATTTTTTTTACTAGTCAATGAACATCTGCCAATATAAAGTTGTTTCATTCTTATACACGGATCAGAGTACAACTATTTAGTATTTGCTGGTAAGCAAGCATTAATTTCGGCTAGAAGTTTTAATGCGACTACCGAGAAAGAAAATTGGGAGGACGAAGTATTGCAAAGATTTGAGCAAAGATATTGAAATTAGATTAACTCTTACCATAGGATCGGGGAAGGAATTTCATCTTTTGTTGCCTTTTTAGTCACGTTTGAATTTTTCATGGTGTAATTTTGATTAAGGAAAAGTCATTAGGGATGTAGCGTAATGATGCCCAAATCCTTCATACCATCATTCTCTCATTAAAACAAAGCGTTTAGTGATCAACCATCGTAATTTCTTTTGATCCATCCCATTACGTATACAGACTCAAATTTTCTATTAAAGCATCATTAATTTCTCTAATAAGAATTAAATTAAGGACTAATTATAACTAAATGGAGAAATATAAATGTTCCATCTTCCACAGACCATTCAAAAGCAAACTTATCGAAAAAAACTCCAATAATTATAAATTAAAGACAGTTTTGTTACGAGGTTTTAATTTGCAGTTAATTTCAGGCATTTACGCGGCACACATTTAAAAAGCAATGGTCCGACTAATGAACGGAATGAGAAATTTCGCCGCCTTCATTCCCATATAAATTTACTAATGGTATAGATAAGTCTTGACGGTTTCCCGGTGGAAGGTATGTTGAAGATAGTCTTCTCGGGCTGCTAACCGGGTGGAGAAGCCCGAGAAGACTACTAATGGTATAGTTTCATCACAGAACTCTTTCCTTACTAAGTCTTAGTTGGGGCCTGGTACTGGAGATACAAAATAATTCCAATAAACAGAATTTTAGTGAAACCTTACTTATGACAATAACGTTGTCATGTTTGCTCTACTAATTCCTGAGGACATCCTCGTCAATTTTGAGGTGGCGATGACAGCATCAAACATCATATCCTCTATATCTCCGAACGTCTTCCTGGAAGGTGCAGAGGAAGCTCTTGACAAATGAGTGGCGTAATTAAGTTGCTTGAACGCCTATGCTGTAGGGTGACGTGTACTGAAGGAGCACTCGGTTCTTAGGACGCTCGCTTGAGCGCGAATGTTGGTGTAACCGATTGAATTAATTGCCACGTGTCAACTGTATGAGAAAACAGAGACATCAACGCTACGCAACGTTAAGCTTCAACAGTAATTACAAGCATTACGGCCGATCGCGATTGGCTGCTAGGATATGAGGATTGGTTGAAAATGGAAAAAAGCTAAAACAGATGACGTGCGATGCATTCATCTGAAATTCCCTTCTGAAGACAAGCAGTGCACGGAGAAGTGAAATACTTTTCCCCTAAATAACTCAAGCTTATCGCTTTCAGCACGCAAAATAACAGTTACAGTCAACGACTACAGCTCAATAAAGCAAGAAAGGTAATTAAAATATTGATGGGGTTTTCCCCAAGAATCTTTTGACTTTACGCAACCAAAAGAAAACGCACATGATATTTCAATTTATACGTAAGCCATCGTAGTAATAGTATTTTGACTTGAAATTATAAAATAACGTATCTGAATAACCAATTGTCATTCACTATCAGTAAAATTTTCACACCTATACTTCAGTGGGTAAAAGCCGTCCTCTGCCACAGTCTCCGGTAAAAAAATGGAATGGATCAGTTGGATGGCGTTATGTTTTATTATAGTTAATTGATCGAAAGTGTGCTTAACTTTTCAGAATTGTTTTGCAAATGGGACAAATTTTCTGTTGGGAGTACTGCTCGGAGAAACAAAGGTTCTACGATATATCCTTCAGTGCCTTAAGGGAAGTTAATAGCTAATGTTTTCAAATGATATTATAAAACTTGTGATTTAAAAACAGATAAGTTTTAAAATTTCTTAATTCTTAACTGTCAAACGATTTGTTTCTTACTTGCCAATCGAACAAAAATATCTCCTAATTTCATCAAATCCTACCAAGGATGAACTGTCATTATCGAGTTAAGCGATCTTACTTCTAATTTTAGAATTTCTATACATCGAACCACTCAAAAGCAAGGAAAATCAGGTGGCAACCAAACTTATGACCAAACGTATGACTATTCATATTCTTATCAGCAGAGAAATGGGTCTGATTACAAAAATGAAATTTATTCACGGATATCGAATAGGAAATCACTCTCTTTTGATCAGTAAATTAACGACACCTATCGAAATGGTACTAAAACAAATTTATAGATCTCAATGACACGCCAACGATAAAGGCAAACCGAGTTCAAATAACTTAAAACAAGGAACAAATATTCGCAAAGATCCGTATTACGGGGCGGACGATATCGAATCAACTCAACCGAAAACATTCTCTCAGCTTAAAAGTAAAACGATGCTAAAACGGACGTGGCTGCACTGTTTGCTCTCCACCTCTTAACCCAACATCGCCAGACCACCCACTCATTTAATCCAATTCTTCCGATCGCTTCCCCATGCTAATGTTTACTCCACAATATGAACAACGACCGCCGGAAGAAAACATAACGCTGAGCCCTCCCGCCGTTCTTGCCCGCCATCTTCGACCAGCCCTCCCACCTTTCGGAAATCAACCCTCTCTCCTGCACCCGCCACCCTCAATTCCTTTGTGATTGCCGCTCCAACTGACGACTCGCGTGGTCCTTTCTCCCACTGCCAATCCTCCCTCATCATTACCTCGGAACCCTTTCTCGAAAACGAGAGGCTCCTGTAGAGGCAACATATGCGCCTCATTCAAAACTCTCTCCTCCCTCAGTGTCCGGACACCGCTCCTCTCCCTCCTCCATTTTTTCTAACCCCTTACTTATTTCCCTTCGCTTATTTATCTCTTCTTTTTCTTTTCTTGTCCACCTGCATCTCCGAGAAGTGTCGGTACGTATCCACAAATGTCACGCGGTTATATTCCGGAAAATAATGCTTCCTTGTCTGAAGCAAGCATGTTACTACAATAACGTTCAATGTATTCGCCTTATTTAGAATAAGTGTGAACAATTTATTAAAATGGTTAAGATGTAATTTCTCAGAATTCTCTTAGGTATTGCTTTCACATAGCAATGGCTACTTCAGAATATGTATTATTGTGAAACAACATCCTTAAATCTTTTATTTTTACTGTTAAGTAGCGGCTTTTGAGGTTTCAATACATATTCCATTTTAATGGTAGTGCATTTTTTATGATAATTTCCGGTTGAAAATAAAGACAATAAGGGTCAAAGATTTCAAATTCTCTTTGGTATTCGCTTTGGTATTCTCTTTGGTTCTCATTCAGGTATCTTTGTTGTTTCGCTGCGCAAAAAATGACATACTGCTTTCAGGTTGGACCGTTCTAAATTGTAAAACGCTAATCTAAACAGGAATTTACAAAAGCTCCTTAAATGAGTATAATTTCAAAGTTTAGAAATGAGATGGGAGTACCAGAAATGTTATGGAGAAAGTCGCTGTACCCTGGAAACAAGTCGCGTATAGATATAAAGTAAAGAAGAAAACATCATGCTTTCTCAGAAATTCAATTAGAGATTCCAAAAGAATGATAGCAAATGACTGACTAAATTTTGGGTGAAATTTTCATTAACTAGCAGTTTAAGGCTTTATGAATTCATATTTTTTAAATCATAAAAACAATCACTAAAAGCAAGCATTCTTAGGACTTACAGTAGGTGCGCTTAATAGAAACTAACCCTCAATGAAAAAATACCCTTTATAGGATCTGAGAAAAAAATATTATTGCTAAAACTATAAAAAATACATAATGGAAGCCGAGTTTAAAGAAGTCAAGAATTAAATTATTTACAAACGATAGCAATTTGGCTAAATAACTAACTAAGAGAAAAAACTATGGAGTAAATTCGTTATGGACATCTCAAAAATTGCATGGCTAACGTGTCCATCCGCCAGAACAACTTCGCGTGCAACATTCTATTCAAATGCCACGAACACGGTCTTTCGAGCATCAAAGTTCGATTCGGAGGAAAAACGCTCGAAACAGATGACTACCAGAAATACGTAAAAAGACAAGCTTTCACAGTCTCCCTAGTATATCAAGAAATGAGGGTGGACAAGTTGGTTTTACATCGCTACCTAATAACGTGAAGATAGGTTTACTATTAATTCTCGCCGTCAGCTTTTGTTATTTTGGGACCACACCGTCTATAAATGATACCATAAATTTAATGTTTTGCGTAAACAGTAAATGGAAGTGAAAAATCTGAAATTGAATTATCTTTATATTATACGAACATGCAGACACTAAAATTAAATGGTCAACTTCTACGCATTTTTTATATTTCAGGGCGTTGGCTCGTTGAAAAGTTGGCCTGGAAATTTGCAAAACTGGCTCTTTTCCAAAAATCTATTGCGTATTTAATCCTGAGAATATACAGACAGTAGGCTAATATTCTTTTTTCCTGAAATTAACTTTCTGTCGTGCAATGCATTAAGACATCACATCATTAGGGATTCAATAACATCTGATTAGGTTAATACCGGGATAATATGTTCCAATGAACTCAAGTGACCCTGTCCAAAGATAAATTAAAACCCATGCTGTGCATTTTAATGAAATTTTGGATACATTATCCATAAAATTTCTTGCAAATTCTCGATATCTAAAGTAGTCATGAACAATTTGCAGAAAATTTATCAATGCATCGATTTTTCCTGGCGAATTTCTAACTTTGGAAAAATACATTAAAAAGTTTAAGTTGTAATTATATCTCTTGATTTACAAGGTATAATATGGAACATGGAATCCTTTTATTATGAAAATGGTCAGTTAATGAATGAAAATATTGAACGATACGTAGACAAATTAGACCGAATCAAAACATATTACCGTCCATATTTTAGTCAACTTTCCGCCATTTTCCTAATCAGTTTTGCTTTTGCGAGAAAACGTTAACAAAAAATATCCCTTCTCCTGTTACATTGCGGCACATCCCCTTCTTCCACTAAAACCTTCAAACTTGCGGGATGAGGAGGAATTATAAGTAGCTTTCGCATCACGCATGCGCTTCGGACCACAAAATTGAACATTAAAAGAGGTAAAAGCGGTCAGTAAATGGGGGCCTGCCGTCTGTCTCCGACTTCTGTTTCTTTTTTTAAGCAACAGTTGTTTTCATGACGACCGAGTCGAAACTGAATCAAAAGATTCTGCGGGCTATAATTTTGCGAGACATTTATAGATTCTTCCATCATGAGGCTTCGGTTCGGCTCCTTTCTCATATTTGCCAAAATGAAAAAATGGAATGCGAAATATAAACCGGGGGACTTCAAAGTTAAAACGGAATGTTTGAGAACTTCATTTGTTTTGTATTGAACGACATACGTGTTGAAATTTTAATCGCTTGAAATGAATGAGCTAATATATTTTCCACAGCATTTCATGAAGCTGAGATAGATGAATGTATTAATTGAAAGTTTTCTATGAGAAATTTCGAAGGTTTTCCTGAGCTAAGATGATGATGAAATAGTTACTATAAAGCTAATAATAATAATTTCGTTATTTCTCTTATAAATTTCTTATGCTTCGCATTTCATAGCACACATATGCCTAAATACAAATTCATTGACCTTTTTAGAGATAATATAAATGTAAGACGGGAATATTCAGTATCATTACTTCCGCATTAAAATTGTAATGAAGTACGTACTTAGTTATGTTGCAACTCTACCATCTCAAGCCTTTGAGATCTAAATTTTTTCATCGAACTTTAAGAAATTTAGCAAGCTGATTTCACAGTCTAAGAGCCATATTTTGGAGTTTTAAAATAACAGAACGATTTTTGCTATCTAAGTAGAATGAGAGCGCCTCCAAATTAAAAAACTTTTCTTCGGAAATTGTTGAATATTGTAGATGTAATATAAAATTGCCCCTTCGAAGAATTTTATACATTACATTATGTATAAATATACATAATTATGTATAAATTAAATTATATATAAATTTACTTTATACATTATTACAAATATTTTCATATTCCGAGGCTTTTCCATATCAACCTAACAAACAACCCCATCCATTTATTGCGTCTTTCATTTGTACGGTTGACTCTGCAGACAAGTAACGCGTCGCTATTAATCAACATTCAAACCAGCCAAAAAGCAGCAGAAACTATTCCCAACGGGGCATAAAGAGTGACATCCCAAAACCCCTTCGTATTAATTAGCAGTGCCAGATGTCACTCCATAAATAGTCGCATCGCAAACAATGAATTACACGCTCCGAATGCTTTGGAACGCGCGAAAGGGAAAAAACCGAAAGTCAACGTGCGCGACGCATAAAGAGCTGATAACGACAAACCGTCGTTCAAAAAGACGGGGGTGCGAGAGAAATGAGGTGCACCCGAAGATGGCACGCGCTCTTTATCCCTACCCATAACTCCACAAAGGTGACGGTCACCGAAGCGTCACAGATCCGTATCATCCGCCCTTACCGAGGACCTCTTTACTGTGCGTGCATCACCACCCATTCGGAACTACTACAACGTCCCTCTCCATGCTAAATTGCCATCGTCCCTACTACGTTTACTCTACATTCCTCTCTTCTTTTCTAAGCCCTCGTGTCGAAACCGCAAGGATTGCCTACCCAATTTAACGCTGGAATGGAACCAACCATGCGCCGCCTAACCTAAGAAATTCACGATGTGGTTTTGGAAATATGAGTAAATTCAATGAAGCTTTTCAAGAGTCAGTAGTTTTTATTGAGCCTGTCTTCAGCCATCTAGAACATCATTTCCGAAAAGTAAACATCTGAGTCTTCCCGAGCGAGTAGCTCGATAATAGTAATATTAGGTATTATTTAGTAATATTACTCTAGCAAGAGCTTTGAATTTTAGCCAGAGCTTTGAATGATATAAACATCTTAGAAAATTTAACCAGTTTATCCTTGGAAAATTATATTCCAACGATCAAAAATTGTACATCGATAAGGTGAAATTTGACATTAAATAGGTAAAGTAGATACATGTGAATGGTATAAACGGTCTTATTGCTTTGAAATATTTCTAAAAAGGTTTCATCGGTCGTGAATTATTTACGTGGGGATAACTGGAGTTCTATTAAAATGGAAACTGATTTTCAAGTATCCACATAAAAACTCATACCAACTAACAACTCGTGTCCATACGGATTCATGCGTCTAAAAGGTACATGTTTGAGTCTTAATGTATGATACTTACCAGTAATTGGACTTTTTAAATTCAAGGATAATGGCAAGTGTTTAACACTTTAAGTCTTCTATTAAAGTTTTTCAAATATTTCGGAATTACTCAAACTGACTTTTTCCTTTTTAAAATTTCAAGTTTTTCAAATATTTCTTAAGTTTTCATTTGAAGGGAATGTGTAGGAAAATGTTCGATGATGCTTTCCGTGACATTAAGACTAGGTTTGCTGTAATAATTGTTAGGGCTACTGAAACATCTGGTAACCATCGTAATGGCTTGGAGTTGAGTGATCGATGAAAATTACATGGCCAATAAGTGCTGTGAGCATATGTTCGGTCGAATCCTTCAAAGATATTACGACTACTTTGTATGGAAGAAGATTACGGTAGGATCGGAAGGAGTTCAATTATTCAAATCACTACTTTACCTCTTCCGCTTCTAAGCTATTACTAGGCGAAGAATATTCCTAGAATCGGGTGATATACTCCGGAAGTAAATGCAAAGTATTTAATGAGAATTCGGAGTTAATTTCAACAAAATTTTCAGCAAGTTCATTTTCGTATAAACTTTCCATCCTGTTTAGTAGAGATTTCGAAAAAAGACCACCCAGCGAGTGCAAAGGATTGCTTTGCGGTCAATTTCTTATGCATAAAAGATGTCCATTCAAACTCGTTTCTTATACTTAGCCAAATAATTTGAAAGAAGTAAGAAAGTAGGAATTGCTTATCTAATCGAATTGGATAGGTAATTATTTTCCTATCAAATTTATCGATTTTCACCCACAGTCTTTCTAAAATGAATGTGCTTTAGACTAATATATAGAAACTTATGTTGGTACAAATAATAAGAAAGTAATTTACAAATCAGAATAAATAAGAATATAAATAACCGGTTTCCTCCATTTGCAAATGTGTGGTTTCAAATATCACAATTCTAAAATAACCGTATCATGTGTCATCTTTCATTTGCTTTATTCCTCATTATTCTGGGAACAGAAATATCGACAGTTTTGGTCGGTAAATACAACTGCAATTTCCCAACGTCTGATATCCGAAAAAATTGCGCCACAATATTTGATAAGCTCGAATCCTTGAGGGTCAATGCAAATTGAATAACTATGAATGGGAATAGGAGGCACGTGCACCTGAGGTACACATCGGATGAGACCTGTGGGTTGTGAAAGGACATAAGAGATCAGAAAGGCTCCGGCACTCGCCTTAGGCGTAAAAGCTGCAGACCCCCCACCTCCACCGCCGCCACCAATTCGTCTGCGGCTTGAGGCACACCACCTTGGGGCACCTCGGCACGAGCATCACCCCCTCCCGAGAAACGTGGGCATAAGGGGAGAATTGGGGTTTAGGGGCGCCATATGGAGAGTGGCGAGGGAATTGTCAGGAGCGTGGAGGAGGGGGTGCAAATGGGAGTGGAAAATAGGAAGGTGAGATAGGAGTAGAGATGGTAAGGGTGGGAGCAGAGGAGTGGGAAGAAAGATGAACGGGGAGAATGAGAAATGGAGCAGAAGAGCCGGTGAAAGGAGTGGTGAGAGGAATAGATAATAAGAAGGACAAAGGAGAAATTCGGAAGATATAAACGTTCGCAAGTGAGAAAGAAACCTCTAGTCAATAAATGGCGAGGAACACGGAAGCATCGAGTATTTCGTGCTACCAATTTTGGTGCAATGAAATCAATTTTCGAACTTTTCTCGAGAAATTTCTATTTTCATTCATTGAAATTTTCGACTTCTGAATTTTTTCTCTCATGCTTCTACTGCAGACTATTTAACCGGAATTGGTTGTTTACTTCATGACTAATGCAAATATATGTGGGCGTAAAGCATATCAAATTAGATATTTTATTATTATAATTATTAGATATAAGATCCTTCAACATGTAACCTTAACGGTACGCACAAACCTGAGGTAAATATAATCAATACAATTTAAAAAGGTTTAGAAGAAATGAGAAAACATGTTTGTCAGAAGGAATGAATAAGAATAACCAACACTGAGGAAATCGATCAGTTAATAAATAAATAAAGGATTTTAATCATATAAAATATCTGAATGACATAGAATACTGACGCCGGAATGGATGACAGTGAGTAAAGAGGAGTAAAGAATGAAATAAAAATATTTAATGAACATAAAGGATGAGAGAAACACTAGGAAGGAAATGTTTTAGAGCATTAAAGAAGAAAAAGGAAAAAGAAAGAATAAGAAAGTTCGAGAAGAGTAAGGAATAGTAATGAAAGAAAGGCAAAATAAATTAGTGGAAGGAAGAAAAGATTGGGCGAAGCAGGAAGTGTAGAGCAGAAAACCAAAAGGTAGGACATGGCTCCAAGAAGCTTATGGAAACAGGAGTTGGAGAAAAAGGTATGAACGGATGGCGGATGGATAAGGGGTTGATAATCAAAGAGAAAAAAGCGAAGGGTCGATCCAGGGGTGAGAAGGAAAGGGACCAAGGTCAGATGGGGCCCTACAATATAGCAGCATATATAAAAAGTAGGAGAAAAAGAAAGAAAATAATCGTATCTTTGAAAGAAAAAGAATAATCATCCATTCAATTGTTGTCGGAAGCCTTATGAAAAAGTTTCCACCCATCCCTCAAGTCTTTTTACAGGAAATTATCACCATTAATTAGTCTAATGACCAACAGAAGGTAACCTTTAATTGATTCCAGCTAATATAATTATTTATTTTTCAACGATAGTTCCTTTCGAGTAACTGAAAGATCAGAGAAATAATTATTCTAGCGCAAAATGGTGATGAAAATAAAAATAATTTATCAACAAGTGATGTAATCATAAGAGAGTCCATGAAAAGATTGTCCTTTCTTAACGCTGCATGTTTGGAATAACATCATTGTTCTCGAAACAAAGTGTCAACAAAGTGATGTTCCGACTTTATAAAATTACATGATTCTTCGCGTGTTTAAAAATGTTAGGTCTACATTGATACCCTGTAAGCTGCCTTTCGGCGTGATACAAGGGGTTCCTTTTATTGTTTTCAGTGCTCTTAATCTCAAAGATAATGAATGATTAAAAACTTCATTCAGAGGTTACTTTCCATCTTATCACCTGAAACCCTAGTTGTTGCAATTGATTAAAATAAGCCTTACCCCTTGGATGTTCATTTGATAAATTGAAGTAAAAATATTTATTCCTGAGTTCCTCACGTTCTATTCCACCTTCTTCCTCAAGCATTTTTAAGGAGCGGAGAATAAACTTGATGAACCGTTAAATTTCGGCATCGCCCATCTAGCCGCTTCTCAAATAAGAACTTAATATTAGAGAAATGTTAATCGCGTTCTTTGTTTGTCGTATTAGTGGAGATTGAGAGAGGCAATCATAGTCACATACCAGAACCATTTATTAACCAAATATAGCGGACAAATCGACAAATGACCTTCCCGTAAGAGCACGTGCGTCTTCCTAAATCCCCTCATGCCAACTCAACCGTCCCAAATATGGAACCGCCCGAATAGAAAGTAATTAGCGAGATCCACTGCGTAGACAGAAAAATAAATTAAAGACTTATTTACTTTGGACCAAAATCTCCTTTTCTCCGTCGAGTTAGAAGAACCATCGAGTGTATATAGTAAGCTCGCACATATGATTCTGATGAAGAGTTCTCTTGAAAAAGAGGAGTTTTTGTTTTATCTTCAGAGGAAAACCTCTATTGTGGCACGCCCTAGGCCGTGGAGTGTGTGCAAAGTGGGATAAGACGAAGGAAGACATGAGAATGGGGAAATGGAAGAGAAGATTGAAGATACCGTAAAAATAAATTACGGAGATAAACTTTAGGTCAACGGAAAGAGACTCCGATTCCCGTTTAGTGCATATAGTTCAAAATCAATCTATGACCGCTTTACATCTATGAATGTAAAAACAGAGATAAATAAATATATATATATATATATATGTATATGTATGTATGTATGTATATGTGTGTGTGTACATATACACACGAACGCTCATGCGTGCTGAAAAATACGTTGATTTGCGTATTTGCAACAGGTATAGGAGATGATATAGCTACTGCAAAGTTGTTTATTGTGAAATAAGCGTCTGTAAAAAGAAATATGCAATAGAAAAGAAACGAACTCTTACGAATATATCTCCCGCGATGGATGAATGCGACCGAGGATTTCATTTCCTAGTCTTGATTGAAGTCTAGGACGAACAAGCGTATGAGGACTTAAAGAAAGAAATTAGAAATATTTCATTGTGATTTTTCTCTTCTTTTATAAGGTGAACGCTATATCAGCTACTTTGTAACTGTAAGGTTGTAAAATGGACAAAAATAGTTTTATTACCGAAATAATTGCCAAACTGTACAGCGTCAGGAAGAACAATATTGTAATATCTTCTTAATAGCTTTCAGAAAACTTCTCTGCAACATGATTGTACCCGTATAAGTAAAACTGCTGACTTCGCATTGCAGGTAGCAAAGTTAATTGGAATGACAGAGTAGTAGAAATTTCTCAAAAGACAGTTTTTAAATTACAGTTACAAATTACAAATTCTTAAATTCTTACAAACCATCTTAAATAAAACACTTGGTAACTTCCACATGTTAATACGTTAACGAAACCGGTCGCAATAATATATATACAATATATATACAACAATATCTTCCGCCTTATAATTATAGTGATGGAGATAATTTCCGCTATTGCTTCCATATTTTATTTTTCTTGGGAGCAAGAAAATTGCAGTGGACGCTTAGTTAATAGAGCTGCACCATTTTGCTCGGGATGAAATTTTTTTTGCAAATTCGTGAATTTTAATTGGTAAAACTCAAAATGAGATACGTCAGCAAGCTAATTCTGAATAAGGAATTTCTTAAAGGTGATAAACAAATCTATAGCTGATGGCGCTCGAATTGCTCGAGATACGAGAGCGTTCAAAAAATCGGTTGGAAAGTATTCGAAAAAGAAATGGGCGGTCACCCAGGCGCGTAGATGCACCAAGTGAAGAAGGTAACAAAGTGATCGGGCAGAAAATGCAGTGGCAAAAGTAGCTCGCAACAAATTTACGTCTAAAATACGAACCTAATTGGAGTTAATTAATACGAACTTTTCAAATTATTTTGTTTTGCAGCTTATGCATAAATATCTATGTGCCAAAGCATGACTTAAATTACATAAGATTGGCTATACTTTTAATAAAATGACAGTAGTTCAACAATTTAAAATGATTCCAACAAAACACAATAATAATAATAGTTATAATCGATGGATTCAGCGGTTACTAAAAGGAGCTCCATAAAGGTAAGGACAAAAATAATAGTACATTTAGGTACTGGTGAGAAATTTTATCTTTAAATGTGCTGGAAATTTGTTTCTTCACACGTAAGTCGGCGTTATCTTTATAAGATCATTCTCTTGAAGGATCATTATTGAAGTCCGAACAAGTGAACCTCTTTAGATGCGATACTCTGCAACAACATCCTATGATTATTTATGCTCCGTTTTCTTCTCGTTTCGCCTTTCAAGTTTTCTCTCTCGATACACAATATCAGTTGTCAGTATCAATACAATTGTTTTTCTTGTTATACAATTCCTATAGAGGGATGAGATGGATATAGAGTGCAAAGGCGATGTTGAACTATCACTAAGCATTAAGACAGAGAAATGGAAATAAAAGATTAGGGAAAACGGCTAAGAAAAAGGGAAGATACTTTGTAAGTTTACTCTGCACACTACGGTAAGCTCTCTTGAATAACCATCAGCAAACCTGGGAGATAAAGTTTTACCTGAATGGGAGGACCGCAAATCCCGGTACCAGGGTTGAATTGAGAATCTGGCCACGAAAGACTTTCCAAAGTATGTTCTAAATGGCTATGAAAGACTTTCCAAAGTATATTCTTCGCGGAACGACTAATTTTACTACCTAATTACTAGATTGAATTAGTAGAAAAATAACAATAAAAGAATTAAGGGATCAGGGAAGATGACGAAAACAGAAGTATATCGAAAATGCAGGAGAATTTCGGACAAAAATATTACTAGAATTTCAGTCCTTCTTTAACCGGCATGGAAACGAAAAAGAAAAGAATGAGTAATTGAGGTATCTTGAAAAGAGAAACAAAAATATCTTAAATATGCGGGGATAATTTTCGGCAAAAAATTATCCTTATATTTGATTTTTTTTCTTTTCCCCTATCACCTTTATTTCTTATTTAGTTAAGAAGTCAAATTTACTAACAGATTACCCTACGGAGAAATTGGTCTGAGAAGGAAGAATGGGTATTGAGAGAGAATATGGTTGGCAGAGAGAGGTTGGTTAGGGAAGGAGAAGTGGTGCATGAAGACTTTCAAAAGACACCCACGCTTAAGTTTGCGCACGCGCAGGTAGAAAGCCGCCCACAATACCATTCCGCGAGAGTAGCACGAGACCACACCATCTTCCCTCTCCACTTACCCTCCCTCCCACACCCTTAGCCTCTCCTCCCAGCACACAAAACATCCGCACACCTTGCATCCCATAAGGTGAGTAGCGCGTGTCTGGTGTTTTTCGACTCCCTCTCTCTTTCTTCCTTAAGAAAATAGTCTCTCCGAAAGCCGCACCTTTTATACATTACCACCCGTCTAGAGCGAGCTCTCTTCCAAGACGTGCGAGTTTTTCCTTTCGGTGCGAATCCGAACCCAGAATCGTTTTTGAAGGGCAGCCATTGAGGCGCCCACCCCAAAAAGAATACGATGAGAGGATAATTGCGGTTTACGTACTGAGGCGTTAGAGAGGAGACTGACGTTTTGAGATACTACACCCTATTGTTGGTAGAAATTTTGTTTTTTCTCGGAAAAAAGAACTCGAAGACTGCTCATGGAGGATTTTTTGGGGTCAAGTGATTTTTTTGGACTGAAATATTTCCGCTTTCTAGTGAACGTCGACGTTGTAAGGGGAATAATAATTCCCTGAATGATCTTAACTATATACAATAGAACCTTAAAGTTTAATTATAAGGAAAATTAACCGATTGATTGATTAACAGACGATAATTTCTGTAGCTACATAATAATAATAAATCGTCTTAATTTATAAGCGAGATTGAGACTAATTAGTCTCTTCTTACATCAGTATTTAGTGACATATCACTTCCTATATCAGTATTTATAAAGTGTATCTCCTTCTGCATGTTTTAATAAACCATCTCTAAAAAATGTTCCCAAAGTATGAGTAATATGAGTCGCTCCAATCCATTAATTCTTAAAATATTCATCAAAGATGAACTGTTTCGTAGTTGCAAATTCTATGGTTAATTTAATGCTAACAAAGATGCCGGGTTTTAGAGAGTATGCCTGCAAGTGCAAATAATATACTTCAATCCAGATCCTTCTTCATAGTAAATTCGATACGACAACTGAGAATGGAAAATTGAAAGAAGAAATTGAAAAACCGCAGAATACTTAAACTCTGAAATACTCTGAAACTGAGTTCTAAAAATATATCCGACGGAGGATAAAATACTGTCGTATAATACGAAGGCTGAGAGATAGGATAATTAACAGAACTGTATATGCTAGCATCTCCACTGAGATGTACTTGTGACTCTGCTAGCATTGCTTCTCTGACTTATAAATGAACAAAATCCTTACTGAAAGAAGCTAAAAATTAGCAAGCTTTGACTTTGAATTATAACATTCGCTATTTAGACTGAATATTTCTTTATATCTTACGCATCCCCACTTAGAGCGATACAACGTATCATTATTTGTTGCTGTGAACAACTAACAGAAAAATTACAAAGCGAAAACAAAATTCAAAAGTATCCTGATTAAAGCTGTCGACATTGCGGTATATTTGGTTACAGTGATCCCATTTTCTGAATTGGCTGCCGTCATCCGATAATTTTCGAAAAGCGCTACACACGAAGTTTAGGGAAATTTCCCTAGCTCCAGAATATACGAGGAAACCGACTCCAGAGTCAACCCCTTCCTCATAGCAACCGCCTCACCTGGAGCTGAAAAACTACCAACGTCTGCGGCCAAATTAGCGTAAAAATTTCATAAAAACATTCCAAACACCCAAGATGCTTACGACCCACGACTCTATTGGCTGCAGACAGAAACGCAACCCGTTCTGCCACCGTGGACAGCTTACACCTTTTCTGAAATAGGATACTAACGCAAAGGACTTACTGGGTCGCAACTTATAAAGGGTGACATAGTCTGAGGGAGGTCCAAAATTTAGAAATTTAAGACGTGGATGCTGACAATTTTCGGAAATTCGAAGTCCACACGCACACACTCACGCCGTACAAGTAATACGGTCGCAGATGAACCTCTGATCCAGTTTTCTGCATCCCTCCAGACGATCTTTTCACGCTAGGCACTTTTCCTGCCTCTCCTCTTCTTTCGTGCTTTTTCAGGTAATATTTTGTCATTCAACTTTCGTTATCGGGATATTCTTTCAGCGGCAGGAATTTTTTTGTTGGTCGGATACAGTATCCTTCACAGGGCAGGACTGTTAAATCGGTGAGGAAATGACCTACCTCAACGGAAAGGATTTTTCAAATCCCAGGATTTCGTGATTGGGAGAGTTTTTCATCTCAAGATTCCAAAATTCGTTCCCACGAAAATTTATCCAATTAAAATGTAAAATGTTTAATTTTGAAATATTTCATTTCTGCTAAACATTGATGCTAACATGGTATAATATTATTAGTATTTAATGATTTGTAGTAACTAATACACGCTTGTAACTCACTTGAAGTTAAAGAAATTCTTTAATGAATTCTAAGGATACGCCATGATTTCTTTATTTAAATGGATAATGATTATATCTGAGTGGCAGCTTCAAACTTCAAGAGATCTTAAAAATAGGTTTGAAAATGTAAGGAGCTCAAATGTGATAACAATAATAGTTTAATTAGACGAATTTTAGACTAATTATACCGCTATTATTATCAATCTAGTAAACACGACACATACAACCATGCGATAACCAGGATTCGAACCCGGGACCTCGCCATTTTTAAGCTAGCACCTAACCACTACGCAACCTCAGCTGGCGATGTAAAGACATTCAACCGATACACATGACATTTATTCCTTTTAACAGTGCTGAAGCATCGCTTTTGTAATACAAAAGTAAAACCTTCTCGATTTCCAAATTTTCCTTATTATTGTACATTTCTATTATATATTCCATTTAATATTATGCATTCTTTTTTGCGATAATATTGCGTATTGGTAAGCCGCGATTGGTCAATAATTACATTTAGCGTTTTCGAGCACCTCTACGTTCGATACAACTGATCATGCGTTTCTTTTGATTTATGAAAATATTTCATCACGGTTACAAAAATGTCTATAATAGAACAATGTATAAGATACTCTTTGATTTTACCATATTAATGCATAGGGCATACGCCATAACTGGTCTTTTCGATACATTACATCACTTGACCCTAAACACTTATAACTGAGAGAATATGTAAATTCAGAAATGCTTCATAAATTGCTTTTCCAAGTTCTTACTAGAACGCAGAAACCCTTACGTTGATAAAAAAAATTAATTTAAGGTAAGGTTCTTCGGCATTTTTCATCTTTTTCATTTATCGTCAGAACTATTTTGTCGTAGGCTTCCTTCTTCTTATTTCTCTCTTGAGAGAATAATACTTTTCTCAATATGCATTCAGGTTAATCTTTCCAGCCATGTTCAACTTTGGAAGACAACGAAAAATCAGATTCATTATTCATATATTCATCTAAAAGTCTATATTCATTATGTAAGTATTATAGCTAGAATATTTCAGTATCTTTGAATAAATTTACAAAGTCTCCCTTTCTTTGTTTACGTTTTTACCTTCAATATCCAATACTAATTAACGATTTTTTTATGATATGCAGTTAAAATATTCCAACAAAGGCTGGAAATATGGAAAACATTCTTTTCATTTCAGTGAAGGAATTGTCTAGCATTTCAACAAGATAGGTTAAGAGAACTGAAAATAACTTTCACATATTACATTTCTGTTTATTCCTTATCAGTTAGAGTAGTAGTGTCCTATATTTTATTAAATGATATCCTCATTATTTTGACACCTCTCTCTCATTACAAATTTTACATTTTCCCAGGGTGCAACTCCAGATATATTACGTATTTATTAACGTATTTATAACTCGAAAAAACTTAAAATAATTTGATATGAAAATGTTTTATCAATATCTTTTGTAACAAAATTTGTAGCAATAATTTTTGTAGTGTGGCTTGAGGATTTATTCACTATTTACGATTATACAAAATCAGCGAGATTGTATTAGAAAGTTGGAGCTTCTTTTTTCTCAGCATAAATTTAAGCCAGTCCTTAGTAATTCAACGAATCTAATAGAGAAGATTAAAATAATGATGCTGAGTAAATTAGTTTTCCAAGTTTTTTAAAAGTTGCCAATTTGTATGTCATCTCTTAGCCACATAATACCAGGGATTTATCACCAAACCATACACTAGCGCAAAAGAAAATCACCTCATCAGTCATTCGCAAAAAATTCCTAATTTGCGCCCAAACTAACGATTTTTAACCTCTCTCATTAGTTTATTGCCCAATGAACGCCTGCCACGGAATCGCGTCCACATATCTGTTCAGGTCAGCGAGTGATTACACCCTGCTCCATCTCGGCCCGTCAAACTCTTCGGCTTGCGCCGTACCCATCCTTCACGCGAGCTTTTTTTCCACAACTTATCCCCGAAACATCAGACCGTCTCCTAATCGACCGACCCTCCTCCTTCACCGCCCGCTTCTATCCGTCCGCCAAAACTCGAGAACTTACCTCGACCTTCCGCGTCTACATCCACACGATGCACACCCGAACCCATCACTCCGATCCTGCCACCTCCCCTTAACCTATCCTCCATCACTTCCCCTCTTCAATCTCTATCCCTGCCACATATAAGGTCCAAAAACATTAGCCTCCCATTGGTCCGAGGCACTCACTGCGATGCAGACACCGGAAGCACCCATGTATGACGGCGGCTAAGACCCGCCCGTGTGTCAGCCGGTGGTTACCCTCGCCCTATAGCCCCCTCTCCGCTCTTGACCCTGTTATTCTCTTCCTAGTGGCCTTGCAGACTCATCCAGGGAGCCTAGAAGGGAACCTTGCCCTCATTTACGCCGCCCGGCTTTCAATTACATAGGTGGGGCAGAAGGAGTCCCATCCTTACGCGATCCTGTCAATCCATGCACCATACAGCTCCAGCCGTCCCTCATTCCACCCAACAATTTCCGATTCCGGATCGATTACAGTGTTTCCATAGTTTTTAAATAGGAAGGGAACGAGGATACTTGTTTTTTAATTGGGGTGGGCCCACAATGACTCCCTGCTGAACCCCTTTCATTGGTCGGCCCCTTTCGAGTTCAAAACTAGAAAAATGTGGGAATGGGAAAGGGATGATGTCGTTATACGCGGGCCCTACGCACGAGACGTAAGGCTCTGAAGTGTGGGTGACAGATTTTCTGGGGCGAAGCTAACAATTTTCGCGATAGCTGGTTGTTAAGGAGATGTGCGGAATGGGAAACGCTAGGATTACAGTGATTCGTTCGTCTTCGTTGCGGCGAGAGCTTGTTTCGAAGCCCTGAAAACAGTGTATGAATATAGAGAAATTAACTGCACGCAATGGCTCTAAAACCTGAAGCATTAAAATGCATATAGCACGATCCTATCGTGTCTGACGTCTTGTGATTCTTTCAGTTATGTACGATGGCTTTCCATTTCTTTCTCACTGTAATTTTTCTTTTCAGCGATAATTTCGGTTTTTGCAAAATCATTTTGATCAAGTTTCGAGAATTTAGAGTATTTGAAGAATTATTTCTGATTATAATCCAGAAAAAGTTAGTTTGACGAAGTAAATGCATATTAAATGTTTTTTTTCTTACGGTAAGTCAAAGAAAAAACAAGCTCCCATCTTGTTTTACTTACCTTCTCCTTTGACTTTTGAAATTAAGTGACGGAATACCTTTCATTCGTGCTGGAATACGTTGATGCTTATTATCTACGCTTTACAACATTAAACTCAAATATTCCGCTAAAATTCTTTCTAAAATGATCGAATATTATGTAATATTTAAAAAGTATTCCCTAAGTAGGTTTTTTCCAGTAAATATCTGTTCTAGTGTAACGGATGGAAAAAATATATTCGCATTAAGAATCACAATAAAGTAAGGTGTTGATGAACAAGATGGCATAGAAAATTTCGTTTTCTTTCTCCGTCTCCGTGAAAGTAATCGATTAGGGAAATAGAATTATGGTGCATGCATGCCATGCCACATGCCGAAAAACGGCTTGGAGGAACATATGTAGACGTATATAAAATGTATCAAAGTGTCAAATGTTCGAAACTAATTTCAGGATCAGCCAAGATTTATTAAAATATCTTTCAATCGCGTGCCAATCATAGCATGAATTCGAAAAAAAAGCAGCAAAATATGAATAATAATAAGACTTCTTGTTAAAAACTCGGTAAGTAACCTTTGGTACGAATAGCATCAGTGCAATGTCGTGCCAAAGGTGGAAGGAAAGTCTACAAAGAGAAGAAGAGAAAAGGCTGCAAACGCCGCCTTTAACACTAATTGACAGCGGCTAAAGAATAATAGTCAGGCCGCAAGGAAACTCCGCCATTGAGTGAGGAACTCAGAATGCATCGTCATAAGCCGACGGCCATAATGCATTTACCCGTTCTCTTTCGATCCCTCTTCCGCTATTTCTTAGCGATTGCGGGGACCACGTTTGACCCTCCGGAGGGCATGGTTTGTCTCTTTTTCACTACAATCAGATGAATTCCCATGAGAAACGCCATGCATCGCATCTTAAAAGGGCTCCTTCGAATAGAAATGATGAATACTCAACTGATTGAAGAATGTTTGAAGTTCGAAGAGAATGAAGGCGGAAAGAGGCAGTGCCGATGAATAGTTTGCCTCTCGCCATAGATATCTTCCGGAGCCTATTTATTCCAACAGAAATGTTTTCCCGGGGCACAATGTCCTCTATTTCAGATATAAAAGGAATGAAATCGAGCAAAAGGCTGCGTGGGCGTGTAAAGTTAACGAACTCACTTTTTTATGTGCCCGATAAATGAAGAATAACAGAGAATTCTGCGATTTTTCTCATTAACAGAATTAAATTTTCAGTGAGAATTTGCACTTCGTTCAGTAGATCAGGAAAGCACTGGGTTCAATTTATTTATATAACTTTATACGATCAAGCCAGTATTCAGTTTCTTATCCCTTACATTTTATTCCTTGCATCCCGTAAATATCGCCATTCATAATGTCTTTCTTAAAGTAGTAATTTAATCATCGTAAATAAGGATTTTCCTACATCGTAATCACACTAAACCAGAAATTACGTATTATAATTAATATTATTCAATGACTTGAGAAAGATTCCTTTGAAAAAATATAATTTTTTGAAATGCCTAATGATTACAAAAAATAAAGAAAAAAGTACTATGTACTGTAAATAAAGAAAATTGGAACTCCGTACCAACAGAACAGAGAAGAGAGCAGATGAGAAGAGAGGTTTAAAACACTTCAAGAGTCGTTTCGCCGGTGGTTCGCGCCTTACCCTCTGAGACCAATACAGGAAACAAGGGAAGAAATCTGATTAGCCGCCCTTCTAGGAATCACCTAATGTGCATTTTCATAGCAATGCTATCATCTTAAGAGGAATGAGAATACTAGCTCAGCACTAGTTTCATGCAGTATTGGTACGCTAACTATAACTTAGATCAAAATTATTCCCTCGGTTGGATTAAATCGAATACTTCCACACTATTAGTACGGAGAATGGATGAAACTAGTACGATTAAAATATTGATAAAGTAAAGGTTAATGGTAACTATAAACTTCTTTTCTTCACTCATAAGAAACAATTTCTCCCGCTTTCTGAATTTGAATACCGCGTTTCCTCTGCAACTTAACTACTTTAGAAACGCCGCAACTTTTCCAGCAGAGAAATTTCACTTTGAATGTAAGAGATAGAATTTCGCTTTCCACACTGATCCTGACTTGCTAGTGAAGGGAAACGCATGGTTCCGAGAGCCACTGGACCCTACTGTATGGAAAGAAAAGAAGGCAAAATAATGAAAGCGAAAGTAAAGAAGAATACTCTTGAGTAACGAGAATTTAAAGTTCAGAGGAGCTGAGTTACATAAGTCAATTATATGATTCAACTATATTGGTTTGAAATTACTGGAAATAATTTTTAAGAGCAGGTTATTAAAGGAATACATAAAATAAGACAAGTTGTTTATAATTCCAGGAAAAATAAATTTCCAACCATTCTGTCCAAATTTTACCATATTTAAACGACGAAGTGCTTGAGCTGACAGTATCTCTTAAATTCACTAAAGTTTCCTGATTCATGGGATCGAAAACGATCTATGGAAATTAAAACAATTCTATAATAAGAAGGAGACATCAATAACTGCATGGGCATAATTCTCCAAACTATGGAAATGATGGTTATCTGTTACGGCATCAACATTGTAATCCTCCACATCAAATTCTGGTTAAGGGAATATGCAGCTATTTGTTAATTTAATGAACTTTAAACAAAACCCCTTGAACTCATCTCTGAAACATCTAATTAATATTTTATAGGAAAATGAGCAATAGTAGTTTCGGCTACGCAGGCTTCATCCAGCTCAAAGGTGTCACCACGTGTAGTCTCGCCAAATTTATAAATAGGGAAGATAGGAATTTAAGAGATAGAGGGTAGTAAAGCTTTAATTTGATATCCATCAATAAAGAAGTTAGCAAATAGCCTTTCTTAGTCTTTCCGTAACTCTTGTGCAGCCCACAGATCGAGAAATTCGGCCTTCGGAGATTGTCTGCTGTTACTATATGGCTCTATGAGAGGAAGAAGAGGAAATAAAATCGGAATTCCCTCGCGGCTGTCGTGTTTTAGATAGCACCGAACGCGTGACCAATTTCTAAAGACGCAGAAGGTCCAAAAAATACTAGCCTCGAGAAGTTCCTAATTTCCATTCCTACTCTGCCACTAATCTTGGCTGGGTCAACCACACCCGGGCATTTTCCCCTCTTTCCTATTTGAAAAATCCGAGCGGAAAATCTTCGTGATGTTGAGAGATCCTTCTCTTCTTTGACCGACTCTATCTCCAGCATCTTCTAAGAGCCATAAACAGCGCCGAAGTCGGACTCAATGAATTAGAGGGAAATCTAGGAAAATTAGGTGGGAAGGTTTTTTACGTCAAACGCTTGTCAATCCAGCAATGAATTTTCCCGTAATTAATTTATAAGTAAAATTACGATGACAAACACGATCTGGGATTATTCTAACGGAATAAAATCATTGTCTTTTTTGTCTTAACGTAAAAGTTTACGAGTTGTTCGCTCTTGAACGAAGAAGTTGGTTCCGTTAATCTATCATCATGTGTCCGTGAAGAATTTCAGAGTGGCCACGGTACTTTATTTTATGTGATGGCTTCAAAGCAAGCTCTTTTGAAAATACATAGTGAACATCAATCTAGCGACGCGGTAGTAACTGAAAAAGTAACTTCACTCAGCGAATGTTGAATTTAGATACAGAAGATGCTACCATTAAGTTTCACTAACCATTATTAATTAATGTTTCAGAATTACATAATTGTATAGTATCTCCGTCCTTCATGGGGCCTGCTTTTGCGAACAGTAAATACATTTTGATAACTTCCAAATCTTTACGATTCGATATCAAGAACAAAATATTTACTATCCGCAAAGTTATAATTTAAGCTGGAAACCTCCTCTCTACTGTGTCTAATAAACTGTACGTACATATTTTATCTATAACATTTTGATATTCACAACTAAAACGAATTCTTCCTCAGAAACGAAGTTCTGAGTGCATTAGCTTAAATGCTCGTAGAATATTCACCGCCCAAAGGTTAGAAAACTCGTCTCGAAAACTAAACATTAACGCCCGTCCTCATTAGCAGTTACCGAGGACATGACCCTCCTGTGAAACAGCGCGTGGCTTCGAATGACGAGGCTATTTCTCCAGTTGCAAGTTTGGAGTTAATTGAGAAGGATATCGAACTATAAGAAATTTATAGAAAAATAGCTGTAACGAAAATTTAATCATTCAATTTTTTATGAAATCAAAACGCGCTGAAAAGTTACTCCATTCTAGCTCAAATAATAATAGCTCGATAAGCTCTTGAAAGCTGCAGAAGTCCGCTACCATCTAAAATTAAAAAAAGGAATTATAGCTAAGGTAATAGTAATAATATTGTTAAAAGTGCTTTGACAGCTGAAGTCATTTCGCACACATGAACTCCCACCAGGAGATTCCTGGTGGGAGTTCATGTTCACCGTTTCCATCATAAGTCAATTTTTTAATTTGATATTTTATTTCGAAATAATTTCCAAAAACTCGAAAATTAAGCCGATTACTTAATAATATTAAGTTTCAGTTTCTCATAGAGGAATTCTCTAACAGAAAGTATTATTGGGTAGTAAACACCAAACAAACAGTAATATGTGTAACACAACAAGTCAGAAAATGTAGATCATAATGAGTAGTGGTTACGTACTAAGAAAAACCTAACATGAGCATCGTATCACACTCATTCATAGTCAAGATTTATATCGTAGAGGTAGTACTGTTAAAATTCCTTCGACTTCTTTGGACATTTCGCACGTAAACCTCCACCGGAAATCGAACCCGGGACCGCTTTTACAAAAGACGAAAGCATTTCCTATGGCTATCCGGGAGCCCAAGATCCATATCAACTTTTTACTGAATAGCTGGGTTAAATGCATGGATATGCCTCAGACTGGGACTACTGACCATTCTGTTTCGTGCGTGACTTATCCTTTCGGAAGCTGCGAACTGAAATAGATAAAACAGCCCCTATTTAATTCCTTCTTTCTCCCTATCTCGATCCCGTCATCTTCTGCTGCCATTTTCCCGGGGCGAGAACATATCTCTAAATTCTGGAATAATAATAAGAGGATGGGTGCCCGGCACGTGGGCTCCTCACGCAACGCACCGTCCCGGAGTATCGTCCTCGTGAATCTCTCCAATCGGTTCCATGCCAACATCTTAGATACCTACTCCAAGAACTGTTTCTGTTTCGAATATCAAAGGAGAAGATTTTATTCAAAATTCTCCATTCCGATGCATAATACTGTACTTACTCGACGATCGGGGAACTAAAATGCTAAGTTTCCTTTGTTTCGCAACGAACAGGCGAGATCGCGGGAAGAATGGGGTGCCGCTTGCGCGACTGCTCACGAATTGTATTTCGGTAGGCTTTTGCTTCAGTTCCGTTATAAATGTGAACCCACAGATGATTGATGAGTCTTAAATTCGTTTCAGATGTACTCACAAAGCGATCCGCTCTCATTTGAGCGAACAATTATCTCTTCACTCGGGGATGAGCAAAAACGATGGTTTTACTTGACACGAGGCACTTGTCTCATTCGGGTCAGTTGCGAATAATACTTTTAATCAAAATAACTGTATTGAAATGTAAGTTTCGTTCATTTATCACGTGTAATTTCTGTCAGAAAATCCTCACTTTAGTACAGTAATATCGAATTTTAAGAAACCATACCTTTGATTCCTCTTTGGAATATGATAATGGCAAAGGTTTTGATGAAATTTGAACAACAAAAAATTGTTAGTCAATTTTGAATATTTGGAAAAATCTTACACGACAAACTATATTGCATGGATAATCTTATAATCAGTGGCATATAAGAAGTAAGCGGTTTTATAAAGCATTATTTTGTTTTTTAAATAGAAGATAAGAAGCCGAGCAATATCCGTTTCTGAGGATTCAGCTGTAGGTTCATATTCATTCGTTCAGAAAAGGTAAATATGTGGAAATAGACGAGGATTTATGATTTTGAAAAGGATTCATTTCTCTCTAAATTGGAATAAAAAGTGCGTAGTGCCTAGAGAATAAGGCATTTTACAATCTACTGAAATCTGCAAAAGAAAAATAGAATCGGGAACAATCGAAATTTAGTTCAACCAAACAATGAGGGTATCGTAAAGTAACTCCTTGATATCTAAGAATATTTACTAGTGCTATTTCTAAAATTGCTTCGACTGTTTAGGTCATTTCGCATGTGAGCCGCCACCGAGAATCGAACCCGGGACCGCTTCCGCCTAAAGCGAACGCGTTGCCCACTTGGCTATCCAGGAGCCACTATAAGCACATGATTTGCTTTTAATCCCTTCCCGAATTCCATGCTCTTTGTAAAATTTTTTAATTAAAATTTTCTAATTTTAAATAGCAGTAGAAGATCAACATTTTAATATAATTATAAATGGATCATTTTCATTGGGGTAACATACAAATAAAATTCCTAAATCATAATGTAAGCCTAAAAGCATGTAATACGTGCATTCCGTTCCCTCAGAACTAACTTCGTTAAAATATATTGTTACTCTGACTGAAGTGTTATTCCAATGTGCCACGAGTTATAAAAGTTGAAGAATCACTTCAATGAAGTGTTTGACCTCACTTTTCTTTTTACACGCTTAAATAAGAAATGAGTTGACTATCATAGCAACCATTCTTCTTTCTCACGAATTCTTTCTCGCCGTCAAGTCCCGTATTCCACTAGCTCCTTCAGTGGAATTGTTTTTCTTTGGTTAGGGAACGCCAAATTCAGACGTCTTTTGTTACGAGAAGGTAACGGCTAGAGCGCTCTACAGAAGTCACAATTTGAAATTAAGGTATGATTCTCCCCGACCTAATTGCTGCCATATACGGTGATCAGAAATATCAAATTTAGAAGCTGCGCATTTTGCCCACATTAATGGTCGGAGAAGTGTGAACGACCTCCAAGATGAGAGAGAGAAAGAGCAAGGTTGATGCTGACAAATATTCTTTTAGGAATTTCATACGGCCATTCCTCTTGTTTCGAAGTTGTAAATATAAGAGCACCAGTATTTCTACTTAAAATATGTGCGATGTAGGCAATGACAAGAATCTGAGGAAAGCAAGGCTTAGTATAAACCGTTCAAAAGATCTTTCTCTTCAAAATACTGGAAATAAACAAAGCGTATGGGTTCCAGAAGCGAATGACTCCTCTACAGGTTATCATCGACTTGCTACCAATAGCACTTTCGACCTCGGTGCTCTGTCCCCTTTTAGTTTAGGGGTCCCCAAACTATGTCCTGCTAGCCGTATCTTGCGACAGGTTTTTATAAGCCCTGCGTAGTGAGTGGATGTAATACGCTGGACCGAGTCATGATGAGAACTGTAAAGTTAACATTTAGACGCTGCCTATCATATTTGTTGTGATTGTATTTTTTTACTGCATCTGAAACTACATAACTTATTTTTTAAGCATTATATAAAAATTCGAAGAAAATATAAATAACCAATATATAATATAATAAATAATGAATATTCCTCTCGATTCGGCCGCTGGGCACTTTCCCTGCACTTATATGGTCCTCTGAAACTTTTGTGGGTTCCAGCCTTAGATGGATACAAGGCATTGTTTGCGTAGGCAGAGCACAGAAGACCGTCAGTTATCAGCATCGGTTGCGCTTAATTTTGAAAGTATATTTCCCGGAAGTTGCATCATCAGTCTTTCCGCTATAGGAAGTACTTTCATCGAAAATTACCAAAAAGGTATGAATATCCGACTTACGTCCAAATCGACTTATGACCAGTCGGTTGGAAGTGAACGTGGTAATCGACGACTGACTGCATAAATAATGATGCTAGTGCCTTCATTTTCCCACCTTAACCATGATAAATACTACAATTGCGACGAATACAATAAATTAAGAATTAAACATATCAGAAATAGACCACAATCAGTGTTTAGATTGAACTTACAATCACATTCCAAGCAAATAGGTTGACTTTAATATTAAGAATACACTTCAGTTTGGTATCAGGTTTTATATTTATTAATATACTCTTTAGCTGAAACTAATTGCCAAGAAAATTGTAAATTAACTCTTGCTTAGTAAACGAAAATTAAATCTTTTTATTTCAGAGTAAATTCTTGTGAACAAGTTGATCAGAAGGATTCGATAACAAAAAATGTAACATAGCGGAGGAATTGTAGTTTGAGATTTATTTTTCTAAATAACTCAAATTTCTGTTGTTGTGGCTCTAGAAACGTTAATGGTAATTTCGATGGCTGATTATTCATTTTGTAACAATGAAATCAAGTTACCATGTCTAATTTCTCTATTACTGATAATTAGGTATACTCTGATACTTGTGTGATTATAATTATCCTTATTTTGTCACGAAACGCTGTTTGAGAATGTATCAATTAATCTGATACATGGCTAAGACATGCAAGTAGTAGGAAAATATATTACTTGGTCTGGCGATGACAAAATATTGTCGAAATCGGTCCCGCAATACCAGTCTGCGATTGAGTGAAGAATTAACTAGGCATCTCCTCCCTGATTATATGGTAAATCTAATTTACTGAAGTACTGAATTTTCTCCCATAATTATCACCTACAAATACCAGACCCATTAACAATTACTTGAAAATATACTAAGCATGATTTACTGCGAGAAAATACTCGTAGAAACGGGTCATAATTATAGCGCTCCTCGGAAATATCTGTGCATAATTTCACCTGAGTAACACCATTAAGAAGAGGTTGCGCTCGAAAGCGGATCGCATACAGAGAGAGCGCACACAGCTTTTGGAGTAGTCATCCTTTCAATACGACCTCACGCAGCGCAGGAGGGTTCAAAATACGGATGGAATCTAAATGCTTGCTCCGTTTATTTGCATCCAAATTACTGCTGAATTTTTCGTTTAAAACACTTTGCTCAAAGATTTCTCGAAAGAAGCCACGCGTAAATTTTGAAAACTTCATTTCGAATTCATTTGCACATCATTTTTGACACAATACGGCTACTTAATGATTCTCGAGAGTGCATTCTCAGTTAAGCAATTATATACATGTGAGGAATTTTTGTACGACGAGATCCAATCTTATACGATATGTTTTAGTAATATACTTTTTATAATAATTTCTTAATAAATTAAAAGAATTCTAAGGTAAATGATCGTATATAGGTCCTCTGATCTCTGTGTATTCCGAGGAAATGAGAAAAATTGCGTAATATCTAACAGTTAATGTATTTCTTTCTATTAACTTATGCCCCCCTATACAGAATAAATCTAAATTCGGCGAATAATTAGGAACTCTTTGTGAAGATGTTTTCACAAGTATTTTACACGACTTAATAATCAAATGCTCAATCGCATATCGTTCATTGGTAATAGGCCGACTTGGATTCGATAAACTGTTAATAAAGGATAATAACCCATTGATCTCCTGCTAGTGATCGAACACAGAGAAATTCCAAAATGACTTCTAGATTCCCATTTAAAACGAGAAGATTTTTCCACGATATGCTAACTTCCTGGTCTTCTCTTGCTCTCAGTGTATTCAGGAAACAAATCCAATAAGCATACGAATTTATCGCAGGATTCTGCGAATCGGAACGGCTTAAAAAGAGAGGTGAAGAGGGAAGGAGAGGACTTGCTTCCTCTTCGGTGGCGTGACGATAGGACTGAGAGATCCGTGAGGATGAAACCATTAAAATTCCACGCCCTATCTCGGGAGAGAAAACTTCTCTCCATTTTCCGTGATCTCAAATTCGTAGCTCGCTGAATGAGCTCAGTATCAAACGTAGAAAAATATCTTGATAAAATCTGGATTTACATTGTTTTCATCTATCAGTATCAGAAGATAGAAACATATGACTAAGTTACTACTCTACCATATAGCATGTTAACGACTGGTGACCTTTTAAGCGAAACTCTCATTTTGTGTCATTATTCATCTATCTAGAGCCGCAGATAAGTATAAAATATTAAATTCAAGGGAATCAGATGGAAATGATTCGGTAGAACGTAAGTAGAACGGAGGAGGGAAAAGGACAATTTAGGCTTTTGGGTCAGCATAGTAGTGAATACCACTAGAAAAATAAACCTAATGAGTATTTAGTTCGTTTTAAGAGTTTTTAGATTTATAATTGGTTTATGCCAGTTCAGACTTCATCTATAAGATATATAGTCCAAATATCAGAGACTATATTATCTATTTATCATCATCTCTAAAGCAACTTGTAGATCTTTAAAGAATACTTGGCCCATCGCAGTTGATATATTTGTAAATCAGCTGCTAATTTTAATCTTTTTATTCATTTAACTTTGTATTCAAGTATCAAAGCTATGGAAGTGTATCCCTCAGCTTATTGAATACCATCAAAAATCACTTTTGCCAAAATAAATCACAATTTCTGCCGATTCAATTCAATTGTAAACGGACAACCAACGTCGGAGTCTATATTTGCTACAGAAACATTTGCCAATCCTAATATACAGCAGTAAAATACGCTAAAATTCAGTGAAGAATGTATGTGTTGTTTGAATTGTTAATTTAAAGATATAAACAATCGCGTAACGTGTACGTGAACTTTCTCTATATGGCTGAATAAGAGACAACAACTAAGCTTATTCAGAATTACTTCCTGCTATAGCAGAAAGAAGTTTGAACACCAAGATCCCAACTATAGCATGAACTTTCATAAAAATTGGATCAATTAGTATAATTATCGCTTAACACATACTTTATATTTTTACTGCATGAATTAATGGATTTCAAATACAATAGAGTTGAATGAAAATCAATGACGAGGAAGTGCCCATAGTTTCTCCTTCACGCCGAAATTATCCTTTCCCTTTGTATTCATCAAAGTCGGCATCTCCAGAATAAATTAGTATGTATTCGCTATAGGACTGGAAAATGCCTTTGTGCTATATATAAGCCCCACAAATATTTAAGGGCTTCCTTCTCTTATATAATACGAGTAAATGGAACTGCCAAGTATACATACATTCCGCTGTTGGAGAAGCACAAGTGGAGATGTTGAATAGTTAAATGAATTCCCTCTATGCTTTTGTCGCTGACTCCCGTTTGAATATCTGTTCCTTTGTTGAGATTCCTTTAAAATGAGACAGCAACCGTCCGAGGAGCCTCAGCCAAATTATCCTCACTTTGTCATATAATTATGAACGAATTTCTTTTAGAAAGACTTGAAATTTTTCGTAATCCTTTAAAGTGGTTATTTGAGTTGGAAAATAAATTCTGCATGTGTAAAAGATACATAGAATGATTCAGCTAATGGACGTACGAGACTGCTCTAAACTAAAGTGAATACGTCAGTTTCATATAGTAAAATTACTATGATTAAAGGAAATGTATAGCTTAATTTAACGGAATGACTCCGGTTGGAATATTTTCATAACATCTTTTGACCATTTTTAGGGTTAACAGTGTCCAAAAATTTTAATAATTACCAAATTACCATTGATCATAACATCAACTCGCTAAACCTACTAGTTGAGCTAACTGATCGACATTAGGATTCCTGTACAACAGAATAGTTAGCTGGAAACTTTTCGAATGGATGAAGGCTCGAGAGTGCTTTTACGCCGGCGCTTGAATACATTTCTAGAAAGGATGCCAAGAAAAAATTTCACCTTCTCGTTGGCGTTGATAAAGCTTATGAGATTACACCTTGCCACTATGTCCTCAAATTCAACTTAATTGAATGCCTCGGATGCCGCACCTCATCTCGTTATTCTCGCTTTCTCTCCTCAAAGAAGCAATGACCATGGCGAAGATACCTTCTGGGACACCTCATCCCTCACTCGACCCCTTTTATACCACTTCATTCCAATCGTGTCAACCAATAATGAAGTCTTCTCATCAACACCCCTCCCTGTTATGCGGAACAATTACGTGTCGGCAAAGGCGTTCTTCTTCGAGAAGGCAGATTTTTCGCAATGATTTCCTCCCCGCTTTACATCCCAAAAAGACAATGTGGAATAAAAACGATTACGATTTTTTCGTCCATTCTCATTGTGCGTTGGGACGTTGACCGCAGCGGCGGATTGGAGCCTCACTCTCTAATAAACGGCGGATTAGGTGTCCATCCAAAGGACTGTAGGGTGAGGAAGACCGTTAACCGCTATCTGATGCGCATTTGTTTGGGGTGGCTCCTTCGGGAATTTACCAATGCTCTGCCTCCGGTACCAGACGGAATGGACCGGCCCTTTTGCGCTTCAGGTAAGGTCGTAAAGAAGTCTATAGCGGACGGGGGAATGGGCTGAGGAAAGGAGGTAGTGACGGAGATGTGGAGTTACGCAGATGGTGATAAAGTTAAGCTGAAGGAAAAGAGAAAGAGGTAGTGGAATAAAAAACCGACTGTTTTAATGTCCTCTGAAGAAATTCGTTCGTTTTTTCGCGAATTTTAGGCTCTCATGAACGATCGAAAATACATAACAAATAATCGAGATTCGTACACAGATACAATAAATCGATTACAGGAACAATTGAAGGATAACTACTTTTATTTCTTAAAGTTTGTATTCTATTTAGTGACAAGGTACCTTAATTTATGCATAATTAAATGAAAGGATACCCTTTGTTAAAGATCTAAATCGGTTAGTTTCATTGTCAGAGTAATCATTCACTGACCTTTTGTAACCTAACGTATACCAAGTACGTAATTTATTACCACAATTTAAATTTGAACTAACTTTACTTATTTTGTGATCGCGGAACTTCGGAGTTAATTGTATTTCCTTATTTATTCACGATGCAGAATAAGGCTATCATATAATTGCTATTTTATGAAAAAATCTCTATTCCCTTTAGCTCTATTCTTGAAGTCTTTGATTCCTGACATTTGCATGTTATCATTTAAATATCGTTAATGTAAATCGGTTAAAAACGTATTCCTCCTTCCGTTTTAGGGTTGCAAGTGTAGACAAAATTAGAGGACTCACTTGATAGATATATTACAATCAAATGAGAGAAAAATATACTTTTACAATTCTTATTACATCAGCGTTTGTCAAAGGGATAATATTATCTATAACTAGGACGAAAAGTAAAAATGTTTCTTTCGTTTCTTGCTTACTTCTTGTATAAATCACATCTATGGACCGTGAAGAATTAAAATCTCCTTTCTATCTCTTCTCCTCTATCTCAAAAAATATCCTCCGCAGATTTATCATAGAGTCTCATAATATGCTGAGGGCCAAAATACTGAATTTATTAAAATCGGTAATTAAAGGAAATAGGGATGTCTGATAACCAATCATTTTCCTTGAACTTCTGAAAGCTTTTAATAGACCCATGAAATGAAGGTCATAGAGAACCCTAAAACTAAAAACGAAAACTTTAATGCATTTATTCATACTAAATATATTTCTATTACATTTAAAAACTCTTTAGGAAATTACGGCCAAATATTCGATTAAATAAACCAGCAACTCACCTTCGACAGAGCGTTAATGGGAAGAATTATCATAAGTAATTTTTGATGGTGACATGTCTCATCATCATATGATAATTAAGTTAAGTTTGTAATTAACATTTTCTGAATTTTAAGGAATCATTTCCTTCTTCCCCACGATTAAGAATTAATTTACCTAGGAAAACAGGTATACTAATTAAAATATTAATTACAATATCATGACCAGAAATTAGCGAAAAATAACGACATGCACGAAAATATACGTACTTCTTTGATTCAAAGAAGTTTTATTCACGGATAATATTAAGGAGCTAGAATCTTTCCTTTGCTTAGATGACTAACTATTAATTATTTGTCACCATTCGTACTCATTATTATTTCCCAAAATTTCGTCCAATAATTCGCATAGTTAATTATACTCGGGGGATAGACAAGCTTTGCTCTTTTATCGCCAAAAAAATTCTAAATATTGAAGTTTATGATTTTTTAATACATTTTAAATGAAATGATACTTTACTGATATTTAAGTAAGTAGAATCATATTTAACCGGAATTAATTTCCATAATACCAGTTATTCGTGCATTTTAGTAAATTATAAATCAATTTCTTCATACAAATATCCCCACGAAGAAATGCGAGACTGCAGCAGAAATATTAATAAAAATTAATATATCAATAATTATTATTATTATCTATATATATATAATATATAATATCTATATATATATAATATAAATTAATTATCAATAAACATTAATATATCAATTAATAACAAATTATTGTATTGTTTTTGATATACAAAATCCAACGATACCTATAAGTATACACCTCGTTTAGACAATTAAACCCAAATTGCTGCGTTTCGTCATCTTATACGATAATGATCATGAACGACAGGAACGAAAATCGGAGATGTGAAAGTATCTAAGCAAGTGAACTACATGTTAACACATTAGCGATGAAAGAATCAAGATGCTTTGGATGCAAGAATAAATATTTAGATGTTCAAGAATGCTTAATTCTAAGTACATTCAGTTTTATTAACGGTATAAATTTAATCAACGACGAAGTTATTTCTCAGAATTTTAATTTCCTAAATATCTTAGGTTTCTTGCTACCGATGGGTATACATTACCGCCAGGCTACATTAAACGGAACAGTAATGCATTACAAGTATTCTTGATAAATTCAACGGTAGGCGGTTCGAATATTGAATTACGTGCTAAAATTAGGGAATGGGAAACCTGCCCGGAATGTGGGAGACAGGGGTTCTAGTCTCATTAAAGTTGATATTTTTCATTCTGTAAATCATTGAATTTTAAATTACGTTTTGTTCAAATCTATGAGATGGAGTTGAACTAGCTATGATTACAAATGATTTCCCTTCGAAGCAAGCCAAATTAAGTGTCCGGAAAGAGCAAACATGAAAGAAATTGTGGAATACAGAAGCCGAAGCAGTTGGAAAGCATTGAATGTTTGGGGAAAGGGCGAAGTACGTTTGAGTACAGAAGGAGAAGTAAACGACAGGAAAGCGGACAGCGGAAGGGCGACAGAGTGAGGTAATGAGAGAAAAAATTCCACGTGGAGCAAAGAGAGGAAAAAACGCGATCTTCTTAGAGCCGTTTCCACAAAGTGCTATCGAAATACCACCGACCTCTGAAAAAGCGCCTGTTTTGCACGCACGGGGATTCTGTCGTGTGTCCTTTGTTTGTGGAAGACTTATCCCGTTTTCCGCCGAATTCTAGAGTCGTCTCCAAGATTTCGGAAAGAAAAATTTCGGCACGTTTCGGTTTTTACTCACGTAATCGTGTTTGTTTTGTAATCACTCATACAGTTGTTCTTTTAAAAGCGCCGACTTAACTCTATTCTCAAGCATACGAGTAAAGCTCTATTCCAAATAATCTGGTATGAAACGAAAATGCAAACATCTCGAGAATGAGATTTGTTAATGAACTTATTTCTTCTATAAATAGGATCGTGTAATAACGACAAACGATGAACGGAATTTCCAGTATGAAGAACTTAAGAATCATGATATTCTCGCACAACTCCAGTATCTGGAAAATTAAGTAATCGGATAAGGACAATCTTCAATAAGTTATCCCCTTAATTTTTTATTCGGTGACCACATAATACATTTATTTACTGAGAGAGCAAAATTATCTTCCCATTGCAGAGCGAGTAATAGCTTAAATTAGCCTTTTAATCTAGACACATATGTATGATTTTTAATTCAAAAATCCTTTATAAAACACTGGACTTCACGAGGAACGAAGACGTAGGATGTTTTCAGATTTGGAAAACCAAAATCAACGTATGGCCACTCCACTTTTGGAGAGCTATCTGACGTCACACGTTTATTTTTCCAATTAATGCATCCTATTTCCTAGACTGATTCAATTGCATAATTAATTAGGTATATAAGAATATTTGATTCTTGTGAGGAAAATCTTCAAATAGGTTTTCAAAAGTAACTCAATTAGAATTGCAAAAGAAATGCAAAGAGATTCTCCAGAGAAATTCAAGAAGATTCCGTCTCAAAATACCTCGAATTGAAAATGAAAGTTCGAAAGATATGAGAATTCGTGTGAGAATATGAAAGAAGGAACTAGCGAGATAAAGGGGTACAGTCGATTAAAAATGACATCAGAGAGGGTAGAAAAAAAAGATAAGTAGAGGGTACAAATGGGGGATTCAAAAAGAAGAATGGAGAGGTGAGAGAAGGACGTGGGTGAATGGACCGAAGGAAAGAGATATTGGAAAACGATTTAAATGGCGAGTGGAGTGGAGGAAAAATAAATGGATTCCGAGAAAACTCGAAGATCGTCGGAGGAGAGTCATATAAAAAAATTAAATGATGGGGTTTATGACATCTGATATTTCTTTCAAAATATATTTCTACTTGCATTTTGAAAGGCTGGTTTCTTCGTAAGCGACATATCTAACAACGAAAATTTCTTTTCTTTTCAAACAACGAACTGGTTTTAAGATTCAAAGGAATCCTTGATAGATCATTTCATAGCAAAACTTTATCCTATTAGACCAAGAAAAACATATTATAGCTGAAATTCTTGACAAGATATAATTAAAGTAAAAATATAACGATATTTTTCATCGTCATTATCTAAAAAAATTTTCACATTCGGAATAAAAATCAGCTGATCAAATTTTTATTTATAATCTAAACATTTTATATTTTTGCCGCTTTTTTGCGCACTGAATTTTTCTGATAATCGCTCTCAACTGGTTAAACTTCTTGAAAATGTGATATTAACAAGGCGAGACATTATTCTTCTCCTTATTTCTTCTATCTGACTTGTTTTCGCTCGGACTCTCTTGCGCTGAAAGTCGTATATATGTGATGGAAAAAGTAAATAATTAATTGCTGATTGTAAAATATACACTCCAAAGGTGATCGCAACATTCCTATAACCTCGGAAATTTTCCTCAAGGGTCGTAGATCATCGTTGCTTACTTTAAACTTAGTACACATTTTTACAGTGTTTATTCCATTACGGACGGGTGAAGGGGCTTTTCTTCAAATACTAAATACAATCCTTGCCAGAAACAGGTGCCTTCCACTATTTTGTCACTATTAATTTAATAACCACGCGATAATTCCTAATTTAAATCAACTCTGAGGGCAGGAATCTCCACTCCTTTTGCCTCGAGCATAACTCAGAATAATAGGCTGGAGCTATAAGTGGCAACATCGAATATCTTAAAACGTTAAAAAATTAATTACCGTTATGGATATCAATCCGAAAAAATCTACACAAAGCTGAGGGATTTAATATCCTTCACACGCGACGAGGGAAAATGAAGGAAAACGGTGACCACTACGAGATTTCCGCCACGCTAAAAGCATCCACACAACGTGATAATAATCGGTAAATAAAGACGTGAAACTTGGAAGAAAGGAGTCGCCATGAAGGGATATGAAGAGGGAGTATAAAAGGCGGTAAAAAACGAATGGAAAAGCGCAATGAAAGAAGATGAAAGTGGATAGAGAAATAAATGGACGCTGTAAAAGAGATAAGCGGAAAACTGTGGGATACAGGAAGAGAAGGGAAATGAAAGCCAGAATTGAAGGTGAGCTCCTAAAGAAAACCTGTAGAAATCAAAAGCTTAGTGTGGGAAAGGAAATAAAAGAAAAAAATACGAAAATCCAAAAAAGAACCGTCGCTATTTTTGATCCTTCTCAGCTAATTCCCACATTTATTTATACATTGAGAAATATCAATTTAACGCCCGTGTCTTGATTAAACTTTCCTGCAATAACTTAGAAATGCAAAATTTCATTTTGGACGAAATGTTATTCAGTTGAATATGATAAAAAAGCAGCCGATACTACTAATACTCGCCTGCCTTAGCTTTAATTTAAATAACAAAATCAGGACGTCATTAAATTTGAATCTAATCTTGAATTTGGCAAAAAATTCTTACAATCTACATTCTTGTATCGTTTACTTTCTATGCTTCATCCCGGAAAAGGAATTGGCTGTATTCGTTTCGTACAAAGTGTAATATTATATTGAATGAAATCAATATTACCTAGGATGACTCTCCGAATCGTATAATGAGAGGGTATAGTTGTTTTATCATTCCATACGTTGAGTCTATCTTATCTCATAAGGGGTTATTACTAACTTAAATACATAATACGCCCAATCACGTACACATTCTTTGTTATTTTCGGATCTTTTTATCTCCAGCAAATTACCAATTGTAACATTCAACGGAGATTGGTAAGAATATTTTCCAATCAAATTTTGATAAATATTTGGCGTAATTTTTAAATCCAGTCACTAACACTGAAAAAGTGAAAAAGGCTTAGGGTTCGCAAAGGAACTAAATTCGTGTTTATATTGAACTGTTCCTTAAATAAATGCAAAATTAAGTAAGGCAGACGATTTAACGCTACAAGATATCCTAAATCGTCAATATCAAATGTTAAGCATTCATTTACTTATTTCATTTACTTATCATCTAGTGCTCATCTACTGCGTTATTTTAGCGAGGGGATTAAAAATTAACACTAGACGAACACACACAACCATACTATGAACCAGGAAAAGGTTAACCGGAACTCGAACCCGGGTCCTGGGCAAGCTGTATGCTAATGATTTTGCAACCAAGGCTGGAGTTTATGAAATTCGTATTCGTAGAGAACGGTACCTATAAACTACAAACTCAAGTGAAATAGGCATATCTTACCGCATTCACTTCGTACAGGGTGATTATAATTAAACTGGCATTATTTGGACTCCTCTAGAAACTGTTTTGCTTATCGGTGAGATGAAAATTGTTCAAGTGTCACTCAGTCGATGGGGAAGAGGTTTTCACAAAGAAAAATAGTTCATCATTTGAACACCGGGGAAATTGTTGTCGCATATAAAAAGGACAAATTGAAACCATTCAACTTCATTCAATTATAGAAAGCTCTCAACTATCATTCAAAACAAATACTTTTTGATGTTAATTGATGTTATGGAACAACTTCAAATACACTATATGATTAAATAAAGTTGAAGTTGATTTTGCCCTTTCTAAGGGGCCATGATTTACCCTGGAGCTTAACTATTCCTTTTCTCCAAAAAAGTATTTCCTCATGGTCTATGCAGCACGTATGGCGATTTTCGTCAATATACGATTGGCAGAACGGTTTGTAAATGGGTCCAAACAGGTTCAAATTAATTCTAACCACCCTGTATTTCCTCGTAAAGTTAAAGCCAAGAACAATGAAAGAGAACTAGTCGATGGAAGAGAAGAACGAAGCGATGTTTTGTCGCCGTCTCCCTCCCCGCAGCCTCAGGTCCTTATTTACGCGACGGGCGGAATAGTCGATCTCGGAGAGTAGGATGTTCTTGAGAGAGGGAGGAGAGGACAGAAGGTAAAACCGTTGGGTGGATGAACAGTAGGAAAAGATGCAAGGCATGGGAAGGGTGGGATGAGGAGAGTGCGGAAGCGAAGGACGGGAAAAAATGAATAAAATATCTTCTTCCTTTTATTCCTGTGGAGTGGTTGTAGTGACTCGAGAGAAGACAGCGGACTTTTGAGGAAATAAAATAAAAACTCGAGAGAGAGGAAAAGAAAGTGGAAATATAGGAAAGAATAAAAGGAGGGAACGAGTGGATGTTCTTTCTGCTGCTCAAGGGTTTGGTTTCTGCCGCTGCGGAGTGATTGAGTGGGCACTGCGCGTCCCGACAAATATTTCCACTCTCTTTAGATTCCCCTCTAAAAGTGTTTTTCTGCCCTTCGAATCCTGCCCGATTTTCGCCCATCTCCTTTAATTATTTGCGTCGAGAATCGATTCCAGGAACGGATTTTCGGGACAAAAGATTACGTATTTTTGTAGCATTTATCTCGGCTATTTGTCGAAGAATTCTGTGGAAAATATCTTACGGGCTTCCGAATGTGGCAATTAATATGTGTAATAACTATGGGATATGGTAATGTATCCCAAAATATCGCCTTACCAATTCGGATTCTACAAATAATTACATTTCGCTTAAATATGCACTGAGGCAGCTGCAGTGTAAAATTTTGTCGATATTGCATCTGAGCCTGGTGGTATATTATCAGGAAAGATATGGGAGTTGAGGAATAAATTTAACGGTCCACTTCCATTAAGTCAATTTTACATGTACTCACGAAAATCGACTAGAATCTACCCGATGATTTATGTTTTTTATAACAAGCTTTATGAAATATGAAGTGCTTATATCTCAGTTACGCCAGATTTGTACTGATGTACGTATGCAAGTTATAGCTTGAAATAATATCATTCGAAAGGTAAAGAACATTAAAATTAGGATCGTTAGATCGTTAAAGATAAACCAATCCCTCTCAGTAAATTGTGAAATCAAATTTTTCTTGAAAGAATCGCATGGTATGTACCTGTCCTTGGCGCTTTAAATTTTTCGCCTTTCTAATTATCTAATTAGCAAATTACGAAGACTCCCGTAATATTTATCATCCTCTATAGGCAAAGATGAATTATAATTATAGCAATAGTTAATATTTTGATTAGCATGATTTTCAATACTCATTAAGGAGGCGTATAGCAGTCGCTTTGCAAGTTGAAGAGCAGGGTTCGAATTCCGGTCTCGCTTTCTTCCAATGTAACCCTTCTTGAAATTCTTTTCAATTGTCTTATGAATGGTATTTAGATGAAATGATTAAATAATCGCATGTTATGTAACGAAAATTGTCCTTTCACAGCTATAATACAATCTTTAAGCTATAAGAATGTATCAATTAAATGCCAATTAAATATGTAGACTAACCGAAATTACTGGTTGCTTGCAATACTACGGATGTAATAATTCCAATAATAGACACTGCATCTTGAAAGTTCGTGTCAGCATTGAATATTTCCTGGTTTAGCAAATCTGAAATGAGAACTTAAAGCTTTGAAGAGGTAATCAATTTCTGTTTTCTTCGCCAATGAATTAGCGAAGCAAGTTTCCTCCCCAATACAAATTAATTTACAAATTAAAATTAGCAGGCGTTAATATGGAAGTAATTGACTGGATCAAGGATCTCCTACACGAGAATGAACAATAAGTGGTACGTGATGGCGTTAGTTCGGATAAAGTCAGTCACTTCAGGCGTATCTCAAGGCAACGTAATCGGACCTCTAATCTTCCTGATTTATATCAATGCCCTGAGCAACAAGATTGATAGCAATGTAAAGATATTTGCGGATGATTCGGTAATATACGAAGGGATATCATGTGAAGCAAACAGCGTTTCACTCTCAAACGATTTAGTTCATATACATAGGTGGTGCGAAAATTGGCAACTAGATCTAATAGCAAATAAATGCTCTGAAGTAAAGTAGAAAGGAAACCATTGCGTCAAAAGCACCCGCAAAAATTAGTGGAACAAATTTACATGTTGTCGACTCAATTGAATATCTCGAAATCACCAAATCAAATAATTTAAATTGGAGCACACATATTCGAAAAATATGCGGTAAAGCAACTAAAAAGCTCGGTTTTATAAAGCGTATTGTAGGTAGATGCGATGAAAAAGTTAAAGAGCGATGCTATTTCACGTTAGTTAGGCCCCATCTGGAATATGCGGCGAGTATATGGGACCCAGCGGATGAAACGAACGCTCGCGAACTCGAGAACGTGCAGCGTAAGGCGATACATTTTGTTAAAAAGTGCTACGATAGAGAAGCAAGCATAACGCAATTGCTCTCAGAAGCAGGTTGGGAATCCTTCAAAGAAAGGAGATTAGCATATATGTTGCGATTGCTTGCTAAATTCAGAAAAATGTATGTATATTCGCGGATGACGGAAATGGTATTATGCTAACCCCTGCTACTTCGGCCGATCCGACAATGAGCGTAATATCAGAGAAATAGATGGGAGGACAAGTGGTATTAGAGACTCATTCTTTCCGCGAACGATACGCGATAAGAATAAGCTAAAGCGGTAATTCGAAAGCTTGGCGTTTACACCCCCTTCCATAGGTCGAAAGGCGGCTTGCAGGGTATTTATGTAGATGAAGAGTTTTCCAGAAAACAGCCAAAATGCCTAAGCTCATACTTATTATTAAAGTTCAAAAAAATATTAACACTAAGCTCCTTTTTGTGTTACAGTTAACCCAAACTACCTTCATATAAATCTGGAATGAAGGCTTTCACGTCATGGTATCTTCATATAAATCTACATAAGAAGAGAGCAGCTGTCTTTAACATTCACCATATCCTTTGCGATTTAAAAAGAGAAACATAGGTCTAACATTTTCACGATAGCCTCAGTTAGTTGGATAGTTAGTTACCTGGGTTGAATTACCCAAGTGTAAGCTCTTCGGAATATACTGCAATAAAGTATGGCATTTTTTTTCGTAACGTTTCGGAATCAATGAAAAGAATAAAAACTCCGATCCTAGTTGAAAAGTAAAAATAATCATTTATATAGTATAGTATCCAGCGAAGAGAGTGGCTTGTCAAAGAAACGATTGCGCGATTGCGATCTTATTACAGCCACACTAAAGAGTTAAAGTGAAAATTAATGTGGACGTAGCATAATGTTACCAAAACATTCCTAATAAATTATAAAAGATTTGATCCTACGGCTGAAATTGAAATTTTATTAATACGAAATTTCTATTTCACTTATCTTAGGAATAAAGACGCATGGAAAATTATGATATACGATACAAAATTATTTTACTGCTATATTTACCCCAAAATTCGAGCAACTAATTTAAGGTTATTATAATGGATTATAAAAACGTCGTTACAATACAAATTATCACCGAGGGTAAAGTGGCTAATAGAAGCTTCATCTTCATAAAGATGAAGGCGTGTCGAGAAAGTGGAGGGTTGGGAGAATAGGTGCTTTGAAACAGAGGGCATGGTCATTCAAGGTTAAGAGGTACACGCTTGGCTCGTGCCGCCACTAATCTTTCAGCAAGGCCCAGGTGACGAATGCTGCAGGAAACTATCACCGCTAGAGCCGAAAAACTTTACCTACTTTATCTATTCTAAACTGACCCATAAAAAAAGAAGTATTGCGCCCCAAAAACATTTAGCGGAAGGATCTTTGGAGGACCATAGGTCGCCAGGCGACGAAACAAAAAGAGCTTTTTGAGACCATTTAAAAGAAAAAAAGAATATATGGCGGGCACATGGCAAGGGTTCCTAAAAGTACCGTCCAAGTGCCATACGTTCCGACTATAGTTTTAATGGTCTTAGGAACTTATGGCGGTCCTCACCTTTCTCCTATCTCTCAGGGATGTGAGATAAAACTTCGCTCACCTTTCTGCCGATTGAGTAGTTCGGAGAACGCGCGGTATTCGGTGAATTGAGTTTTAACTCATTGGGTAAAAGGGAAAAAGGACGTGTACCGTAATTGGAGACAAATCGCCTTCTGTTTCTTTTGAGGGAGGCCATCATTCAAGTGGCTCTGTCGTTCTATAAGGCTCTTTGCGGATATCAATGTTTCCCGAAAGTTCTACCCATTTCGCCATGAATCTAACTTTTGCTTCAAGGATTATAAATGAAAGGTATAAATAATCCTTCCCTTTTCATATAAGTAACATTCAGTAATTAAGTATTTATGATTCAGTTCATGTATTCATGAGAAAATTCTTTTCCTCACTCAAGAAATTAGAAAAAATGATGGGCATAAATCGGCCATCGGATCAAATGCATCCAGTTGCCTACTCTCATACATATCACAAATATGATAAAGGCATAAAAAAAGTTATTTTTGAAAGATATCGCCACCTTTGCGGCAAGTTTCCCCCACATTTGTAGGATAAAAGTAACTTTTCATCGTGGCTTTCCTTCCGAAATTAACAAATACAAAAATCCAGGCTTTCCAGCACCCATAATTTCAATTTGAAATTAATTCGAATATTGGATAAAATATTCCTGCTATCATATACATCTTCTATACATTATTAAGAGAGAGATAGCATATTTTGAGTTCCGTTGGATTTTGAAGTCAATGTTTCCAATTTACACCAAAGTCTCTCGCAATTAGAGCCGCAAAATTTTCGCGGTTAAATCTTTCTGTAAATCTTAAGTATGCTGGCTGAGGTAGGCGAAACAACTGATGCTGCGGGAGCAATGCCGTTTGAAAGCCTGCGCACATGTTTCTCGGACACTGCTTCGTTCATAAACTGGGAAACGTTACAACTACATCTAAAGAAGCGAGAAATACACTCTTTCCATGACCTACGACCTTCACATGTTGTCCGAGAAGTTGGAACGCCATCACCTCACCTCACTGTCACCCCAAGTGTTAACTGAGAAAAATATAATTCCGCAAGTTTTTACCATCCTGAAAATTAGACGGGTCAGAATGCATACTCGGAAAATTGATGTCAGCTTGCGGTACCCATGAGCCATGAGGAAGCGTCCTTTGAAAAGCTATAAGAATACTACACATTATTTATTATAGCTTATCATTTCTGGAAAAAGTAAACTATTTTTGCGTTAAATTAACGCACGTGTTTATCCGAAATATTCCATGTATATTCAGCCGATATAACTTTTGCATTTACTGAAAAGTTTGTTTCATTATTAACGCTTTCATTTAGCCCATTCTTAATGTAAGAGCTTTCTACATAAGTTTAGCTGTGAAATATTTTCTGAAAATATAATCTTACTCGGAAAAGCAATTGTAATTCAAATTGGAAATTGACTTTCAGAAAGTTTTCTTGGTTAGCGGACCCACATTTTTGCACCAATTTCAGTTAGAATTTTTTTTTTTGAAATTTTGTTCTAATTGATATTTACAAAAGAAACTAACGTAAGGAAATTTATGTCCTCCAGCCCGATATTTCTCCTGGATATATATTTTGTTCAAATATTTATGAAAACGAGGGTAAAGTCGGTTACTCAAATAATGCTCCGCTTACGAAAGGCTCTCTTCGGGTATGTATGTATATTAATATAATAATTGGTGTAATCAAGTCTAGGTTGCTACAAAACTGAATAAATCAATGATATCAACCGCTCCAAGAAGTTATGTTAGTAAAATGTTGCGGCCTTATCAGACGTTAATCATAAGCCAACATTTAATATGTGATATATTACGGCAACGATGATGCAACACGTCTGCACTGGAAGGACTCATAAGACTATATGAAGATGATTTAAATCGACAAGTTTCTCATCTCCGATGAAATCATCGTCCTTAATTTTAACCGTAAGAATCTCCTTTTAATCTCACTGAAATGAGTTACTTCACTTCCATAAGAACTGAACGACTAAGAACCCGCTATCTTTCAGGAGAACTTGAATGTCATCAAACTGAAACCTATTAGCGCGGGAAAATAAACTCATCACAATGATGCGGCCGCTAGTATCAAGTTACTATACTCCTCAAGCAATTCCAGGAAACCCAACTTTCGAAAATTCACAGTTGCGAGTTTGGCCAACACTCAAGCCCACCTTAAATTTAAACGACCGCTTGCGGAGTTGTTTATTGGTTTATCGCTTCACACGTTCTTGGAAGATTATTGGCAAAAGCCGTGTTCCGAATACCAAAAATAGCGCAATAAAAAAGTTTGACGCCAGCCTCATAGCCAATTAATTTCTCGGCTTAGCCGTGAAGGCAGTACACCTGTAATTCCGACCGCCCCAACTGTCGTCTCCGACTCTCGCTTTAAAAGCACTTGTTTTTCCGCGTTCGCAAATGGAATGCAAATAAAGCTGAAATAGAACATCTTCTCCCGGCCTTTTAAATCATACACGTCACGGTTCCGGATCGGCCACGCTAGTTTTGCAGGAGAAAACACTTCTTTTCCATATGAAACTTCAATTAAAACCCCTTCGTTTAAAGGGGTCGAGAGCACTGGCCTACTGGAGACCGCGGCCAAGTCGGCGATAATCCGGGAACTGATTTAACAGCCGCAACACAGCAGGGCGGATACAGTTAGATTTAAGGACACTTAAAGGACGACGGCCTTCAGCGGAGCATTGGCACCGCATCCGGATGGCCATAGCTCTATAATAATGCGAACCTCCAAAATGTTATCAGAAATCGTTCTTAATAAAGTTGATAGAAGAATGCATGACCTCGAAATGATACGTTTATATGTTTTTAAATACACGTAATAGATATTTCAGTGTGATCTATGTTTCGTTCATTAAATCATCCTTTACAGAAAAATGCACATATTTTATGACGATAATACAAACATTTTCAGTGTCAGGTGTAATAGGTGGCTGATTAGCAACAATACCAAAACGACTCAATATAAAGCCTACATTAATAGTTTGTCAGTATGCTGGAGGAGCAGTGGCGCAGCGAGGTTGGGTGGGAGGCTTCAGGGTAACCCCCCCTCCCCATTAGAGAGTTAATTCTTTAAGAAATATATCACAATCTCGTTCTTTTATCTCGGAAATACCAATAACTTTGCTTTATAACCGTAGAAATACCCTCTTTTTCTATCTAGCTAAATGTTTGACTGGAATTTTTTTAACATCTCTTGTAAGATGTAGTGGGTAATACCGGTCCCTGTAAGATGCACATATTTTCGTTCTATCGACTATCTCGAATCCCCTATAGATATATCCTGGCTGCTCCTAGCGAAAGAGTGTATGTTTGATTTCAAAATTAAAGGCAATAGATATTTTATATGAAGCGTTCATGAGAAAAGAGCATTTCTCTTGATATTTGAGATACATTACCTAAATCATATTATATTACTCATCAAAATGAAGCATACAAACATTTCATTATTAAATAAGCATTTCTATGCTATGTTATTGGTATTTCCTCGAAGATATCTATCTCTCTGCGGGATTGCAGATTGCCTTAAAATCTGTTTACAATGGAAATCACAAAACTCTCATTCATAAAACCAACTGAATTTTCATGATATCGTACACGCTACATTTTTTAAATAAGAGAATACCTCAACAGGAAATAATTAATTATGTTTCCAAATAAACGAAGATCAGAGAATCAAAGAACGAAATATGCTACTTTCTATTTCAGAATTTTCCACATTTTCTGGAGTCGTGATGGATAGCCACAAAAAAACTGTTCCTCTTCTGAGAGAATATTTGAAGCAGTTGTACAACAGGCCAATGGACGCTTTCACTGCCATCCTATTCCACAGTGAGCAGGTAGTTTCCGGAAATACGATGTTCAAGAGCAAATTACCACGCTTCGAGAACAATGTTGTCGGCTTCTCCAAGCAGAAGTAAAGGAATTTCACCCATTGAAAATTCTCTATAACAAGCGACGCGCCTCTCACACTTCCATAAAAACGTTTGATTTTCTTTCCAAAGGAGATTAAGAAAGCAATATTTAATATATGACAAAATTACCGGAGTTACCGTAGCCGAACGATAGAGTTGAACGTTTGATGAGTCAGAATTTCTTCTAGTAGTATTGTTAAAAGTGCTTCGACAGCTTGGGTCAATTCGCACGTAGGCCCCCACCGGGAATCGAATCTGGAGCCGCTTTCATCGAAGTCGAGAATTTCTTCTAAAAGTGAAGATAAAGGATAAAAGTAGTTATGAAAAGACGAATCTAATTCCTAACAAAATGAAATCCCTGAAAAACCTCTACGCGTAATAATGATTTTATCACGCGTACTAACAATTTTAGTACTCGTAGCGTAATGGAAATGTAATTCCTCAAATCTCAATCAACCTCAAATCTCCTGATATTTCAGGCTATGCTAAAATCGAGGGAAATCTCGCATCAATTTATAAAGGGTCCCCCATGATGGAATTAGGAGCTTTCCTCTACCGTCTCTCTCCTTACAATGGTAAAAACTACTGTCATACTCACTTTTACGTACACCCATGACATGTCCCTCCCTCTCGAACTCGATTTTTCAGCTGAAACTTCTGATGTATAACGCATTTCAGAATTTAATATACCTTTTAAACACATAAGTGCCAAATCTGCATTTTAACTTTTATTTTTCCGTTTATTATTTGTTAGAAAATATATATTTGATTTGATGATTGATTTGATGATTGATTTGATGATTTATTTGATGATTTATTTGATTTGTGTCGACCAAATGCAACAATTTGCGAATAATGTTCAACTCATTAGCAGATATAATGCATGTAAAAATGATTTGCTCGTTCTGACTTGCATCATAAACCCTTGAGGCTCTCATTACAGAAAATAGTTGAAATTATTAGGTAAAGAATAAAGGCTCGGATTTCCTGTGAGCGACAGAATTGTGTCGGGTTCCCAGATAGCCAAAAGGGTAGCGAGTTCGTATAGTTTGGGAAAATGCTGTCCTGAGTTCGGATTCCGGTGGGGGCCCATAGGTGCGAAATAACCTCTGCCGTATAAGCACTTTTAACAATGCCAAAACTACCAAAAATCATCATGCAAGCAAAATATGATCGATTATTTGCACTACAAAAATTAACATACATGTCGTTAAAAGTAAAAGCTTCCGTCTCTATGTATTGTTTTAATAAATTTCTGATTAAGTAGCTCCCGATAGTTATAAGGGACACTCATTAGTTAGAAAAACATCTTCAGTAAATTCAGCCGAATTCCAGAGCTAAACCTAAATTTCGACCAGCCCATCAACAGGAAGTAACCTAGCGGTGGTTTTCGGAGTCAACCAACGTGTCGAATGGCCCACTCTGGAATTTGCGCGTGTCCGTCGTGTTTACCACTAAATGGACGAGTTAAGGACGTCACGTCCTTGTTGTTCTCTGGCGTGGTTCTTACGGGTAAGGTGATGGGGGAGGCTGAGAAGGCGTGTCTGCAAAAGGGTAAGATAGGGTAAGGGAAAAGGAATGAGTTAGGAGGCCATCTTTCGTGATTAGGACGAGATGAAGACAAGTCTGAGAGGTGGAGATGAATACCGCACCCATCTTAAAAGACAAAAAGGAGAGTCGAACTGGTTATTCTCCATTTCAGGGAAAAGAGTGGGAAGAAGGGGTGAGATGGAATAGTACGCTAGCGTGCAGGGATGATGGGAAACGCACGGAGGCTGCTGGGAAGGAGATCGGATATGACGGAGGATGGCGTAGGGATTCCTAACGAGAAGTGTGGGAAAGGGAGGAGAAGCCAGTTTACGAGCAGATGAGCGGGAATAGATAAATTGTTAATTGAGATATCTCGTGAAAAAAATCGATCGGGAAGAGAGTTACGAGGAATTAGGTAATACAGTTACTGGGAATAACTTTATGGGATGAGAAAACGTAGCTGGTGATAAATGCGGACAGTGAATTAGATAACCACGACATTAATTTTGGTATGGATTTTTATCATCTAAAGACTGGTAATCCAAATAATAGATATTTTCTAAGAGGCATTATCGTCCTTGCAATCGTGGTGAAGCTTGAAAATTCGACAATATTTATTTACAAGATAATACCCATATTATATATCTTTGCAATATATTTAGAGAATTTACTGGGTCAGTATTATAATTGAGAACTAAAATTGAGTCAATATCTGTACAAATTTACCATGAGTGATGCAAGAAGAAATGTTCAAAGAGGACCATCCAACCGTATACGCAAAAAAAACTTAGGATTATAATTCAAATCTCGGTTACCAGTAAAAATGGTTGTAACACAGGAAGAGTAATCTTTGGTGAAATGTTTTTCGCTATAATAATTTGCGGAGGTTCGAAATAGAGCTGTAAATCTTACGAACGCAAACTTTAACTCAACTGGCTAGATCGCACATTGTTGGGGTATGGCAAGCCAACGTAGTATATATGTATTTCAAGAATATACTTCAGTTTTCGAAGATTATTTCTTTTCTCGACTTCATCATACCTACATTATCCTTATTCCTAATCTGTCTAGACAAAACTTTGACTTTACATGTGTGAAGGCTGGTTAATCATCATGAGTAATAGTACAATTTTATAGAATCCCTATTATATTAAGTTTTTTTATGATTTAGATTTAAATTAGCGGGCCGGATGAAATTATGCATGTTGTGGTTTGGGCACCATTTTTCCAAAATATTATGATCAATTAATGCAAATCAGGGCCTCAAATTAAGACGATCGTATACATAATCAGGTTATAAATGTGTTTTAGTAGAGTTCGAGCCGAGGAAAAGTAAGGAAAAAATGCAAAAATACTGAAGCAAAGCCATATTTTACCTTGTCGGTAGTGAGCTTTAAGCAAGATATGACATCCTTAGCAAGAGAAATTATGATTTTGTCATACTTGAGGTTCTTTAGAATAGAAGTACGGAAAACCTTAGGAGTTAAAAAATAATCTTATAGAAGAATCTAGAAAGAAGATGGAAATAGCTATATGATTGTCATATATATTGATCATTTCGTAGCATTCTCCTTCCAGAAGATTATGGGAAAATTATTAGAAATAATTTAGAATTTAGAAACCCGCATATACGAAAACGTCTCTAATCATTTAAAACAAAATCAAAATATTTTTCATCGCCCATTTTCAATTGGTCAGACTTAACTGATTCTTATGAATCACATTCTAACAAAACAGCTCGAATACTACTTATTGAGTTCCTAAAATGGTAATCCAAAACTTTTAATAGGTAATTTTGTGGTTAACTTTCGTGATTTCCGTGAAACTAGAGCCTTTAATATTTATGCTTTCTTTGACCAAATATGATATGTTTAAATAAGAGCGTTTTAAAATAAGGGCAGGGTTTTTATTAATAAAAACTTTTTCAAATAGGAGCGTATCCGAAATGTTTGCTGAAGTCTTAAATCTTAAAGATTTTAAGAGTAAATGCACTGACCAGGCTCATGACTAAATCCCCTAAGATCGAAAGAAGTATTTTTCTTTACGATAGCTGTTATTTGGAATTGTTATTTCTAATTAATGCACGATATGGGAAAGCAGTAAACCTAAGCGTTAAATCCTAAAGATAAAGTCTTCAGTTAACCACTGTTTCCTATTACTCAGAAAAAAATATTCACAATATTTCGATTCTTATCGTGTTGTATTTTCTGTACATGCAACATTATTAAAAATAAAGTTGAAGCCATCCAAATGCATGCAATGGATTCGGTAGAGGTTAGAGTTGTGTATCTTTACACTTGGATGTACAGGTATAAGATACTACTAGAGACCAAATATCAAAACAGGTCTCATTGCATTATCTATAAAATCGAGAAAGATAATGTTTGATTCTGCATGAACTCTGCTGGTTTCATATTTATTTAAATTTACACTACAATTTGGCCTTCTGACCAGGTGGCAGCGTTGGAGGGGGAACATTACATGAAAAAATAGGATTGCCTGGCATTCGCCCTAGGACGGGAGGAAAAACCCTCCAAAAACCTCCCGTAGGCAA
>KZ308356.1:1296361-1330069 GCA_000376725.2 Ladona fulva | reverse complement strand
TAGATATTATGAGACCCCCCTGCTACCTTGGACGATCCGACAATGAGCGCAAAATAAGAGAGATAGATGCTAGGACGAGTCGATTTAAGAATTCATTCTTTCCGCGAACTATACATGATAATAATAGGCTAAAAAAATAGTCCGAACGCCCGGTGTTTTCACCCCCTGCCACACGCCGTAAGGCGGCTTGCAGGGTATTTATGTAGATGTAGATGTAGATGTATAGGTTTGATGAAAAGTTAGAAAGGTACATGTACCTTCCCCATAGTCTACACACATTCCTTACTTTGCCTTGTGAAGATAGAGTACCGCCAGATATCACTTAAGCAGGTTAAGGTATAAGTACATATTTATAATGACATCGATAACTTTGGTATATTTCTCTCGGAATTGCATAAGAAAGCGACTAAAAATTCTTGACTTATTCATGCAAACGAAGAAACGGAACACGAAATTTTCCCATGGCATAAAAATTAAGTCATTGAATCGGTGAATCGATGACAAATTAATATTTTATTTTAAATGCATCCTGTCACGTGACAGACAAATCCCACAAAAAGTCCCCTTTCTGTGACCATTCCGGGAAGAATAAATTTGAGGAAGATCTCTATCAAAGATGTATCTCGGCTTCCTACGACAAAAACATGATTTCCTTTGCTAAAGGCGGAATACTGCTACCGTAAATCCATTAAATAAGTAAAGCCCCTAAATAAATACATTAAAACGAAGACCACACAGCTAGTAGATCACGCATGAATAACCCAGGATCGTACGAATGCCTTTAGGGTCGAAGGCCTTTGAAAATTCCTCCGCTAATGAATTCCTCTGCAAATATAAATGGGAAAGGTCCAGATCCACAGTGAGATGAAGAATGCATATGCAACACTGCAGGACCCACCGCATTGCGGTCTTCTCTTGAAAATTGTTTACCAGCAGCCTATTTTTCAAAATTACGGACACAAAATAGTACGCAAAGAAAGAAAACCAAACCACTACTGCTGGGAAGGAAGTGCTGGATTGCCTTGATCCCTTATTCATGTAGAATATATAAACAAACGTGCCCTATGGCTACGGAAATGAGTGTGTGGGTAGCAGAGTAGTTCATTCTCCATGATAAAATGGATACCAGAAGTAAATGCAAGGAAAGTTTTGAAAAATAAATATATTTAGCCAAAATTCCGGTGCTCTTGAATCTTAACTTTTAAGTTTATAGAGAGATGAAATAATAATTTGAGCAATTGGTGGTTTTTAACCTCTTATATGTTAATTTTATATTCTAAATAAATTTTATACTCTTTTCGTATTGAAGAAGATGAACGATTATTTCAAAAATTCGGGAAAAGTAGTTGTAGTAACGGGAAAAGTATTAAATGACGGAATTAACTACAATTACTTACAGTCTATCAATGGTCAAAAGACAATTATATTTCTCTTGAAATATTCTAGCACCTTAGGGAATAAATATTACACTACTGCCTAACTCATTTAGTTCCAAATTTCATCATTGGTCCACTTGACATGGAATGTCAAGTGGACCAATTTTAGGGAATTGCCCCGCTCGACCATCACCAATGAAATTTTGTGTGAACATAACCTCATATCCTCTATGAACATTTGCCAAGTTTTACATCCATCGACGAAATATTTGCTGAGATATAGTCATTTATTTGACCCCCTACCGCAGCCTTCTACAGTTAGACATCGATTTGTAGCAAGTTTGAGACACGTTATCTCACGCAGTATTCCGTTGAGCAAAACAAACCTTGGTATTCTTATACAACCTATATTGCTCTCTTACACAAAATAATAAGAAATCTTCTATGAGCGAAATCTGCAAAGAAAATTTGAAGCAAAATCGGCCCAAAAAAATATGGCTCCAAAAAAATATAGTTTCGCATTTTATATCTTTTGAAATAAACATAAGATAAACACAAAACTTTGTGGTTTGAATAAAAAGTTTCATTTTCTTAATGTCGCCCGTTAATTTAAAAATTGAGTGCAAATGTTATGATTTTCGTTACGACGCCGAAAATAGGGTATATTCAGCTAACGTTTACGAAAAAAGACCTTATCGAAATTNATATGTTAATTTTATATTCTAAATAAATTTTATATTCTTTTCGTATTGAAGAAGATGAACGATTATTTCAAAAAATCGGGAAAAGTAGTTGTAGTAACGGGAAAAGTATTAAATGACGGAATTAACTACAATTACTTACAGTCTATCAATGGCCAAAAGACAATTATATTTCTCTTGAAATATTCTAGCACCTTAGGGAATAAATATTACACTACTGCCTAACTCATTTAGTTCCAAATTTCATCATTGGTCCACTTGACATGGAATGTCAAGTGGACCAATTTTAGGGAATTGCCCCGCTCGACCATCACCAATGAAATTTTGTGTGAACATAACTGACTGTAAATATTACGAATTTGTTACGACGCCGAAAATAGGGTATATTCAGCTAACTATAAGCAACACTGAGGTATTTATTTATATTATTCTCATCTCAGATTCAATGTAATACTTTCCCTTGGCATTAAATTATAGTGTCTCTTTGAATTTAAGAAAATATCAACCATGAACTTAAAATCTACCTCAGGAATATCTACACTGAACTTACGAACTGAGAAAATGAAAATTAAAATAGACGTTTACCCGTACCACATAATGTACCGTATCTTTAAAAACTTCAATTAGTTCTTCAAACAGTTATAATATAGGAAAGACGAATAATTTTTGGACTCACGTTATGTGATACGGGTAAACGTCTATTTTCATTTTCATTTTCTCAGTTCGTTATGGCTTCCTACCACAAAGTCTTGCCAGAATCTATTGATAGTACACTGAACTTATAATTTCAAAACTCATTTTACATAAACATATAGTTTATTTTAATTCAATTACAGTAGAAATATAAATTTTAACAGGGGAATAACTGAACAATTTTCGATGCATTTTTTGTACCTGTTTGTACAGAATTATGTAACATATCACGAACTGACGCATTATTTTTATAGTCTTGGAGGAAGGATTTCTTGAAGGAACGTTCGTTCATAAATTGCTAGTTATTTTGTTCATCGCTTTTTTCTTTTTTTCTACTCATTCCCCCTCCTCATTTTATTCCTTGCGATAATATTATTTTTAGCGACATATTAGCGGTTATTTTACACATTATTGTTAGCGATCACAATATACATAAGCGATAAGTACTGAGCATAATCTAAAAGAATATCAATTTAAAGCCCATTTGATACCTTCTAAATCTGTTGATCTGTCGTGGTAGCTTAGAGGGCAGAGCACACGCTTGGAAAATGGAAGACCCGGGTTAGATTCCCGGTTGCGGCAGACGTTTTCTCTTTCAATTTCTTTTTCTAAAACCTAAATTGTTTTTGCTGAGAAAATCTCTCGATAAGTAGGTGAGTAAACGGGATACTCCTTTTAGCAGTAAATCACCAAATGATTAGAAGGAATAACGTCGATCGCTCTTGGGTGGTCGGAAAAGATTTTAATGTCCTTCTATTCTTCAGTATCAGCTCATTTTAAATATATTGAAACTACAGAGGAATAACGGTTGGACAGTTGCACTAAGTGAGGGTTTTAGAAATAGGCCAATTAACATGGCGAGGGTGGAGAAGGGAAGTAAATTAGGAAATTGGCATCGAAGAAGTTATCCCGTAAGTTCCAATGGTTGCTTCTGCAACGGTTTCCAACGTCCCATCTTCTACGGTAACCTGCCGTCCTATCCCATAATCATAGGGAATGTCACCTTTGGCGCACGTTCCAAACGAGAAATTTACCAAGGAATGGCTCATCTTTTCTAGCCAATCCCTTTCCATAAAACGAGCACACACCCTGAGGTTAAACAAACATGGAATTAGTACGTTTCCTAAAGGGAAAACGGGAAAGGTAATTTTATGTCCCTTAAGTGGGATACTCTCGACCTTCATTTCCCTTTCATGGCAGATCCTTCGCTCGCCTTGTTAGGGACTGAATTTTGACCTCAATTTTGATGTTCAATTTTTTAGCTTAGTTTCTATCTAGCTCGAAGATATTCAGAGGAACTGTTTATGGAAATCGGAACATTTCCGCAGGCAAGCATATTCGCAAAAAGTCATCCCAAAATATACTATCCTAAAAAGATACAGCGTCTCACTAATACGTATTCTTTACTCATGGGCTAACCTACAAAAATCCATAAATCGAAGTAAAAGGTGATATACAAGATTAACTGAATTTACTCATAGAAATGGGCAAATGTTTGGCAAAATTTTATATATCAATATAAAAAAATAATCATTCTAACGAATGGAGTACAAGTAGAGAAGTAAACAACTTCTTAGGTTTTGATTTTTTTTTTCAGGAAAAGCGTAATACTCTTTAGGTTATTTCTCCTACAACACATAAGAAGGGTTTTCTGAAGTTTTAATGATTAAGATTTTGTGAGTATAAAAGTTAAGATTTCAATATGTTATTTAAAGCCAATTATCATAAGGAATAAGATAAGGACTTTCACTTAGCACAGAAAAACCATGCGGCTGAATCCCAAGGAATAACACGTGAAAAATAGCGACTTGACTGGTACCAGACATGGTCACTATATTTTTATATAAGACAGTGGAGAAAGTGCCAGCAGCTATATTTATACCCATATTTTATAAAGATGTTTGGAATTAAGAAATATATTTGAGACCAGGGGTTAAAATTAATGTTAATTTGTCAAAAATTTTTCCATGTAATTTTTTTATTGTCAATATAAGTATTTTTACGATTTAATCCCGTTTTAATTACTTCTCCTAGCTGAGAGCAATGCTTTTGCAAAAGCCATTCCATTCTATGTTTATTTTCGAATACTTAAGATGTCTATAGAAATTATAAATCCCAAGATCGGCGTTAAACAAGAGGAGTAAATGCCACGCAAAAATCGAATGAAATATCCTCCTCGATCGTACCTTAATTATTTGCACATCCAGGATCGTCATCGGTGCAAGATTAGGTTTGCTAAGAATAGTTCAAGAGAAGGATTGGTGCTGAGCGGAAAGGTTAAATAAGTGGAAGTCATGAACCCAAGTCCCACTCAAGAGAACATCACTCGAAACGACAAAGCTACACTCGACCCTCATTGACCTCTCCACTCGATGAAATTCATAGCGACAAAGAAAGAAAGAGGCGTGGCTCTCCTGTTGGCGATACGTCTTCGTAATGCATTTCTAAAAGCTTCCTAACATCCACTTCACTCCTCCAAATGTGGAAAAGTCTTCCTCAACCGTCTGCATCCTACACAAAAAATAGCCGGGAGTACCCCAAGGTAGTCTCCTAGGACCTACCATGTTCCATCGACAATCGAAATTCAATCAATCGGAAATAATCGATTCTCGGAGCTAGGGACGTTTTTTCAAGTCGTGAAGGGGTCTGGAAGATTTTTCGGTGGGGACTTCCGCCGATCAGGTATGCTAATGAAAGGTTTCTTCACCCGTGTTCTGTTCCCAACGGCCTTTCTCCCTTCCTCCACTCCTGACGCCGGTCAAGCTATTTTGTCCTCTTCCAGATACAGTGGACTCTTGAATCATCACCTCAATCTCCGCTCATAAGCCGCTTCTTTATAGCGTGTCGTTTTCGTTGAAGAAATATAACGAGTGGAAATTTTCGAAAGTCATTTAATTAAGTCATTCAGAGCCGATGGTGGAATGAGAAAACGATATCCCTTTCATGGCGATGTAAATCCCGAAATAGCCTCATCGATTGATCCAGGAAGTGGTGACATCAGACGCAAAAATCTTTAAGGCATCGAATCATTGAGACTGTAATTTCCGCAGTACGAGGATAATACGTTCGCAAAGCTCAAAGTGTGGATGATTCGTATGCAAAAATCCTGTTTATAATGAAAAGAGATATCGTTAATGGCGCGTTCCCTCATTATGCAGACGCTAACAAAGTTTAGAAACCCATTTAAGATTTCTTTACGTTCGCTGTAAAATAATTTAAGTACCTTCATTAAGTCCTACTCTAGGAACATTGATACATTAGGAGAGTCTCTAAGGCTTGGCGAAATTAAAATATACAATTCTTTCCTAAAGTTTAAGCTTTTTGCCTCAGAGAAAGAACAACTGAAATTTTTCTCAGTCACGATTGCTGCATATGGGTGTACATCATTCATATTTAGAAAAACGAAATACTGAAAATTATAATACAAAGTAAATTAAATACTTACGAAGTTTAGAGTTTAATTCATACGATCTAAATCCATCCATTAATGAGCTAAGTTTTGGTTTAAGTTATACTCCTCACAAAATAAGACGTTTTCACCAAAAGATATACTTTTAACTGTATTATCAAAAATTCGGAATATTAGGTTTCACAACATTAAGGTTTGTTTCGCTAATGTATCCCCTCAAAATAAATATTCTTTGGTGCTCGATCTTCTCATTTACTGAATTCTTCACTAAAAACATACCCACAAGCCAAATGGAGACTGACCACAATATGTTTCTTCGAGCAGATGAAGACGTGAATCTTTCGAATTCATTAGCCAAGCAACCGAATGTGACAGAGCTTTGAAGCGATGCGAATTCAACGATTTAAGCTCAACTTTATTAAAATTCAAAATTTAGCCAGAGGGTGATATGATTACCAAAATTGGATCCAGGCTCTCTATAAATCATTTCTTGATAAATTCACTTGCCGATGCAAATTAATTGGATACCAGTGAAAGCTTCTTCAGGAGACAAGCTTTGATAGCTTCGCTTAACGATGCCTTTTATTTGTTATGAGAGATGTGGAGAGGGGGAGGTTGAATACGGAAGTAAAAGACTGAAATCGAAAAGAGCCGAGAGGAAGATTTAGGTTAAAGTAGTAAATTAGAAACCTTATTCGAAAACTAAGAAAAGAACCAGAGTTGAGTTTTGCTGTTTCTATTAAAAGATAAATAAATCTTTAACATTTAAATTAATTTGGAAAGAATAGTGTGGCAACTCTTTCGTTTCTACTAATTCAAAGGCTAATTCTTTAATAGAATCTACTAATTCGGCCGCGATTTTGTGGTAGTTCTTCATTATAAAGAATAGGAAAAGAATACTTCTACCGTTACCACAATGATATATGACCATGGTTTCGATCCTTTGGAGTATCATCGGGTATAATAAAATTATTGCGGTAGCGGTAGAAGTGTCCATTTCCTTATTCTTTTGCTAATTCTTTATTTTATCGAGAATCAAGATAGGAAACAATCTATAGTCCTGATAAAAATCACTTAACAGGATCTCACGCTAAGAAGAACTTGAAAATTTCTCCTGTTAATAAGTTTTCCATGAAAACTTTAAGCTAAGGTTCTAGATTGGTTGAAAATTTGTTAGAATTATCAGTGATGTTCTTTCGCTCATAGTTGTTTAAGATACATTATACATTTTTCCTACCTTTGATAAAATTTTAATAAAATTTATCTTCATTTTAATACGCACGCCAATTTAAACCAATTTCAATGTCTTAATTTATCTCATATATGAAATTAACGACTCTAATACCATTCTTTAGATACTCATGAAAAATAAGAGAACAATTAATACACGAAACGTCACTGGATTTTCCGTAGAAAAAATCTTCACTTAGCCCACTAGGTACATCTCAATATGAATTCCGAAAACTGTGGTCGAAATTGGGTTTCTTAATCGAAACGCAGAAGAAAACCTGCTCGGGAAGATTTATGGTTCAATAAACATCGAAGTAACCAAGCTAAATCGACTACTGGAATGGCTAAGAAAGCGACGTGGCGCACACGGTTCTTGAAAGGAGAGCTTTTTGCGCGCTTCCGTGACTTGAATTTTGATTGCATACGATGCACGAGGGAATGCATTGAGCGTGGTCGATCCGGTTATCGGGACAGCATACGGAAACTTGCAGTCTATACGTGCAGGCACGTGATGATGCTAATTATTCCTGGAAATATTATCAAACACTTTAGCGAAGTGAGTAATTTAAACCATCAGCCAAAATTTGCCAGTTTTTAAGAAACCAAAATACTCTGCTTTCCTCCCAGTTGAAAAGAACTGTATGCAGCGGGACAGAATTCGAATTTCTCTCTGGGCAGCCTCAATTTCTTTCATTTGAAATAAATTACAATTATAATTTATTGAAACTAATCATCGAGAAATATTTCAATCAGTGACTTTGCAATATTAATTTTAATAACCTCTCAAATGTGTTCTTCTGCATTACCAAATATTATGATTATGCATTGATTCGATGTGTAATTAGTTCGGAGGCTCTAGCAGTTCTACCTTTTAGATAGAAACAGAGTTCATTACAAACTCGGGTTTGTTCTTGAATGCTAAAGATTGACATCATATGAACGTGAAATAGGGGGAGAGTTATTTTAAACTTAAGAATCTGTGGATGGTTTTGAAATACACTCAAAGTTGAAGATATTAACATAATAAATTTTATCGATGAAAGAATTATTCAATGCTTTTTTAGTTACAGAAATAAAACCATTCCCATTGCGTTGTTTTGACATTTCTGAAGAATCCTGAAGATATTAACGTAATGCATAAAGAATAGAAAAATTATGTTATTTACCATAAATGTATACTAATAATAGACTACACAAGGAAAATGGTAAAGGTGTCTTTGCACGTTAAGGCGACACTTAGGAAAATCGGACATTAAAAAATTCTATCAGAACCAGGACTCGAAGCTGGAATTGACCACTTTCCAGAGATATGCTTTATCCAATTTAGCTATCAAGCCAGATCGTCTTCTGAAGCTGTTTTGTGAGACTTTGTATGAAAGGGCATAGTGGTTCTGTCCGACTGTGATGCATCGACCACGGCAAATGTCTTCGTTGAGGAACCGACAGCACTAAGTGATAATGTAGAACCCCCCTTAAGGCAGAGGAAGGGTGCAGGTTCGAGTCCTGGCCCTGCCAGACTTTTTTCATGTCCGTTTTTCCTATAGAATAATAGACTATTCTTTAGTCCATTTTTAGGCTGAAATGAAGACATTTATGTGGATCTAACATTTTATGGAGAAAATTCATGTCTAATCTGGCTTGAAATTTTAATTAGCATAAAGAATATCGAAGATAAGAGAACAGAAAATAAGGCAATCGAAAATACATGACTTAAACCTGGAGAAGACGTGCTGTTGCAAAGACAAAACCTCCGATAATAACAACAACGTGTGGTGATACGTTCCAGGTCTGTGTAGTTTTGGTCTGTTTTTCATCTACTTCTTCCTCTTTTCTCTTAACTTTTTAATGGAAAAGTGTGTTTACATTATGGCTGCCAGAAAGTGTAGGTAAAATGTAAATCTAATGATATACTGTACTTGGGCACATAAATATCTAGGGATATTGAACATTTCTGGATTTTTCCAGAAATTCGGGGGTCAACTTTTAATTGAGATGGTATATGACTTGGATACATAAGGTATATGCAAAACCTTCGAATCACTCAAATATTCTATATGACTATATGGTACCTCGATGAAAGGAGGAGAAATTTCCAAATTAATCATGATTACCACATATTAGGATCGAAATATTTTTGCTTTTACGTACAAAATGTACGGAACACCATGTAAAGCAACATCAAGGGAGAGCGGATTTGAGGAGAGGTGTGACGGTTCACTTTGCTCTGGTTTTTTAGTCGATTCGATAGCCGTGAGAGATGCCAGAAGTCAATCAAAGAAATAGAAAGAATTTCACACTTCAGCAATCCTTTGCCGCCCCTAAGATTGCGGATGGTCCCGATCAGGCAGATAGGAAGAGCGAATAGAATACTGAAAATACGCCATATCAGATATAATCTAGAGCACTTTTTTTATGGGAAAGAACAAGAATAGCAAACGCATATATAAATTTTAGGAGCAAATTCTAATCCATCAGGAGCTGCAAAGAAATATGCATTACTGTAAAACACGGAAAATAAATGTCGAATTGTCATGACCAAGAGGTCATCTCTACACGAAGTAATTATAATCACAAGTTCTACTTGCTGAATGATTTAGCGCTAAAGTTGAAACTATTTCTATCAAGAATTTGAAAACCCTAATTTTTAATCTATAAACATAAGTCTCAATTTAATTTCCGTTGATCTTTGATAATGTATTGCCATTACAGAGACCAAATTGCATCATGAAACGGACAAATAGATTTGTAGGCATATCCTGTCATAAAGAACATATTTCTAAATAAACTTTTAATCGAAATTTTACTTTAAATTGAAGCATAGCCAATGTTTATTTTTGTTGATGCTACGAAATTCACTGAGCAGAAAATTACTAAGGAGTTCCTGACGAATATTTAAAACATATAAATCAAATATTCATTGAATAAACTACTAAAGGTTTTGACTTATCAAGTTCTTTTGCGTACAAATTTGTTCCAGTAATAGTTTCAAGAGTATCATTTATCATCATATGATTCCTTTGCTATACTTAACCAGGAAAAATTTAAGTTAAATCATAAAATTAATGATACAATAATCGTCTTTGATACCGTATTTATGCAAATTTAAGAAAACCCTCATGACGTTCTCATTTTCGAAAGTTCTCTGCCTTTCTGTTTCGCAGTAGAGTTGACTACATCGAAAATTTTTATTGTTTATACTCACATTATCTTCTTCGCCATTAATAACAAGTATAGAAATCTTCAAATGAAAGATGAAATGAGAAAGCTAAAGACATTTCATTTCAAATTGAAAAATATCCAAATAGTTATGTTATCTCAAATCGCCATATTCCTTTCGGCTTTGGTAACCTATTAAATATGCCACTACGTCATTCTGCTGGGAAAGTCGGTCAATTCACGTGAATCGAACTAGCGAAATAAAATAAAGTATCCTACCGGAATTGGGAAGTAAGTGGGACAAGTGAATTTTTCCTTTTCCGTCTTCGGAGAACGTGGCGCCGCTGTATGTGTCTCTGCAGGCATTAAAATTAGATAGGGCTAATGGGACTCTTTCCGTGCTCAGCCAGCCGTGATATTGGGTCGGCTGTGCCCACGCTACAGGTTGGAGCATAAACCCCATAACTCAAAGGACCACCTCAAGGCTGACTAAAAGAAGTTAAATACATATTTATGTTGGAGAAATGCGTGAAACCATTAATTTTCAAGGAATTGATGACGCAAAATGCTCCTGCGCCATGCGGTGACTTTTTGGCTCTCAATTTTTCCCATCAAGAGGAATAAAAAAATTGACGACACATTTTTGCGATGACATTGGTGCTCCTCATCTATATTGCGGTTTCTTTCGATCTGTTTAACCATAATTTATTCGAAGAAAGAGGTATATGCAGAGAATACATCAATAAATTGTGTAAACATTCAGTCGGGATCGTTCACCTCTGTAGTGTATATGAATACTCGTATTCCTTGGAAATGCGAATAAAAGAGTGTAAGTATTTAATACTTGACACGAAAACTGACCGCGGAAGAGGAGTCTACTCGAGTAAATACATATTACCCATTCAGCAGAAAGCTGAATTACAGAGTTAAGATCAAATAATTTCAATGCAATTTTGAACGGTCTTCGATAGCACTTACGGGATTTCAAATCGTAGTACGAATCGAAAAACCGATGATTTTACCATGCACAGTAACAACCGTCAATTAGTTTCGGATTATGTTAGTTAATGGTAACGTATTTTTGAACGATTTAATGCTAAACTCAGAGCATAAAATTAAATGATTTCCATACTTTATTTTTTCTTGACCAATACCAGTTTGTCTGCGTAACAGAAATTATAAGTTTCCTTATTTCCAAATTCTAAAGTAATCGGCTGCCACTAAGAAAGCTATATGATATCTATGATAACGACTCATTTTCTATTTATCGAAAGCTTGGAAAAAATCTTAATTATGTAAATTTTACAGTTATTTTCTTTCCATTCACTTCCAAATATGGAACAAAGTAACTATAATATTGACTTAAAACAGCTTAAGATGAAACTAGAGCAATTTTATACTTTTCAGGGAACGAACAATTCATCGAAACCTATTGATAAACTTCTAAATGTCTTAAAATCTTTTTTGACACAGGCTTAGAAGAAAGAAGAAACTAACCTGTCCCAATATCGCCCTGAAATAAAGCCGTTTTACTACTTTTATTAATATTATTTTACCCGCCTGCCTCCCGCAATCTCTCTTCATTTCATTCTGATTTCATAGCATATTCTGTTACGGCAGCTTATCCAGTAAACACAATAGTTACGAAGAATTCGAAATATTTGGCGTGCAGTAATCGAAACAAAGCACATATTCTGTTTAAATTTAGTATGAACAAATCGCGCGTGATGGGCTTCATATCCCAAAATAATCAGGTTTTGCTTATTAGAGCCGTATGATAATTGTCTTACTTGAAGAATCTTCCAATCTATCAGTAACTGGAGGCATCTCGTCAGAGCATCTTCAAGGCGACCATCATCGCCTGTTACCTTGGATTGAGGTGGAGGGAAAAAGATAGTGGGCGTGCCTTCTCTCCTTATCTGCAGTAGTGATCGTGTTAAATTCCGCTAGTACTCCATCATCTTACGAGGTATGAGCGAAGAGAAGCAAGGAGATTTACGGCCAAGATATTAAACGCGGCGTGATAATTACGACATCCACTTTTAATCGCCTTTATTGGCTTATTAAAAGGCTCCACGACTGAGAGTATGGGCGTGTCGGGATGATCTAGGAGGAAAGCTTTCACAAGGCGACTCTTCTTCAAACTGATCACACGGCTTCGATTAACAAGGCATGACTAGATATTTCGATCCCTGTCACGGTAGTGACGCATGGCTCACAAGCCTACCAACAGTGTATATTAATGTAGTCAACAGATGAAAGTACAGACAGAAGAAAAGACAGTGCGAACAGAAGGTATGAATATTCTGTAAAACAAGACGGTAAAAAATCGTCTTGTTTCACAGAATATAGTTTATATCACATACAGTAATACAAATCGTGACACATTTCTGCGAATATGGTTTTAGAAGTGCGTAACACTGCATACCATGTATTTTGTATTGTTAAAAATTTATATTACAAGCTGGAAGAAATTAATTTTTTTAAGAAATATAACCGGGAAATTTTAAACATAGATGTAGCTACTCCAAAAACTTTTGTATTCCAGGAGAAAATCATCGAGCACGATATTAGAAATTAAAACGATAAAAATTGCAAAATTCTACCAAATTTTCTGTATAAAAAGGGGTTCTAAAGCTGATTCTAATGATGGCGTTGTGCACCTTAACCGATCAATCCCTTTTTTTACTAACCCATGCGAAATGTTGTATAATTTTTGTCCTTTAATTTCCTTTATCGTGGATATCCGCCAAGTATTGCTATTTGAGATCAATTTCATTTAAAATTTTCAAAAAGGTAAAACTACATGAAATACAAAATGACGGGTCACGGAGCTAATATGAAAGTGGAGGCCGGAAAATTCCAACGGGACCTCAAACTTTATGAGACCATGAAATTTTGCAAGAAAAAGATCATGTCATGGAAAAATGTTAATTGAGGAAGCCTTCAACTTGAGATGTGACCTCTAAAGAGGAGAACGCGCAAATAATCCAAATGGAGGAAAGGATTTCGGAAGCTCTGAGTCTCTATCAATATTTAAAGACTTAAATTTTAAAATTTTTGTATCATGACATAAATCATTTTTCTTGAACAAACACCGAACAGGTTTTAGCTTTCAGCAGATACCAATACTGTACAAAATTTGGCATGACGCTCACAAATTTTCAATACAAACCTGTGATATACTTGATTATAAGGCGATACTACAGTTATAGTTAATAGAATATACAAGTACTAATAGTGGTATGAGAGTACTTTTGGGAATACAAAGTCAAGCTTAAACAAATAATTTTTCAGATTCTTATCGATTTCCTGAATGGAGAACGAAAGAATTTCAATGCATAAAATGTTCATTGAACTTTGGGCTTTTCAGAAACTTCTCATCATGTATCGTCATTAATAAATCAATATCCACTTTAACGGAATCGATTCCCAATATAATAGAATTCCTTTCAATTCCGCTGCAAACCCGCACTTGCAAGGGATGGTATCGAAATTCGAATAACAGTAAGAATCTGAGAAAAAGTAGGAAATAAATGGAACTTGTAGCGGTATCTCCTTAGTCTCGGGAAACGAACTATTGAAAATATTCTCCCGCTGAGATTTCGTGAAGAAAACTGCATTCCCGTCTCAATAAGCGTAATTTCGCTCCCTCTCACAAAGTGTGCCAAATCACTGCCGCGTTCATTTTTGACGTGCCAAAGAAGAGGCCATTGCCTCCTCGCTCTGATGTTGTTTTCAATCAACCATTTCCTACGCCTCCATTAACTCCTTCTCATGACCTCTGGAGAATTTCTCCCATATTTCCTCACATCCATTCGCCTTCATTTCATTTTTGTTTCCACGACAAATACATTTTTATCTTCGCTCATTAAATAAATTATTTTTCTCCTTAATGCACTGAAATTTCCGAAGAAAATTTATGAGCAAGAACATTTGCTAAATCTCCTTCATTTTCCCAAGGAAATATCCTCATTTTTCGATACGATTCCTCTGATGAAATATTTCAATATCTTCTTGATCTTAATTCTCCTTTTACGTTCCATACCATTGAGTAATCCGCTCAATGGCATGAAACTCATTAAAATTTCATTTCTATTGCCGAATGAAATGTGGATCAGGGTTTTTTGTTGCAATATTTCAACTCTTTGAAACTATAACGGTTTCAAATGTCAGTGATCGATATGAACCATTGGCCGATTCTACGGGGAAGCGAAATGGGGTGATTGTCCCTCCCATTTAATGACTTTATCTAAAATAATAATTAATAAGAGAAGGCTTAACTTAGTGGAACTCGATTACAATGTAGTTTTATTTACAATATACTAATTTTTTTAATAGGAACTGTTGCACTGAATTATACTTATTTCACCTTGTAAAAGGGGAGAAACCTAGATATTCTTCTTTGATCCAATTTCGTGTTGATCGAACTTCTTGCTGACGGAAATCACCGCAATGAGGTCCACAGATGGGATCCATAGATAGATATCGTACATATGAGACCCATAGAGATCGTCTCTTATATCGAGAGGCATCATAAGTTTACATAATAAATGAATAAACTGTTAACCAGTGAACTAAAATTCAAGTGCAATAACTCAGCTGTTTATAAAATAACTGTTACACTCAGGAACAAACACAATTTAAAATTCAGAATGATAATTTTTATAATGGTTGGAATCCCACCACAAATGCCATTTCCTCCAATCCGAAGAATTTTGTGGAGATATTTCCCCTGCGGACCATAAAAATTTTCGTCTCATTCGTGCTAACCGTTTCGCGTCATAAGAATTAAAATACATTGAAAATTATAGGAGATGGAACGGACCAATACTGCACTTCGGGTTAGCCGATATTCCGTATTATCCGTTATCATGATACCTAATTTTCACTGTACATGGCTACGAACGTTCAACCCTGGTAATTACTTCCATAAATCAAAGTTTAATGACGTCATAACCTATTTTTCACAAAAACCAATCCTAACACCGACTCAATGATACGATACTCATAATTCGATTCTTCTATTTTCCTAAAATAAAATTAATTGCTCACATCTCACAGTCACATTATCCACCAAACTTTATTAGGGTTTTCAGCCACACAGCTTTCCGTTCTTGGTAAGAAAAAGAAATTTTTAACCTCTAAATCTAATTTCAGTTCTTTATAAATTACCTTTCCCTCATCCAAATTAAACCTCATTAAATACTTACCTGCTTGTTGTTTTGAGCAAATAACACCCCCAATTAAAAGTTGCCGTTCATTAGAGTGATATGAAAAAGGTTGAACAATACAAATAAATGTCCCAGAGTCCCCTTAAACACTTAATTTTCATAACAAATCCATATTTTAAGTCATTCGCAAAATTTATCCTATTCCGCCGACGCGGTTTTACCTTTGCTTCATCGCCTCATCTACTCCCCGCGTTCATCGATCATCCTTCGATCTTTTTCATCGAAACGCTTCCTTTCTCTCGCTCAGACTTCCTCATTCGGGCATCAATCTTACTCGCCGGTATTTCCCTCCCCTCACCACTTCCATTCCGTGATCTACGAGACTCCTCCATATCTGCAACACCTAGCCATAATCCAATCAACGCCCTGCAGGGGCCTCGTCGTGTTCTCCCTTGTGAACTATGCTCCTCACACGTGATTCTCATCATCTCGTTTATCAGCGCTCATTCGCCCTCTTCCGGGAGTGGAAGTGAGTAGGGTAATGTGAAAAGAATGGGAGCGTACGGATAGTGAATAGGAAGCTAGATAATGGAGAGTACTCGGCGGATAAGGAGAAACTGGTTATCAGCTCCTCATGAAGTTCACCTTATGAATGAAAATTGTAAGATTGGACAAGAAAGAATGAATCAAAAAAGGTTATTGAAAAACGACTGCTCAAAGTAACCCCTACTGTCTGATGTACTGTGTGTCTCATAGGTTTTTAATCTTGATCATCAATACCGTCAGATATCATCATTTTTTTCTTGTATCATAAATAATATTTAGCAGTATATCTCTAAAATAAACTATGTACATGTCCTTAAAATAAATAATCTGATTTCTATAATATCTCGAAAATAGATTAAAGCTAGATTTGGATAGATTAGAGAAAATAAGAACTCTCAGAGGATGACAATCTACAAAATATATTTTATTATAACCGCAACGACACATAAAATAATAATAATTATTATTTTATTCGTCCATAAAAACAAACGTAAGTATAGAAAAAGTCAAAATTGTGACTACAAATTTTCCATTATGATACAATCTGTCAATTAATACAATATTAAATTGGTTTTTAGAATACTTAGCTGCAAATGCACGATTATTCATTATAAGCAACTGATTCCGTACAAAAATTCCCAGCACTATTCAACTGCGCGAAAACTGCTTTACATGCAGCCAAAATATATACGGCATGAGATACGACAGAGGTCCAATTTAAGAATCGGAAGAAAGTCAATGGGGAAATTTGTTCGTATGTACAACAGAATCAAATAACTTCTTAGTGACAATTTTTGGCGCAGTAACTTTTTTATTTGCAGAGATGTTTAATTTGGAATCATAAAATTATATTTGGAAGTAGAATTCATAAAATAATTGCTATTAAGCATAATAAGCATGTTCTTGTTAAGAATCTTGTTGAGAAATGTCCCCTAAACGTAACATAATTCTCTCATAAATAAGGCAAAGTAACTGCGCAGGTAGATGTTATTTGAAAAGAAGATTAAGAACGCGATCGTGGCGCCGAGGCGTGTCCAGCGAAAGAAACGAGAAATAGGTGCACCTTGCGGCGTGCACGCGGATTCCAGAGCAATATAAAAACCGTGATCACGAGTCGCTAGAGGTTGAAAGGCTCAGATCAGTAGATTATCAATCTCCCGGGACAACTCGTGGAGAATAAGGGACAGAAAAGCAATTTTGAGGAGCGGATAAACGATGTACGAGTTTTTGGCTCGACGACTTTCTTGAAAATAACTAGGTACACAAATGGTTTATAACGCATTACAGAATAGAGAAATAATTTAGCTTTCGGTGAAAGAAAAATAGCATTTTTGGTAAAATGGATAAAGAAAGTTTATTTAAATATATAACTAAGGGTAATTGTAACGATTGCCTGAGAACAATTCATCCTGTGGATAATGGAATATTTTATCAGCTTCTTTTTCCTTAAAAAGGTTTGTATTGTGATAATCGCTGTGGCAACTCATTACATACTTTGAAGCCCATAGTAACCAGGGATTGAAAATTCATTTCTTTTGTCAATTAAAGATTACAAGTAAAATTGCTAAATCCATATGTAGAATATAGACGGAGCCGCGCCCTGCCTATCTGCCGTCCGGGTGCAAACATAATTTGCCACTGCTTAAAATTAAATACCAAAACCATACATTTCCTGATTTGAAGGTAAAGATTATTTTGTGAGATTTTTTAAAACCAGTTTTTATAACATCGTTTCCACGTTTGTCACAGTCACCGGAAGTGACAATAAATTACGCAAAACATTTGCAAATTAGGAATGACTACGATAAAATCTCTAGTGAAGATATATATCCTGGTATATGTATTATTGGTATATAGGGCTCCCGAATAGCCAAGTGGGCAACGCGTTCGACTTCAGTGAGTGCGATCCCGGGGTCGAATCCTCGTGGGGACCTAACTTCAGCTGTCGAAGCACTTTTAATAATACTACTATATACTATTGGCATACATATACCAATTACCTGAAGAAGATTTACTCTTGTTACCAAAATATAAATTTATTAATTTTAATTCTTTTATTGAACTCACTGCACAAACATTTTTTCTCGTCTTCGGTTATCCGTAATTGTTTTCTCTGAATGTTTACTAATCTTTAACATCACATCATAATCTTTCCTATATAAGTCGTGATTATCATACAGAAAGCAACAAATAATGTTGTTGTAATAATAATAATGTTTCTGCTGCCGCCCCTTATACGTATACCTCCGCCCGGGAGCGATGCACCCCTTGCGCCCATAGGACGGCGCGGCTCTGATTATAGAAATGGGATTTAACAAAGCTATCAAAAATGAAATGGTATTATGAAACCTCGGGAAAGCAGATTATAAAAGGTAAGTAATGGAACTAATGGAAGAAAGAATCTGACAGAATCGTGAATATCATGGAAGAAGCTTTGATTAGAGATATAATGAAATGAACGATAGAGTTTCGCAGAACAATGATAGAGAATAAATTCACGCTGCAACAACGCATGACTTTCAAGTTTCGTTATCATAAATTGGTGACAGATTTCCTTAAATTGTTGAAAGAGGTGAAAATTTGTGTTCCTATAACATTTAGTCATTTAACTGTCAACAGATGGAATTCTAATAGCGAAAACCTAAATTTTCCGTATACGTAATGTAATGAATTGGGCAACCAAAAGCCTGATGAATGTTTGGAAGGATACTATCGCATTTACATGTATATAACAGATGGAGAAACCAAATTATCTCTCATTACCCTTGAATACAAGCAAATAAAAGTGGTTATCTTTCAGTGACTTGGATTTGGAAATTTATGGGTTAGACTGAGGCTTCCGCAAGAGAATTCGGTTACTGAACGAAGTATATTGTTGGACGACCAATCAATGAGATACAAATTAGGTGAATAGGGTACATGAATTTTATAGTTACACGAATGAATGCCTGCTAGCATTCACGAAAGGCAAACGTTAAAACTGGGACAATAGTTGCAAAACAATCGTAAATTGAAAGACGTAACGCAAATGCAATTTTTGCGATCGAATGAGGATATTGCGCAAGGAGCGCTCTCTTTGCCCTATAAACAAAAACAAAAGAAGATAGGGCGGCACGTGAACCCTCTCGGCTCGAGTGTGTGCACGCTTTGAGTTTGCGCGTCCACGTCCAAATGTTTACTCCTCTCCCACGCTGTGTTAAACGCCTAAAAAGGCACAACGAGACGTTCGAAGCGCGACTTCTATCCACATCGCCCCGGGAATTAAAGATGGAAAGAAGTCTTTTATCTGGTGACTATCCACTCGCTTCCCTCTCTGCCTATTTAAACAGGACGAGCTGTTTGCTACTTGCAGCCGAATAAGGAGAAGGGTTAAGGCCACTTGCTAAGAAGCTCCCAAACTTCCACTTCGCTCAAGATAAAAAGGTTTCTCAAGAAATCAAAGTGTAAAATACAGGGAGGAATTTTTGAGGAAGGAAATCGGTACAAGAGGGAATGAAATGCGATGAAGATTTGTGGAATGCGATCTCCAATTACAGTGAGTCAGTCACTATATGAAGAATGAAAAAAAAAGATCTTTTTTATATAATTGGGATAGCAAGTTTGAAGAAAACACAATTCATTAAGTACTTCATAAAATATCAAAAAATTCCCTAAAAAGAATAAAACCGCGACTCTGAGACGCAACTGGTGGGTGCGATGCGTTGTACGCCGCACACGAGCTAAGTCTAGATAAGAGGCGCTAACTCTCCAAATGAAATCCCAACTCATAGCGTATTTTTCAAGCGCCACTATTTAGAGTTGCACTCGGGTGTCCAGCAGGTGCGACTCTACTTCTAGCATATGTAGAATACGATCAAGACACCGGAGGGGTTTCCAATGAAGTGCATAAATACAATAACAAAACATATTACTTGGAAAGTATGATAATAAAGTTACAATGACTGAGATATAACTTTTAAAGCATATAATTTGAGTGAAATTTACGTATAACGATTTTTTTGTTAAATCTAGGAGGAAATTAAAGAAGAAGCCTCTTAAACATTCTGTAACGAAATCAGAACAAAAAAATATTTTTTTACGGAAATTTATTTACGGCGAAATCGAATTTGCTATTGTCGTCCCTGAAGATAAATTTTAAAGTGATTCATTAATTTAAAAACGTGTTTCAGCGGCACACGTTGAAATAAGAATTTTGAGAATAAATTGTGCAATTTCTGGAATAACTGCGGAATCAAAAAAATATTACAACTAACCTAATGCCTACGAAAATTCAATTTAAAAATTAAATACAGAATGGATCATAATCTGAATAATAATGCTGAAATTGAGTCCTTAATAATGATATTACAATAGCGGCACAGGAATCGACTGTTTAAAAATTGCTTTTCTACGNTCCAGTGCTCATCGTATTTCGATGAAATCTTAATACATTTTTTTTAACTACAGCTTGGAAGTGAAACTTGGGCGTAAATGCAGCGATAACCCAACGACTCCAGACTACGCAAAGAAGTATGGAGCGGTGTACGCTTGGACTCACAAGAAGAGGCAGAACCTAATGCCTACGAAAATTCAATTTAAAAATTAAATACAGAATGGATCATAATCTGAATAATAATACTGAAATTGAGTCCTTAATAATGATATTACAATAGCGGCACAGGAATCGACTGTTTAAAAATTGCTTTTCTACGCATAACAATTGGTCATGCCGACTGGATTTTGTAACCAATTAATAGGATAAAAAATCATCATCAACGGAAGAAACGCAAGGTCGAACGTTGGAACCAATAAAGATAGGAAAACATTCCCCGGAACAAAAACATAACGGTTTCCCGCAACAAGAAAATTGTTTGTTCAAGGATTTCGATGGCCCTCGTGGATTTTCTCCCGTCTCTTTGTCCCAATCTTTCGTCTCCGGCAAAGACGTCAATAAAAAACTCTGACGCACAGGTGAATATCGGAAAGCCAGTAAATAACACGATATTAAATCACGGAGACGTTTTTTTTCNTTATTCTTCTCTCCCGAAGATGGCAACATAGTTGTCGAAATACGTATCGAGAACAATACTTGTTTACAAGCACGACCACGGAGTAACCCAACCCCCGCTGGTGGGAACTCTCCAACGGTTAGTTTTGCACGCAAACAACGGCTATTTGGAGCTTTTATCTTACTCAGAAGCCCAAATAATGAGAAATATTATTTTTCTATGTGAGAAATAATGAAAATATGTTTTTGGGAATTAATGACTGAAATTAAATCTGATATGATCAAGCTCAACTTTGTGGAAGGGAGCCATACTAAATAAGGTAAGAACACTTAGTAACTTCCACAGATATATTTTTGACGAAACTAGTCGCCTCTGTGAAATAAAATATATCTGTGGAAGTTACTAAGTGTCCTTACCTTATTTAGTACTGAAATTAAAGTTATAAATTTTTAGATAGTTTTAGTAATATCAATTACGAGAAGACGGATTTCTAGAAATGTCGTTTTCAATGACCTTGAATGGAAAAGATATACGACTGGATATACTGCTGTTGTCAAATAATGTATACTCAGTTGTATTCAATGCTAAAAGTATGAGTACTCTACAGCTGAATCATAGGCATCGAAGAAATGTGACCAGGGATAAGATTTTTTAATACAAAGTTACCAATATTTACAATCGTAGTGGTGAATAGCGACGAGCTTAATTAAAATCGGACTGTGAAATTCTTCATTATTATGCATCTACCGCACTCATCACAACAAAACTGCAATTTAAAAACCAATTGAATGAGTTTATAGGGTTTGTATTTCGTAAATCGCCCCTCCCCTTGGAAAGTTACTAGAGCCGCTGCTGACTCATAGATTTATTAGAATTGAAGTTTTTCGAAAGCAGATCAAAAAAGCAGCCAAATAGTTCGAGTGAGAAATAGAGGAAATTTATTTCACAGGTTTACTTCAACTCTGAGTAGGCATGGGCAACCCGATCTGGCTTTCTGCTGTTTTCAAGCGGTCTGCAAATTATTTCCAAGCTGTCTGAAATTTTACTTTGTTGTAACTAAATCTTTAGTTCAAAATTAGCAGTATAAAAGTTATTCGTGGCACAGCCACATTTTTAGGTGCGCTCTGTCCAGTTCAGGAAACTTTCTGTATTTGAACTGATTATAACGCTTCTGTTTGGATGATTCACTCTTAATTTGCCTTATCACTAAAGAGTGAGTCAGTTCATGTTCCTTTAAAAATAGATATTTATCATTATTTTTTGAAATAAATATAAATTTAAAACATCTTATGTTTTTCTTTTAATTAGCAAACTATTTAGAGATTCGATATCCCGAGAAATATTATTTCCAACCTTCCTTAATAATCAGGAATCTACTTTGCTAATGCGAACGTCAAATTCTTCGATAAAATACGTACACGTGTCCACTCCCAAGTTGATTGAAAAGGAAAATATTTCGGCCGCTGTCTAACGAAAAGATTTTGGAGGAGAGAAAATCGCGTCGCCCGCAAAAGAAGGGTAGTTTTCCCTCCCTCCCTGATTTCTTGGAATCCTACAGTTTACAAAACGTTTCTCTTATTATTTTTGTTTCGGTGACCAAGCAGCGACACGGCGAATATACACCGATGCCTCGTTACTTCTTTCGATTCTGTTCTGCCTCTCGGAGAAGTGTGGGAAAAACATGCGACTATAAAATTCGAATAAAAAACGACGCCTCTTGAAAACGTTTGTCGAACAAAAAAAAAGAAAACAAAGTACTCCGAGGCGGTGGCAGCGCAAAAGTGTCATTCACTGCAGTTCCGCGCTTTTAGGGACGATAATTCCCTTTACAAACAGCCGAGCGGCGAAAATCAAAGGAAATAGAGGTTTATATTCTCTCCTAAGATCTTCACGTTGGAGACCACCGACGCGTACAAGAAAATCGATGGAATCGGATGGAACTAGATTCGTTTAAGCCTTACTCCATAGTGTCTCTCGATAGTTCCTACGAATATGAAAAGGAAATGCGCAAATCGAATGGAATGCTATAAGATATTTTTTACTTATATTCAAATACATCTACATCTTGAATGATACCCTGCAAGCCGACTTTAGATGTGAGGCAGTGTGCGTCGTATATGTCGTGAATATAAATAAAAACACGAAATATATTTCGTTCTAATACTTTTGAAAAATCCAGGATGTGTCCTTAATGACTTCTGCATGCATAAGTTATAAAAAAGAAAATAATTAACGCAATATGGAGATTATTTTCGAAAATTATGAGCATTTATTCTGTTGCCCTCTGAAATGAAAATTGAAATCAAAATATGTAACGACTTGATAATTTTTTATAAAAGGTTATTATTAACGTCAGATAGAATGGTACCAATTTCCAAAGTTTTTAATGAGAAAAAATAATTTATCAGAAATAATAGCCTAGGCCCATTGACGCAACCGATCACGCATTATAGGCACAAATCAAGGAGAGATGTGAGAATTTTAGTATAGTAAATATAGGTCTCCAGTGCTCATCGTATTTCGATGAAATCTTAATACATTTTTTTTAACTACAGCTTGGAAGTGAAACTTGGGCGTAAATGCAGCGATAACCCAACGACTCCAGACTACGCAAAGAAGTATGGAGCGGTGTACGCTTGGTCTCACAAGAAGAGGCAGGAAACGCAATATCTGGGTGAGAATGATGACATGACTGACAGGAATCATAGTAAGGTAAGATCGCTCAATGGATGTGGGCAGGCCACGCGGTAAGAAGAAACGGCGACCGCTGGACATCAGCAGTTCTGAATTGGGCACCAAGATATATAAAGAGGCCAAGAAGAAGACCAACGGACTGATGGAACAGATAAACTATCACGTACTTAGGGATAACATGGCAACGAGAAGTTCAAAATAGAGAGAATTGTGAAAAAGTTTGGGAGGCCTACATCCGAAGTCGGATTGAAAATGGCTGATGATGATGATGATATATACTCCTGGTAAAAATTATCACTGCTATAAAAAGCCACGATTCGGCCGTTGGAACATTCGTTAAAGCTTTCGTGGTCTGATTATTTCAGGTCTCTGTATTCGCATACTATACTCAGCCGCATCCAGATGACTCTGCCGAAGAAAAACACGAAAAACCTTTGAAAACAATCACTCTCACAATCCTATCACATCCAGCATCATTACCATTCGAGCATCTTTTTCTCTCCTCTCCGTTGCATACTAAATGCTGCTGCACTTAACGGAAGTCTTATTTTTTTCTGGGTTCGTTGCACTTCCCTACACGATCGATTTATCTTCTTACCGCCGCGCCCTCCTCTATTTAACCGGAGAGATTCCAAAATGAGCATCGAAAATCGTTGACATCTTCCAAACGATTCCGCTGCCGACCTCACCTCCTTATTGCTCTACAACTCACTCCGAGACGCCTCTAAATACCCAGATAAGGATAATGAAACCGGCAGCTCCCAATTTTTTCTCCTGGTCCACCGCAAACACCTGTCCTCGAGGAAGTCATTTCGTGAGGATATGTAGAGTTTTAGGACTCCATTCCAGTATCCACCCCATTTTGCGCAGGTTTATTTTTCAAATGAAGGATAATTTTGCTCGTACATTTGCCCTCCTCAGTCTTAGGTCAGTTATGACGCGAGAGCGAGATGACAAAAACGAGTATCAATAAAGCAAATGTCAACGCTCTGAACAAACATCGTCCTTGGATATCTTAAACAGACAGAACGTCTTTGCTTACAAGATATCGTGGAGAAAGCAGTATAATTGAATGAGAAAATATAACGGAATATCGTGCAATTAGTAAACAAATTTCAGATAGCTTGAGGCTAGCTTGAGACAAAAGATTACATTTGGTGAAAGCAAAAATATCGAAAGGGTTGAGCTCTGGAGAATATTTCGGTATATTTACGATTCTCATAAAATAATGAATTTCTTCGACCTCTTGTGTCGCTTTCTCGTATTTACATAAGCAATCACAAATATCGACAACTTCTACAGACTGGGATACATTAGTTACGGTCGTTTGATTTCTCCTTTTATTAGTAAATGTTTTTGGGGAAATTTGAATGCAATTTCATGACTGAATGACTGATTGTTGTTTAAGTTTCGTATAAAATAAACTCGTAGTATGATAGAATTGATTCAAAAAGCTATCAGTTACTTTCATGCTCAATTTTCTCTTATTTTTCATAAGATTTATATATCAGTTCGTACTAAATGTTATTGTTCTCACGTTTATCATAATATTCCTTTTAATTTCTCGAATACCGCACGCATTTAGCAAATTACCACATTTAATTCGAGTCAAAAAAGTATTTTGTTTATTCATGAGGAGATTATTCATACGCTTCAATCTGTCACCAGGGGTAATGATAAAGTTCTTACTATTGACGAAATTACCGAAGAGTAAAAAAACGAAGTTTTTGAGGCGTTTACAGAGGGGAGAGTGTTTTGAGAATGCGAGGATTTAGTCGAAGCGAAAAAGAGAGAGATACACACTTTTCATGTCGAGAGGTTGGAAGTTACTTTCAGGCCTTCGTCTGTTCTTCGCCGCCGAAAAATCCATTCCACTTCTCCTCCGGTCTTAACTTCTGAGGCTACCTTCGCGACTTCTACTTTATTCCCACGGTATTCCCATGAGGACTTTTCACTCTCCTTTCCTGAGATTATTTCTTTAATGACCTTTCTTTGATCAATTTCATCTATGATTAAGACTTTAATGTTAAAAAATAATGAATTTTCTTCAAACAAGGTTGTGAAAGGCAACCGCAAAAATTGTCGCCTTATATCTAAATATTAAGTGCCGAGCGAGTATCAAGAAAATATTTTCTAAAGAAAAATACTCAATAATAAGAAATGTGGAATGATAGTCTACATGCTATTAGACGACTATGAATTTTAGATTCGCAGATCTTCCGCATTATCTGCTTATAAATATAGTATAGTATAGCTTCTACGTTGCCGAAATTATTGGACGCAGTTTCAAGATTACAATAAAATACTGAAACCTATACTTTATCCCATCCTTTGTATGTATTGTACTTTCACATAAAAATAATTCTCTATGGTGCATTCCGTTGAATACTAAGAGAATGCATTAGATTCGCTCTTAGGGAAAAAAACATGCACTATGTCCGTTTTCAATAATACTAGGTACTTTTCCATTCAGTTATATCAATTTCATTGAGATCAAAAATTCATAATAATAGGCACGGTCCGGTTTCTGTAGCATGTTATTCGCGGAAATCTTTCCTCAATCGAGTTTTACAATCGATTTATTAGCCAATCATCACTAAGAGAGAGCCATTTAGCTTTTGAATTGAATTGGACATGGTAAAAAATGTTCAACGAAGTCATTTATAAGAGGTCTTTCGAAGCCCATCATGGGCTAGAATGGAAATTCAAACTCAAAATACTTAAGGATTTCGATTTTGAACATCACCTCGCTAGTAAGTGCTCCATAACCTGATTACTAGTAATCATTATGATTTACAGAAATCATGCCAATTTTCAAATGCGCGTCGAGACATTTTGAGATTCCTCGAGGGGGGAAGACTGGAAACATTCCAAAGCATTCGAGACTTCGAGGAATTTCTTCCAAAAAACGAAGACAAAAATAAGGGAGACAAACACAAAAGAAAGGTACAAAAAAGGGTGCCTATTTTTTGAGTGGCACACAAATTGCGGGTTCGCGAACCAATTGCCCTTTTGAGATCGGTACTTAAAAAAGAGGGATTGCTCTCACTTTCCCCTTTATCCTCGGGGTCATGGCTTCAAAAATAAGGGGGAAGGATTCCAAAGGGAATTTAAAATATAGTACCCTTCATTTTGCCCGAGGAAAAAATTTGAATCACGTTCCTTCCTATAGTGGTTAGAATTATGGAAACAATTTTTTCTCAAGACTTTTGTATAAATGATAATCTGGTGAATAAATATTAATTGCTTGGGAATCGTTATCGCTATTATGATTTCCTTGGTATCGTTATAATGTCAATTAAATATCATCGACTAGCCTCTGAAATCTATGACATTTTCGTGTGAAATACAAAAGTGCAATACAATGATTTTTATAGTTCTTGTTTCTTCCAAAAATGATTCATAAAAAAGTTGAGGTAGTTCCTCCTAGGACCGTTTTCAGCAAACAATCACCATTATCGCTGAAGTGATGCATTGTTTATTATAACTTGATGATGTAATTTTACTATTAAACGTTTTTCCTAAGAATTCCACTCAATTCGTTTCTCATGTACATTTTTAGTTCTATCTTTGTAAGGCAATAAAGTTGGAGTTAGGTTGAGCAACTCCCTAGATTGCAATCTGAAAAACCATTCTCCAATTTCACTGTGACAGGTATGAACAATGATATTGATGCTAAACTATATTACACCTGAAATAGTAAAGAGAAAGAAAAATTACAGTTTAAGCAATTACACTCACATTCCACAAAATTTTCCGCTTTCCGAACCATATCTTTTCGAATAGTCTCCAATTGTTTCGGTGACTTCAACGCCCGAAAAAGAAAAAATCTGAAGCACCCCCGCGAAGCGTGAATAAAATAACCTGATGCACTTATGAAAAGACAATGCATAGCGTAATTTATATCTTTTCTCTATCGGGAAACCATGATCGAAGAAACAGTGATCTCCCGTAGTCTCCTCATTGTAACTTTCGCTCCGCCTCTCTGCGGTATGGGCACCCGCGGCCAACTAAATTGGTTCAAGAATCCGAACGAATTCCCTTTTGACCGGAGTGATTTTGAAAGTGTTCTTCATAATGACCTCTGTGGGAAAAAGGTTTCCGACGTAAAGCGGTCAGCATTGATGGGAAAAGTGGCAGGAGACTTCAACGGTCGGTCAAGGCAGACGTTGGGTGAGAGATCCCTGTGACCTGAAGAAGATCCGAAAGGTATAGTTGTCTGACGAAGTGGTCAGTGGGTGAACCATAGGCGCCTTTGCCGGACACTTGGAAAGGGAAGCTGATGGCAAGGGCTGTTAAAGGAGGATATGGGGGAGCGGAAAGAGGACGCGGGTAGAGAAAGTGATGGGCAAATAGATTGATTGGCTGTGAAGGAGAATAAGGAAGAAAGCGTCCGAAGGGAGGAGCAGGTGCCTAGGGAAGACTGCAAAAAGAGGTCGGTGAAAAGAGGGATAAGTGTATCACGTTGACGTTACGGATTGTAGGTTTTGTAGGATTAAGTTTCAGAACAAATTTTCAGTATTTCAGGGCTTTCCAAATTAAGTATGAAATCATCACCCGTTGAATTGGAGATTTCCTGGAGTAAGTAAAGTGCGGCCAAAAATGTTACCTGATACATGGAGAAACTCCAGAAAATCGCGCTCAATCTATTCGTATCCTATTTGTCAAAAATGACCATGTAATGTGGTGATTTTGCATTGAATTATTAATTTTTCTCTGATAATAACTATTTTAATAATAATTTTAATGATAATAACTCTTTTTATCGAGTTGCTCTTCATCAGAAGTTTTCATTGTTTGGCAAATAGTAAAACAGATTTATGTGGATAGCACACACAAACTTGGTTTCGAAAAATTGATTTATTTCAGTGCATAAAACAATCTAAAAGAACTGATTACAAAGTCTGAGTACTTTTCAATTAAATTGAATTTCCATATTTTTTAAAACTATTCCCCAGTGTCGAGGTAAATATAACAGTAGAAGCAGTTAAATACTTCACCGATTAAGACGGTAAATGAGAAGATAAGTTTCCTGCATCTGGAATCTTAAATAAGAATTGCTGATTCCATTGTCTTCAACTATAAATGATTTATCTACATATGGATCTCTGATACTTCTAATATTATTTACTAACGATTTCATCTCTCTACTTAAACATTCCAAGACCAGAAGACCTCAGCATGCATTCTTATATTTTCTGTACCACCACCTAAATCAGTTAGATGGTAGGCATAAAACAAAGTATCGAGAAGGCTTTGGTAAGTACCTATTATTCGGCTGAGGGAGCAATAAATCATTCGAACACTTCCGAATAAACAAACATCTCAATCTCAAAATATTCCACTTCCGAACCGATAAATCACAGTATTTCATTCCCAGAAAAAATCGTCTCCCTTTCTAGAAAGTAATTTACGCGGAAAAGCTAATCGGAAAATTAGGTGTAAGTGATGGATTTGGCCACAGTAACGCTGCCTAGTCGTTCAGCCACTTGTATCGCTTTAGGTCACCTCAATTTCCACACAATTTTGGAAACCATTTTTTACCTGCATGCATTACCTAAATTCTTTTCTTTCTTTCTTAAAACCGACTAGCATGATTCTCTTTCTTTAAAGTACATCCTTTCTTTTCAAAATTAGTATCCCTCAGCCAGTCAAGTAGTTAGAAGAAAGACAAAATATTGCCAAAGGAACTGTAAACATGAGGACTATAAGTACTAAACACCTGCCCTCCAAAATCTCGAACACCATCATTTTGTCACTCCAACTCACATCACAAAGTTAGGTTCGGAAGGTTTATAATAGTTGAGCTGGAAAATCCATGGATAAATTGTAACAAAAAGATCTTTATTTAAGAACTTCCGTAAAGTATGAAAATATACCATAAAATTTAATTTAGGGGATATTTACATAAATAATTATGATATAAAATGTGACAGAATTTCAGAAATTAAGTTAGCACTTGACTTGATGCATAATTAGCGAGTAAAGTCTTTAGATCAACATCTACATAAATACCCTGCAAACCACCTTACGGCGTGCGGCAGGGGGTATAAACACCAAGCATATATAATCAATGGTAGACACCGTCACTTCTGGCCGTTAAAATCTGGCCCGAATCAGTACGTGATGATGACTATATACTAGTTGAAACCGGTCGTGTGAAGTGAAATATATCGTGGAACGTTTTATTCCTACTAAACATCGAGCTTGCGAATTACCTCTTCAGTTTATTGTTATCGCGTATCGTTGAAAGGGAAAGAATGAGTCCCTTAAACAACTTGTCCTCTCATCTATTTCTCTTATTTACTCTCATTGTTGGATCGGCCGAAGTAGCAGATGGGGGTCGCATAATACCATTTACGACTTCCGCAAATGTACTTTCTCTGAATTTAGCAAGCACTCGCAGCCTAGCTTCTAATATCCTTCCTTTTGAGGGTTCCCAACCTACATCTGAGAGCATTTCAGTAACGCTAGCTTTTCTATCGTAGCACTTTTTAACAAATTGTATCGCCTTGCGCTGAACTCTTTATCGAGTTCACGAGCATTTGTTTCTTCCGCTAGGTCCCATATACTCGCCGCATATTCCATATGGGGCATAACTTAAAATTCTTAGATAACAAAAACAGAAAAGAGAAAAGCATAATGTTAAATTGCGTTATTTTTAGCGATATAATAGTCGTTAGTACGCTACCTATTCATTCTCGTGTGGTGTCATATTCAGCTATGGAGAAGTAAATACGTCGCATTCGTTCACAATAGTCTAAAAATAATCACGACCTCCCATGCCTCCAAAGCTTTTATTAGATTCGCTTCGGGCTGTCGACTATTCTTCCATCCCATAAAACGTTCACTAAATCTTTTATCTCTCCATATTCTACCGTGCCTTCAGCTTCTTTCTTCCGAACTCCGCAGTCCTTTGGAGAATTCACACCTATTATCTAGCAACACCGTTCAAAATGTGCGGATGAAGCATAAACTCTCTTTTTAGCGTGCATATACAACCCTCGCCAAAAAGCCTTTCCGTGGTTTTGGTGCCTCGGGTTACTTATAAACACAAAAGCGAATGTTTCGGCGCCTTAGGCACATCACACCGCTTTGCCGAAACGCTGTTCTCTCTTTCCCTCCGAGAAAATCCTCCGCCCCAAATGCTCAGGGTTACAGACGAGTGGAGGCGAAAAAGTGGCGACGTCTAGGGGACCTTGTTCCTCGTGTTGCCCTTCCAGATATTGTGAGAAAATATGGGCTTCAGTACACACTTCGACATCGAGTCGAATCTAGGGAAAACAAGACGACACCTTCGTTCTTCCAAGAACTGGGAAAATATGTCAGAGCTACTGGGCTAAGGTTTTCTACAGTTATCCAGTTATCCACGAGCAAGTATAATTTTGTGATTATCTTACTGTCTGCGCATGTTTCCAAAATTCTGTTTATTACCATTGTTGGAAGAGAAGAATGTTTTCTGACAGATAGCTTCAGGAATACCTAATTTCTCTTCTCATCCCGCGCTAATATCTCATGATTGCTATTTAATTGGTGACTGAATTAGATATTAGTTATAGATAAAATCGGAGTATTTTTAACCCAGATGAATATAAAAGAAATAAATAACTACAAATAACTTAACATTTAGGAAATATAATATTATTAGATTATTTTCATGTCATTACTTTAATGTAAAAAAAATTTCCAAATCTTCATTTGAAAAGTGCTTAAAAATAATTTTTGAAGAAATGTGATCCTCACAGAAAAAAACAATAAACTGCTAGGTTAAACACCTGTTAAATCACAGCTGTCGATGTATTTTATAATGTTTTTGGAACTAACATCTAAGATTTTATACGCAAAAATAGGCTGCAAAAGTCTACTGGGATATGTTTCTGTATACACGGCGTTAGGTCGCAAAAGTGATCGTTGAAATAACCGGTGCTCAGTTTGGTGAATTTTGGAATGAGGAATCTCTAAAGCTGTAAAGTTTGGGTAACGTTATGTTACGTTACATCTACAACTGACTGAACTCTCACAACTCTAAGCTAAGTTAATGGAGAAATTTAAAATAGCGGTCGTACCTCAGAATGTGCCACCCTTTTATCTGACCACTTAAGGTAAAGCTTATGAGAAATGCGATCGAAGCGGGAAATTTCTCTTTGGTTTGTGGGAGCGTAAAGAAAATAAAGGGAAAGTTCACAATTCCTCCCAACTTTCCCTCTTTTGATCCTCTTCCGAGGACCATTGCTTGTTTGGGCGTGGCACGCCCTCAGCGGCGCCATGGCAAATAATACTCACCAACCACCACCAAAGATCGTTCGCGTTAAGTCCCTAGAAACAATACATCACGCGGATCCTTAACAAGCACGTGATCGATTTATCTTCGGTGTCTTAAGCACTTTGAACCACTCCCGCTTCCATCATTCCCGCGCGCGGAAACAAATGAAAACGAGCTGCACTATTTGTTTGTTCGCCATATCCCTACTCCAACAGCAATCGCCTTTGTCCATACATCTGCAGCATCATTACTCACGAATTAAATTGGATGCTGTCTCAGAAAGCATTTCAAGAAAAGATATTTGTTTTCAAGTCTATTTCATAAGTAAACTTAGTTACTTTCATACAAATATGTAACTAAGCATAATGACTATATGATTTAGAAGAAATTGTTTATTTGAAATTGATTATTATTAGCTGGTTATATCTCTTATTAAAATCTTCCCTGATATGAAAGATGTGCTAAAGAACAGGAATATGACAAAATACCTAAGAAATGTATTTTTCATAATAAAGTAGTTTCATTCATCCAGAGGATAACGCAACCCTGTTTAATCCCACTGGAAACAGGGCCCAAATCGCCTAAATTTAGTTTAGAGGAACATTAAAATCTCTCTTATTGTAATATGAAAATGAGAAAAAAATAAGCAAACCCTGTGTCGTTGAATCCTTCTATTGCATCGTTGCATCCTTCTTTGTAGACATTAAAATCACTAAAATTTTAAGGATAAACAGATTAAAGATTTCCTAAATTCCGACTAAAACAATGAAATCAAATGAATGGGTTAACTTCTTCTAAACAATGCAGTTCCAAGAAACCATCGTTTGAATAAATTGCATAGAAGTCATCCTCTCTAAGCTTTAGGTGAAAAACAATCTTAAAAACTTCGTCAACACTGAAAAAGTATTCAATTGCATAGGAAGAATTTAAATTTTCCTCAATCCGAGGAAAATCGGAACGATGATTCTCACACCTATATGCTGTTATTTGAACAAAGATATCGAACATATAAAGTTAAACTTGAGACAAATTGCTCTCATGTTCCAAAAGTGCATTATCTGAAATTGTTTTACTATCTATTATCTTCTATAAAACTTATCTTCTATAAAACTTCTTTTCAACTAGCAGTCATAATATATTCAATCATAAATGTGGATTTTTTATTCAAAAACAAACTAAACAATGCGGTAGAATGCGATCAGGACTTGTGTAAGACATTTTCTGCGTATAAGTTGGTGTAAGACTGCAGTGATACTGTCGTTATATGAAAATTCCGGAAGAAGAAACCTTTTAAGTAGTTAATAATACAATCAAAAATAACGGAATGTGTGCGCGGCAACCCATTGTTCTTTTACGAAATTATAACGATTGTGAGAAACCAAAATCAAAGTTTTTTGACTATTCCTGCTTTATGATTATTTGATTTATTTATATTTTTTATTATTTACAGTTAATTTACAGTAAATTTTGAATTATAT
>KZ308356.1:1152892-1296340 GCA_000376725.2 Ladona fulva | reverse complement strand
TATATTATATTTTATTAATAGATAATTAATTATAGTCATCATTCTGTAAAATATTTGCATTATATTATGTGTGTACATAATAAAAATTTTATTAATTCTATTTTTCATTCCTCATTGTTACTAGAAAATAATTCAGTATCGTAGATCTAGGTTGAACGAATAGTTAGCTTTTATTATAGTAATGTATTTAATAAAAATACTTCATAATAAATCAATATGAATAGTTGAATGCTATGTAATGATAATGTTGACTTTTAAAGTGAAGAATGGATTAACTCTCAAACTAATTTTTATACTGAGAAAGAGTTGAGTAAAAAGATTGCTGTACAGGTAAAGAGAGAGAAGAAATCTACCTCAAAAACAACAAATTTCAAGAGAAGGGATAGCGATGGCGTTTTCCTTCCACTTTCATTTCCTCTAGGTTCCTGAATCAGGGTGAAAAATTGACTTTCAGGATCGGTACCGACATGGTTAACAAGCCGCTTAGGAAAAGGGTTTAGTGGGAAGGTTCAGGGTGACGAAGGGTTTGCTTCTTGGAATGAGAAAAAATGTAGTTAGCAGTCTTCTCTTCCCAACCCCTTAGTCGGTAATGATCTCCTAATAACACGTCGACGTAGGTCACGACGACAAAACATGTTTGCCAACTGAAGATCGGCCCTCTTTTGTCTTCAAAAACTTTCTCTCTATTAAGGAACCAAGAATTCAAGCAATGTCTCCAAAACTTTTAAGGAGTGTTAGAATTTAGATCAAGATCGAAGGAAAGTTTTTAAATCACACTTATTTTAAAGATATGTTTCATTATAATTTGGTACCATCCAGTCATAAACCAGCGAAACAAAATATATTAATGCTGTGATAACATTACTTTCCGCCTTCCTCCTAAAGTAAAACATACATAGATATATCTTCAATGGTTCATTGTCTAATGATGAATATCACATTAAGAAATTTGTCATAAGTTAACAGAATCTTTCAAACAAGTAAAAGAAGGAATGTACACATTCGCAGTAACAATTTAATTCAAAGTATTTTGCATTGAAGGTAGCAAAGCTTTTTATAATCGCGAACGAAATATTTCTTCTTTTCATGGGGTCTCTATTCATTGTAAAAAACGTCACGCATACAAGTGCATTTCCTAATAATTGTGGCATTTTACGCCAAGGAACGCCATGATATAAACATTTTTTCCTTCCTTTCACGTCCGCCATTCATAACCCGCTCATAAACACCAAGAAGAAGTCATCTGAAGATTGTTTAATACAGCTACATTGTATTTTCACGGATTTATCCTCGATTTTATGCATTCACGCAAATTTCACTCTGGTCGTTAAGTTATGCTAATAGAATTTTCAGGACAAGATAGGCAAAAAATAACTAAGGTGACCGCGAGAAGGAAATTCGGACATCAGAAAAGGTCTGCCAAAATAAAAATGAAGCGTTAGGCGGAAAAGATGTTCTGAGCCAATGGTTTTGCGGGACAGTGACACAGAGTTTTTTCTATGGATAACAATGGTGGGGATGAAGATGGAGGGAGTAAGAGAAAGGAATGGGAGGCAGAAGGAGCAGTAACGGTAGCTGCGTCTTGTTAATAAGGTCCTCAATGGGGCATCACGTGCCCGACCGTAAATTAGAGCTTTAATGGAAGGAGAGGAAAACTATTACAGGACGGCGATGGTTAGATACCGTGTCCGATGGAGGTCGTTCCCTTCGGAGGCGCCGGGGCTGTCCGACAAGACCTCCGAGCTGAATCTGAGGGCAACCTCCTTCTGTCGTCACCATCCAGTGCGCAGTAGAGGCGCCGGAATTTCTCTCCTCTGACTTAATGGCTTTCCTTCCAGTGGCCCACAACTCATCACCCACCGCTTTTTCCCTTCGCCCTTGTGCCTCTCGCCTTAACTACTAGCGACGGTCGTAAATTCGCACTTGAAGTCGTAAGATGCGAGAATTTCTTGAAGCCTTTGGAGGTGTCAACCTCTGTGACGCGCCTTTACGCTGACCCCTTCTGGGAGCAGCCAGAGAGGCTACCGTTCTGGGAAGGTTCAGATCCGATGCAAAGATAGGGGGTAACTCCACAGTTTTAAGGGCATCATTTACTTCTTCTTTACAAAGGACGTAACTATTTCGGTTCTATATAAAGCTGTATATCAAGAATTAAAAGAGCTAATGTAACTTCCTTCGCCTTGTTTGAGCTTTCTGAGTCTAAAGGGCCTGGAAACCACTGTAAATATCGTAAAATTGGGAACTGTGCTCTATATATAACTTGATCACTGATTTTGTTTACTATAAAAGGCCAAATGAGTTATATTTTAACGATACTAGACTACCTTTCAGGTTATTTGATAAAAATAGGCGTAATATTTACACTTTACCTTATATCTCCTTGAGTTTACGTAATATTTTAAAATTAATTTAGACTATATTTACGGCGATGTGAACAATTTCTAATGCATTAAATATATTTCATTATTTTGATTTATAAGTAGAAGCTTGTAGCGCGGTCGCAGATAACACCCGCTGTCTTAGCTAACAAACGCATTCGGAATGTTTAATAATGGAGGTCTCGAATTTATAAATTTCGCCTTCTACGCATACGACAATAATTACTTTTCATGCTCAGAAAATATCTCTTAAAAGATAATTAATTGGGTTGTTTAACGGATTCTAAGCCTGTAGTAGAATTCATGAAGATTATTTTTATGGAAAAGTAAGCAAATAAAGCAAAGGCAAAGGCATTGAGGAAAAGAACTGATAATTTTTTATTCCTTGAAATGTTTTGCTGATAATCAAGAGGTAATAACTGAAAAAAGTGGTATAAAATGAAATTGACATAACGTACTATGCGATAGTGAAAATGGCTATCCTTGAAACTGATAAAAATTCATAGGAGAGTTTCTGCACTCTCGATGTACGAGATCGTAGATTCAAAAAGTTATTAAGTTAGTCTTCATGAATGTGTAAGGCATTGCCTCGAAGAGAAATTTTCTGTAAAAGGTAAGTATGAAATGTTTTCTATTAAACTGAGTCAATATTTCTTATTATTAAACGTTGAACCGTTTATAATGCCAAGATAATTCCGGTGAACAATCAGAAAACCTCAGGAAAAATATTTAATGATGGAGAAAAATAGCTGAGTTTCCACACTTTAAACAATATTAGCTACAATTTCCTTTAGCTCTTGTTAGAAGCGACTGCAAGTTATACTCTCTCAAATATCAAAAACATTCTACATTTTAATAACTTTTACACTGATTCTAATGACAAATATTGTCCCTGAATCTCTTGAACAAAAATTATGACCACATGCCTAAATTCTCTCCCAGTCCATAAAGACACTTGAAAAACAAACTCATTGAAATTTGTATTAATACTACCTTCAAGTTATATGAGGAGCAAAGAGGTCGATAAGAATTGGTAGTGATGAATATTCAACGAAACACAATTTCGGATAATTATAATTCAAAGACTCGTAGCCCTACCAGGGTAATAACCTGCCTCAGAATTGGAAACGCGACTAGAGAAAGATAAGCGCGTGGATGAGGTTGGTGCATGCGTATGAGCGCACGCGCAGGTGACAGGTGTCGGAAGCAGGAAATGTCTCGAGACAGGGAACGCAATAAAAGGGCGGCCAAAAGGAAGCGACAAGGGACAAGGATTCATTGAATAATGTATATTCCAAAAAGGAGGATAAGTAATGAATGACCTAACTGGTGATTTCGTAATGAGGCCTCTTCCGACATAAATCATTGTCTCTCGATAGTTATTAGCTATAGAATTTTTATGATTAGTAAATAGAGAGGTATTCGGCTATTACAATTACAGTTTAAACCTCATAAAGATACATAAAATATATTGGTCTTGCGTAACGACTTGTGCAGTTGGCAAACCACCATGGAAATATTGGAATTCTGAGACCACTTAAACCGATTTTAAAGCTTAATACGAAGTCCTGCATGCAACGGGAGGACTCCCACTGCTCTGATTCTTAATCTTATTCAATCCTAATTCTTGATCCATTTATTTCTTGAGATAGGTTGAAAGAAAGACAAATTTTATATACACCGCACTCAGAATATGAGCTTCGTAAATGAAGATGAATTAAGTCATTAAAGTTTTATCTTATATTTTCTAAGAATTTCTCTTATTTCCTATAATAATACTCGATAAGCAATAATCATTGTATTGTAACTTAATAAAATTAATATGCCATCAAAGCTTGATACAATGTGTACGATAAAGTAATATTTTTCAAAAATTCATCAAAAATAACTTCGTATTGTTAGTTGATAAAGTATAACGTGATCTGTAAGCTGTATGTTCGGACTGAAAAGTTATTAAGAACAGTACTCGAACAGCTGAATCGCCAAACTTTTCGTGAACGTTAAATTCTCAGTTTTAGCAAATCGATTTCGAATTATATCTAGAGATTGTTAATTTGTTGTTGTCAAAAGAAGTGGTTTGAAAACAATATTTGCTGCATGCATACGTCGGGATTTTAGTTTCGTTATTGAATAGTTTGTTATTAATTGCACACTTGATTTGTGGATTACTTTTAGGCGTATGGGTAAATTTTGAATCCAATGAATCTTTGTTGTCTATATTGCCATTATATAAACGATCGGTAAGTTTGGAATGAAGGATTATCACAGCATGAAATCAATTATTACCTACCATGACCTTTATTTTATAGAACTGTTCTTTCAGGTAATTTGTTTATGAAGGTAGAATTGATAAATAAATGTTAATTATAGAATAATTGAGATTTTTTCTACGTAATATTAGTGCTCTGGCCATTTGGAGCTAACGCTTTTCTTTTATCATTCATCAACGTTGGCGGAAGTATTTTGGAGCAATTTGCACGTATATAAATACTCTCTGAACACAAAACGGTTTGCGCGAAAATCCGTTTTACGCGAAAATGCTTTTTAGCTTTAAAGAAACAAACACATGAAAATTCATCAGATAATGAATTGGATTTTGCGAGAAAATTTCCAGTTGCCCTCTCTTTCACAATAGCCATCTAACCGGCTCCGCCATGTCTACTATAATGCACACTTTGACAGGATGGAAAGAAATGTTGTCTTCAAATAACTTTACCTACACCCCTTACTCTAAGCAACGTCTTGAGCTTAAGTAATATGTTTCCTTTTACGGGGAGTGGAATAGGTACACGAGCTTAAAAACGTTCTTTAGGGTAAATTATAGAGTAATTGACAAATGAATTGATTAGACTTATCTCTTGATTTAATGGCAGATATGACTTATTATTCACGAGTCAATAACTTTCTTTTATAAATAATAATCTTTTATATACTAAATACCTTTTATAATTAATATAACTAATTAATTAACTAGCATTTATTAATGAGGGAGCTTATATTCTTCCACATTTTTCGCTGAACACATTTCATTTGTTTCAAAATTATCTTGAATATGACCATTAAGAGTTGATTACAGAAAATTTTCTTTGAAAATCCCCAGAATGAAATACATAGAAATTAATTTATAGAGCTTACGCTTTGGAAAATTATTATTTTTTATTAGAGCACTAATCAAAGTTCCTTGTTTCAAAACATATTTCAAATCATATGGGTATGGCTTCTTGATGATAGCAATCTTTGATCGACAGTTTGATAGCGAAAGCTAATCGAAAATATGAACTGTGAAAAAAAGAACTCTTACGTATCACGTTTCATGATTTTCGTGAATTTTTTTAAAAGCTGTTAGCTCCTCACAGTGAGGAACTTCTTTCAGAATTTCGAAAAAATAATAATAATGGGGTCTATATTTACTCAGAGAGCTTAAACACAACTTACCAGGAGAAAAATCTGTTCCGAACGTAAAAAAGGGTCTCAAGATAATTCCAAGAATTGGCGATTCTGTGCACTTCACTCACTTTTCTTGAATGAAAACCTAAAAGAAAAAATCTATGCATTAACTTTGAAAAACGTTCTTGTGATCATTATCCTAGACTAACATATGCAACCATAAAACAGAAAAATGCAATAACAGATCAATATTGATGCATTCAAAATTAAAATAGTTTCAAAACAATAGTTCGGATTTGGGGGGAGAGATTCATTAATATAAAATTTCACATGAATTTTTTCGTCTTATCCAATGACATCTTTGATTAACCAATTTAGAGTAACATTTAGGTGAATCTATGCAATTTGCATTCCACGAGGTCACAGTAGAACATGAAACTGCACAGTATTTTGTAATATTTCCATTTTATTATGATAAGATACTTGAATGCTTCGAGCTAATTAAAATATAATGCGTTTTTCACCAATGGCTACCCTTGGTCTAAAAACCCCGATTTCCAGGATGTTTTGCTCTGCGCTTTCGTTTGCGGTGGTCAGGCGATGCTAAAAATATCAGCGGCTCACAAATGTGACCAGGAATGGAAAGAGATTTCCGCACCACAGATGATCTTCCAGAGATGATTTAGATGTTAAACGAGCGTCTTGGAAAAAAGGTTTGAAATAACTGTAAGGGAGGAGAAAAAGACGCTTCGATCGAATGATGGCGAGAAAACTTGGAGGTGTTTGTTTGAGAAGTAGATTTTGGATTACCATTAATGCCTGTCGAAATTATAGATAAGTCAAAACTCGATGAGTAACAAAATTCAGGTAATATTTCTTCAATGTTTCTCGCATAGAAGAAAACTATCGAGTTCTAAGAGAGGAAAGGATGAAATATCGAATAAATGTCGTAATTTTATTTTGATATACATCGATAATTTTATATTGAGAACCATTTATATCGTGTCATATCTTTGAAAAACAAAATAATCTAGTAGTAATTGCAACATTTCTTAGTTTTATTTAAAGTCAGACATAACTTATAGCATGAAACTGTAATTTTTATTAGCTTCGTACTCTAAGCCTCTCCTTACGGCCTCGATCTTCAACCACACATCTGATAACAAGTTTGATCATCAATTTGTCTCTTCTTATTTACGCATATTCCTATCTACTTTTCATATCCACTCCATACAGGGTAGCATTATGCAATTTAGGACAGGAATCGTACCAGGCCCTGATCATAGTTCGGTTGCTTAATTACGCCGGCAATCGTTTTTCCACTCTGCAGATTCATCATACTTCCCTGTTATCTGAGCACAGATCTAAAAAATGTAGCAGAAGCAAAAGAAGATCTTCAAATACAGAAATTGGCAAAAAGAAGGACAGCAGAAGCAAAAACAGAGATGAGGAATGGCCAGAACAAGGCATAAAATAGGCTTGAAATATGGACTTTCGCGAGAGAAAAAGAAGATATGTTCTTATTCGTCGATCATGATGGAAAATTGCGTTACAGAGACGTAACTGTGCTGGTGTGTCGTTCCTCAGTGAAATAAACAGGTCCTTTCAAGTTACAGCAAAGAATATTATTTGAATGTTTAATGCCGTTGGCAAATGACTCACCAAATATTCACGTACTATCCAACTAAATACTCGTATAGCAAAAAGCGATTAAATGGAAGGGAATTTCAGTCCTATTAGGTAGAGCAAAAAAGATCAGAAAGTCTAATTAACCGAAGCTCGTTTAAGAAACACCGTGCTTTGTGGCTTATCTCTTCCTTAAGTATACTAAGTATACCAAATAGCATGACTTAATTACTATATAATATTTTCAGCGGGAGGACAGGAACAGCCGGAAAACGACCCTTGGAGCATTTTAAATCTTATTTTGAGATGTCTAATTTGATCTCTGGGCTAAAATTGATAACACATTGTTTTTTGATACGATTAAATGCTTTTATTTATGTATTTTATATGTATATACTCATTTTATTCCTCGATGTCTTCCTTAAAAGACAGATTATCAAGAATCCATCCACTTCCTGTGCATTGCAGTTTTTTACATTCCTTATCTATGTTGATCATGTTTCGACGCGGATCAACAATCTGGACATTGTTAACATTTCTTTTATGCTATATCACAATGACACTAACCTAAGAGGAAAACAGCACCTTTCACATAAGTACACCCTGGTAAAGTAAAAAGCATTCTAGGTATCAACAGGCCAAAATTATATAAAAAGGGAATGGAAGGCAGAAATCAGGATCCTTTTTAGAAACTGGAAATAGCAAGACGGCATTCTTTCAAAGGATGAGAAGGGACCCAGTAAAAAGCAGATGAGAGTATCCAAATGATTCTCGTAAGTTATCTTAAAGCGTGTCGGAAGACTATTATAAACGATAAGTGACAGCGATGAAAAGTTCTGTAGATCAGGAATTTTAATGGACGAACTGGAAAATTTGCAGGGGTGAAATGTCCTAATAAAATAGATAGCATTATCTCCAAGTTGCTGAAACAGAAAACTATAAACGTCATATTATCGTTTCTCAAACCGTTTTACCTCATAGTCGGGATTGGCGAAGATATGTAGAGGCCCACCGTAGATGAATCGCTCAGAAAAATTATTTTATTCATTTACAGAATTTTTGTCTGCAAAACAGTTTATAAGGCTGTACTCACAAAAAACAGGTTCCATTTTCCACTTAAATCGATATCCGATGGGAATTCAAAGGAAGAAAATTCGTATGATAAAGGTACGTATACCTACGCGAAACAAAAACGACTAAAAAGAGATTAGTATCAAATCGTATATTTAATAATTTTTAGTATTTAGTAAACATCAATTACGGAAACAGATTATCTAGAATTTAACAAGCACCGCTCTTGGACTAAAAATAGGTTAAAATTTCGGAGTATTGACAATCTAAAATAACATTATAATAAAAGGAATAACAAATGTGAAAAATGCCGACATGAATAGGACTCGAACCCAAGTCACCCACTTTCCGGGCGTGTATTCTAACCACTGAACTACCACGCCGCATTGCAACGTGATTGGTATAGGAAGATAAAACCTAATGCAATTTGAAGTATTTTGGTACTTACACGAAAAAAAAGATGAATACCTGGACACAGAGCAACCGATAGACATATATTTCAAAAAAAAATTTTAAAACAGAAAATATCATTTGTTGAAAGTCACGACATTAAAATTTAATCGACCTTAAGCGCTAAGGAGAGGAAAACATTCTGTCCAAGTGTACACGTGCATTTGTAGTTGCTGAAACGTGCATAGATATCTGCGAGGAGTGGCTTATTTGAAAGAGTGTGTCCATAATCCGGAGATTATTAATAGGTTAGGTTTCGTAGAAGAGTTTACTCATAATAGACGGCAAACCAGTCACAAATGGACGAGCAAACAAAGACGGTCGGCCGCAACTTGGGCTTCTAATCGTAAGGGATGAAAGAGAGGGAGATATCATGTTGGAAGAAAAAATGAGAAGACGGTATAGTAGGGAATCGAGGATGGCTAAGAACATGGAAAGGCAATCAGGATGATTTTTTTTTCTTTTTAAAAACCTTCCGTTTTTATGTCCCTCTAAGGAACGATACCAAAGAAGAATCAAAGCTCTCCCGGATGATGACTTTACTTTGATCATAAAGAGCGGTCCCTTCTGAAAGATATTCTTCAGGCTTTTATTTAAAATTAATTTTTCCACCTTTCGAAACAGTTTTTTTTCTTATATATAATATACGAATGATCAGGAGCTGTGGCTGGACAGCCTACATTAGCGGTGTAGAAACTTTTTACCGGACGAACCATGTAAAATGATTCTTAAGATGACGGTGGGAAGCAGCTATGTGCATGAATCTTTAAAAGCAAAGTAATATATTAGAAAAATTATTTTATTTCTCAGCTTCATTACGCCTACTTTTTAGATGAATCGTACTTTTTATCTGAACTGAATGAAAGGCAGTGAAATTACAAATAAAATAGAACAGTTATAAAATGTCTAGTAGAATAACGATCGGTAACGATTACGAGTATATTTTCGCTGGCCGAATGAAAGTAAGAGCCTTAATTTGCGCTCATGGTCCAGATTTGTAACGGCATTGGTGCTTAAACTTCTCCAAACCGAAAGAATACCCTGGTTTTCTAGAAGGAAAAAAACGTCTGCGGATAGCGCGTTCCATTTTTTACAAAATAGTTTTATTCGTACTTCCTTTATGATAAAAATTTGGTAAGAAATGTATCAGGAACTAACGTAATTTAGGTTCATATACTGGTAAACTCTGGTAAACAAAAAGTAGAGCGTTAAAGTAAACAAGATGTTTGTAAGACAAGTATTGGTTGTACCTAGGAAACATGCATTCGAATGACAGCAGTATTACTTCGGAATAAGATTTTTCTAGACGATGAACCTGACTGCTTAATTTATATCCGTACATTCACCTTATTTCTTCAAGTCAGCAAGATAATTTACGCGACCTTTTTTTGTTTATTCGACTTCTCGGAATTTGAATTTCAAATTAATTCGAAGAATCATGCTAATTATAATTTTTATCTCTCTTTTAGGCTATGTACATCTTTTACCGCGAGTGCAGAAGATTTCTGAATTAATTATAAAACATTAAATTTCAATTACTCAGTCAAAGCGCGAAAAGCACTCACCAAATATTCACGTACTATCCAACTAAATACTCGTATAGCAAAAAGCGATTAAATGGAAGGGAATTTCAGTCCTATTAGGTACAGCAAAAAAGATCAGAAAGTCTAATTAACCGAAGCTCGTTTAAGAAACACCGTGCTTTTGTGGCTTATCTCTTCCTTAAGTATACTAAGTATACCAAATAGCATGACTTAATTACTATATAATATTTTCAGCGGGAGGACAGGAACAGCCGGAAAACGACCCTTGGAGCATTTTAAATCTTATTTTGAGANAACAACAAAGTAACAACTTTCTTTAAATCAGAAAATGGTTAAAGCACATTTCTAGATACTACTAAATTCATTTACAAATTTATATTTATGATAATAAGCAGCGTGTTGTGAATGAATATATAGATACTAAGTATTAAATTGCATGTTCTAAAAAGAGAGAAAGATCAATTCTTAGGAAATTCGAACAATTTTTATCTAAAGAGGTAGTGCGGAGGAGACCATTATAGGGCAATTGTAAATTTTAGATAGCCACATTTTTTTATATTCTGCGGCTTAAATTTTCCTTTTTTTTAAATTGGAGGCGGATAATTTTTATAGCTTAGGATGTACACATAGCAGCTGGTTTTAGTCTTCATCACCTTTTCCTTTATTTATCTTTTCAATTGAATATACCTTTCCCAGAAGGAAACGGTCTTTTATGACTTTATAATGCGGTTTCTAATGGGCCTATCCAATCAAAGGGACTACATTGAGGCCAACACGGCATTTTAGAGACGATTGAAGAGCACCCTAATTCCGAACTGAGTGACCTACTTAGCTTAATGACCATTTTCTTTGATTTTATACAGTCAAGGCCATCGAAATTTAGTGGCTCAGTTACTGGTAAAGTAAATCCTCAAGAAAACTGATCCTGTTTTATACCACAAAAATAACTACATTGAGCTTACCAAAAGGATGTTATAAAAATGTAGTAAATTTGAGCATGTTACGCGCATTGTAAAAAATCATTAATAATCTAGTAGTAAGTCTTAGTAAATACTAAATGATCGGAATACCAGTTTAAATAAGTTATAATGAAAATATCGATGAAATGAATATGTTCGATCCATTATGTTAGATATTGTTGCTAAATTTCATTACATCAGTTAATAAACTTTATTTTTGCTTTTCCTTCTAAATATAATTTTCTTTGCAGTAAATTACTGTATTGTATTCGAATGGTAACTTCTAATAATTGTGAACGCAACAGTAAACAATTATTTAAAGCTGCATTTATTTACCCGATTAAACTGAGGCCTGAAATACAAAATATGACCCCCTTCAATGGAGATGTTTATTTGATTAAGAAAGTGATAATAAATCCGTTAAAAATTTCAATTTTTTCTTTACAATTTAATTAAAAATTCTTACGAAGAGCACTGTAAAATTTAAGCAATAATCGTAACAATCTCTCTTCTGCAGAGGGCCATTGACTATTTTCTGAAAATATATAGCTTAAATCTGGGAGTAAATTCTTCGAGGCTGGAGAATACTTAGGAAATGAATATACAAACTCCAATCCAAGTTGGTCAATGGTAGCCTGTTCATTATAGATGGACGTTGATATTTCCAAATTGAACTGATATTTAACATCTTAAGATGAAACTAGAATTTCAAATGGAAGATCGAAGTATATCTAACAAATATTCTTGGAAGGTCTTACTGAAATTTGAATTCGAAACCAAATAAATTTCTCCAGTCATCAAGTATAAATATAAATTATTAGCACCAAACATGAAAGCATAAAAATTACCATAAAGAATTTGAGTTAATGGATCATACTATGAAACGAATCAGATAATACAATCTATACCTTCTGTGGCAAAGAGATACCCTAAGATACTGTACAAAATTCGACATTTCATTTATGTTTTCGTGGAGTTCGAATAAAGTTACCTAAACATCAATATTTTATCAGAAAAGCTTGGCAATTAGTTCCTTAAGGAGATGATAATAAGCAAATGTCGCAGCCTCGCATCGTAAATCACCAAGACTATTTACCTAAATGAAAACAGAAACTGAAAGATCGATTACTATTTACGAGAGGCGATTAGTTGGCACTTTCAAAGTCCGATGGACATATCAAGCAATGGGAATACCTGATGGCTCCGATCAAACTGCCAGATTTGTAACAAGTTGCCAAATAAGAGGCGTCGATAAAACTCTGGTAAGGTGAGAAGATAGCTATTACACGATGCCAACCGAGGAGACCGTTAATTGGAGGAACGTCACGGGTTATGGCAGGAGGAGGCTGAAGGGATGACGGGTTTTGAGATGGACAGTCATAAACACGTTTAAACGGCTCTTTTACGTCCGGAATATAAAAGTTTGGGGTCCTGTGCGTTCCAATAGCAAATTCATCCGAGAATGTGAGCTAAGGAAAGATTCAGGAGATAGGAGTGGCTGATATTATTTCAGAGGAAACATGAGACCGGATAGTGATTCCTCTGAAATGGAATTATTTGCGCTAATAAGCTCAACTGCTGAGAAAAATAAAGCATCAAAAGTAAGTCAGTGAGAATAAGGAACAGCATTTCTGAAAACTCTTTGGGAACAAAATGTGGCAAAGCTTTGCAGAGGTTCTTTTTTACATTATTTAATCAGATGTCGTAAGAGACAATTATGTTATTGTATTTACATCTTAAAATCAAATCTTGAATATTATTTGTCAAATATATTGTATTGATGTAAATGGCTTGTGATTTTTAAAGCCGATTTGCAATAGAATAAGCAAATCCTGGCAAAGAACGAAAATCAAATATGAAATTAATATAGCAAGGGGTTTATAGAAGCGTTTGAACATTTTAAAAACCCAAATAAATAAAATATTTTCTTCGTAGTTAAATGTTTCTAGGAAATGCTTCGATTTAGTATTAGTTAAACTTTTCGAATAAATTAACACCGTAAGTTTCCAAACGTAATCTTACGGTATTATATTTTGAATATATCTTTCGTTTTACATCCTATTCTAAGTCAGCAACACGCATTGATCACCAAAAGGGTCAAGAAAATTGTAAACCGAATTTGTTGCAGAAACGGCAGTGACTTCACACATATACACCCATAACCATCTCTACATTATTTATTAAACCATTCAAGACTTCGTTTTCATAATCTTCGCAATTCGCTCGTCCTTTATTGTAGAGTTTCTTCCTTTTACAACCCGATGGACGTTTTACCTTCATTCAGTTCCGAAGCTTTCTGTTTCTCTCTTTTAATTTTCTTTTTCTGTCATCTCACTTCCTTCATCTGAGTGACACTGTTACGTTTTTCTGCAATACTTCGTTACACATACTGGACCTACTTAAAATTACCTTAAAATAACGGATGAGGGTTTAATATTCTCCCTTCATTCACGGTGATAGTCCCCGATATTTCTTAATAGCAGAAGTAATTTTAGAAATGGTGCGACAACTAAGGTAAGAGCACCCAATGGGAATCCAAATGTAAGAAAAGCAACAAAAAGAATCTACAAATATAGAAAAAAACATTAAAATTCACTGAGTATGAATTATTTGGTTTCCGAATTGTTATTCACCCGATCCGATAGTAATAATAATAATTAATTAATAATAGCAATTGAGCGTTTGAACATTTTCAATTACTAATATCCTGCAATGAATAACACAACTAGAAATATTGCTAAACACTGAATACCAAAGAATCCGTAGCATCATGAGAAACTTGTCTCTCTTTGAGTCAACGTATAACGCTTCTCACTATTGATCAAAATATTTAAGGTTCGAATCCTGTCAGGGATATCTTTTGGCTATATTCGACTTTGGTCAAATATCATTTCGGCAGTAAAAAACGAAGAAGAAATCAAAGAAATCGGCAGTAAGTCATAATCAAATATATTTTGTATTATGCAACATTTGCACTTCCATCGGTATTTATTTAATCATCTTTATGTAAAATAATGTAAAAATGTAATGTAATGTAAAATTTTAAAGCTCCACTCTCTTTGTTTTATTTCCGTTTTCCGAAACCTAGCAAATGGAAAAATCGAAAATACACTATAACAAGAGAAATCTTGAGCAATACATATATTAAATGAGACAAAAAACTTTCAACTGATATTGCGACACACTGCCAGCACATCTTCTTATAATTTTCCAGCAATCATGTTTATTGATTTTATCCTTAGGAAAACAAAACGGGAATATGTACATAAGCACAATGAATTAAAATGCATCATATTAAAAGAGATGTTTTCTCCAAATTATATATCATCAAATAAAGAGTATATTTTGATATTATATCATATTGTATCTTTCAATCTAATTATTACTAAAATCCCCTTTCTCTTGAATAAAACAAGATAGCTGTTCAAATACCATCAAAATGCTTTTGGAAGTTATAAAATGTAGGTACAATGAAAGGTGATATGTTTCGTAAAATGCTGTTACGACAAATAAGTGAGTGTTACTCAAATACCTCAGAATGCAGGATTCCCATCATCCCCATGCAGGATAGGAATCCTGAATCCTGAGGCTCAATGTACCAAATAAATTCAGAGAAATTATAATACGCGAAAGTAATCGATTGGGGTAATAGAGTCATGGTGGACACACTATGCCACACACTGAAACGTGGTTTGCAGGGTACACATGCAGATGTCGACCTATTATTGGCTACTGAGTGTTTGTATATAATATGAAGCAGCCACGAGCACCTGTGTATCGGTAAACAAAACTCATGGATAGTTTGGTAGGACTACGGAAAACGTGGAAATAATGGAGCAACTGCATTAGAGAATGCTTCCTTACACTTATCAATTCATTACTAACAACAATTTATTTAATATTACAATATGGTATAATAATGAATATCTTGAACAAGACTATTGAAATGTTCTGTTTTTGGGATTTAATTCAAAATGTTTCGAATAAGTAAGAATAGCTTTGACATCGCTTAAAAAAAGGACAGCGATAGTCACATAATTTCAAGATGATAAATCACGCATTTGAAAAGAAGTGACTTCATGCCCGATATCTTTTAATCCAGCCCACCTGTGTTCATGTATGTACTTCTAATTGCGAGAAAAAAGAGAAAATAACGATCGCTTATATCTGTTAATATTGTTCGCATCTCGCGGATACAGAGTCCAAGTCGCATTCACCACTCATTAACACATGACCTACTGTTTGCTTTGCACTGCATATAGCCGTGAGCACAATATAATTCCTTGAGGAAGAAGCATTAAGAGACTGTTGCGGTCGATAAGGATAGTGTGTATGAGTACAAGTTAGAACAAGAAGAAAAAGAATGATAATGGGTTGGACGGGAGGGTGGGGATAGAGGAGAGGGGAATAGAGGCAGAGAATTGCTGTGTCGCGCATCCACCGTATTCGTTGACTAAACCAATGTAATGATCCTCTTTTCTCTGGACCATGATGAGTTTTCTGAGAGTAGCAGTGATGCAAGACAAGCTGTTTGTATTCCACTGTTAAATGCAATATGCCACATGCGAATTTTTGTCAAACAAGGGTTAAATTTTCTAGTTAACGTCCACTTAAAAATGTATACTTCACGTTAGATAAGACATGGCGATTTTAATTATGACAATTACATACTTAAAAATTTGCCCTTAGGTTGAGGATTAATAATTTTTAAACATTAAACGTAAGAAATTAATGCGTGCATGAAATACAGGTACTCTTAATTTTCAGTGGAACAACCATTACCAAAAGCAACCCAACGTCAATTTGATAATGATAAAAATTAAACTGAATTACTTTACTTTAAAGAACTTATTTAAAATGTTTAATTTCATTCTTAAAACTACTTTGCAGTATTTTCGATGAGATCCTTGCTACTTGTCGATACAGAGTAGCATTTATATTTAAAGTAATTAGAGCATAAAAGTATGGTTTAAGACTCATTATCATACTCATCATTCAACATCATGATGATTACAATATTATTCAAAAATTTCATATTAAATTAAAAAATCATTATAACGTTTTCATAACATTTGGGATCGATTAAGACGTTTAGAGTTTTAGCAAGTTAGTATTTTAGCACGTGGTACCAAAAAATTAGGAGAATCAGAAGAAAGTAATTTTACATCGCTAAACTACGTAAATAATTTATCTTTAACAATTCATTTTTATTTGTATACCCGAATTTACCGCATCTTGCCAAAGATTTAGCTCTTCAGCTAGGATGAGCAAGCATCTCGTGAATTTCAGTAACCATCAATTACTGCCAAAGACATTAAAAACTCTGTGTTGAAGAATATTAATGTACACGTATGGCTGTGTGTAATCAACAATTATAAATTAATTAATAAAAAGGTGACACCGTCTGGAAGATGAAGAGCTCACAGAAACTCTCGTAAATAAGAGCTGAAAGCTAATTGAAACTCGCCCTAGATTAGTTTTATCGTGCCCCAATTTCTCAGCCCTCACGTCAGCTGATACTCAGACAATATATCAAACTCATAGCGGTACAGTTTGCTTAGGACTGACCCAGAAGTACCTGACATTAATGTGGCCATAAACAAGAATGGAAGTAAATTTTCAAATCACGGTTGCATCTCAACCAAGCCCGAGAATTCCTCCAGCAGCACCTTTAGGAGAGTTTAGCGATGATCGCAAACGGTGGTCGCAATTCGCCCATAAGCATTCGAAGCTTGACTCGGCAGGAGTAAAGAAATTACGACCTCTTCGCTTAAACGATCGTTTCAGGGCACTCCCTTAATATACTCTTCTCGTAGAGCAAATGCATTGCAATTGACAAGAATGCGCTCGCTCAGAGATACTGTGCATTACTATGAAGACGATGAAGAGATTTAGACCCGATAACGAAAAGATCCTTATAGCAGAATATATTCATTCCCTTTTAAAATTCGTTCAATATACTCAGTAAAGGTTAATACTAACCCAATATTGCAAATTAAATAAAATAAATTCATTTCATTATCAGTTTAATGTGTGAAATTACTTGTTTTATCTTAATAACCAGTAATAATATTAAAAATGTGAAAGCATGTCTACAAAGATATCATAATCATATCCTAAATTGCATAGTGGCCGTCCGTCTGATATCATAATTTGTGAAGTGTCCGTCTGTCTGTCCGTTCTTGCCCCCTCTATTTTAGGAACGGCAAGATTTAGAGACGCGGTAAAGTGCGTTGGATTTCTACATGCTAGAAACCTTCGGCAAATGTATTTTCATCCCTGGAAAAAACCGGAGTCGAACCCCGGTGTTATTAATGTGTTTCCGTAAGATTACACAATTTTTTTTCATTTTCGAGAGTGCAAGGCATTCATTCTTCGTTATTTAAAATACCTAAATTTGAACGGATTTCTATCAATCTTTGTTCATTCGAAGGCTTAATCTGCTAGCAACCTTATTCCTGCTATATTTTTACGTTTACAATTCGATTTCTTTAATAATTCGCCTTTTACTTCGATAATTATCGGAAATGTTCTGCTTTTTCTATACTTACTACGGTAGCCGTCATTGTTGTCTTAAATAAATAAACAAGCATCAAAAAGAAGGGGTGAGGGATTAACGTTCTTTTCTATTCAATTTCTTTAAGCGTTTGTAGCAACCAAACGTTATTTACGTTATTTACATGTAACTTAATGCGTTGAGAATGTGAAATTAATATGTTTATGCGGAACGTCGATAAAAATGAGATTTGGTTATTCTCATTGAGTTGAAACATTCTTCCGGATAAGTTTTAAACAATTTCTGATGAATATGTGAAATAAATACAATATTTCTTAAATTAATATTTCAACATTGAAGAATCATTAGCTGAATCCAATGTTTATAAGTAAATTACCTTACATTGTTGGTTATTGTGAAGTGGTTAGGTGTAAGAGAAGTCTATTGGCCTAACCTCACCAAAAGGATTTAATAAATAAATAAATAATATTGATTGTGTTTGGAAATATGTGAATGAATCGTTTATTATCTATGTGTGATAATTCTACACATACATACTGAAATTATTTATTGTGTAAAGACACTTTCTTAAAATATAAAATAGTCGCAAGCGTTTAAGTTATTGTAGATATTATATACACCATGCGCGCAAATATTAATTCGATACTATATTGGACCTTGTTTCAATGCAAACTGGGAGAAGTTTTAACGACTCCGAGTGAAATTTTCTGTTAGAAAATTTCAGTTCCAGGAAAGTTCCGTAAAGGCTTTCCTCAGAAGAATCCACGTAGAACATAGATGACTTTTTATTCCGAGAGAGCTGTTCGCAGATTGTGTTTGATAGCGACATATAAGTAGATAAACGATTCCATAAAAAGTCTCACGGAAGGAGCTTTTTCCTTAAATGCCTTGTCTCGTACTTTTCCTTCCTTGTCACCTAAATGTTTACACTTGAGCTTGTTTAGTATCTTCAGAGCGATGAAATTACAGTATATGAAGCATGAATAGCAAAAAAAATAGTTATACCGTTACTTTTCGTAAATCGATCACCAGTATTTGATACGTTCGATATATGTATAAGAATCGCAATGTTCTCTAGTCTTATCGTTACCTTGCAGAACGGAATGGAATATTTGCGTATGCGTATGAAGTTACGTATAAAGTTTCGAGTTATTTTCTATGGTGGCATCTATGAGAATTCATGAACATTCAAAATACAAGTAGTAGTGAAATGAGAGAATTTGTATTCCGTCGATTTTAGGGAATGGATTTTTTCGATGCAGCAAAACATTTACATTGTTTGAAATCTTTCATGAAAACAGTATACAAAGTAGGAAACGTATGATTTTTGTTTTATCGAAAATTCGTAATGGTCTTATTGAAAACATACGTTTGTGACAGTCATAGTAAGTCCGATGCCCTGTGGTGCAACGGGTTACACGCCTGACTGCAGATCAGGGTCGAATCTTAGTAATATCGTGGTGTCTAATTTTTTGGACCTGATTCTGCGTTATAGCAATATTGGATGGTTTTCCTGGGGAAATTTTTCTTGGAACTTAGATATAGCAAAAATTACTAAAAATAACAGATCACATAATCACGATATTCCTAATGACCATAATAATAAGGGAAGAAAGGTAAATATAAAAACCAAAATACAAGGAATTTACCACCTTGTTCAAAATTAACTTATCTTAAATAAATACGAAAGCACCAAAAAGAGGTGTTTTTTTACATGTAAACTGCGTAAATTATTTTGATTTTTTTCATTTTATCAGAATATTTAAGGAGCCTTCATTATCTTAGACAGGGTTGTCCAACATCCGGTCTGCGGGTCAGATGACGGCTGATGGTTTTAAGCGGACCCGCGAATCCTTCGGAAGTTGGGTAAAATATAATATTCCATTATAGCTATATGTATCCTACGTGAAAATAAGTTCAGCACAATGAAACCCTGACGCTATCATTCCACATCATTTTAAACTAAAAATTATTATCAATTGCGTAATGAAAAGCTTGATACTCTGATCTCATTCATAGTTAATTATTTTATCAGGCATTTGCTTACGGGTATATGCTTTTTCTGTAAATAATCTGAACAATCTTTGAATGAAAATAAGATATACTAGTAAATAGAACGGATGTCTAATTTAAGGGGTCATCATAGGCCCGTGTGTTCAAGAAATTTATTAATGCGACATATAATCATAATGCTTTGGTCGGACATCGTGGAAAGTTGCAAAGTTTTAAAATAAAACAAATATTTCTTCGTATCTTCCGCTAGACCTTGGATCGAAAACGTTGGACAACTCAGTTTTAGACGCATTATTTGCATCAGTCTTATTTTCTTCCACTCAAATGAACGTTAATGGTTGTAATATCTTATATTAAAATGGATCTTTGTCATCATAAAATGCAGAAAAATAATATGCATTATCTAACCGATGATATCTTTGCGCGCAGCAAGTGACTGGAAAGCTACAATACGTATCATTGGTCGTAAAAATAATTTTTTTTTCTTCCAAAATAGCGTTCTACGCTTTGTAGGATGGATACATGGATTCACACGAGAATCGGCCTTAAATCTTCCATTTTTTATCTCCTATCCATGGTCTTCCCGAGGACACCGCTACGCAACATTTCTCCGGTTTTCTCCGTTGGCTGAAGTGAAAACATGGGAGTGGCCAACGGAATGAAAAGAACTAGCCAACCAATCAGCTCTTTCTTTCCGCGAACTGTACTTTGCAAAAGGAAACTCCGGATAGCGTTAAAGAGGGTCACACGGAAATAAAACCAAGAGCGTTGGACGTCCTATCTCTCAACGAAAGACGCTGGGTTCAAAAATCTCTACGCAGTTTGGAAAGAGACTTCTTTTTTCTATTTTCTCGTTCTTTCCGTTAACATTTACGATATTATACGAAAGCGAGAAAGATAAACGATTCTTCGGATGCCAAATGGTTTTCTTACATCTTTCGCGAAGTAGTAAGTCTATTCTCCCCTCCCTTTAGCTCCTTTTCTTCGGAACAACACGAATAACACTTTGGGAGAGTAAAATGAACGTCTGATGTAACAGTTCTAATCATCGACACTGTGCCACATTGCTGAAGACTTCATCAACTAGTAAGCCATTAACTTCTTTGCTCCTGTGCTGAAGACCTCTTACGGAATGATATTGGCAACTGGTAAAAACGAAGAGGAGACCGCAGTAGCCCTCTTACAAGGCGTGGAGAAGGATTTTAATTTTTTAGATGTAAATATCGAAGGTATGATTTAATATGGCTAAATTCCTTGGTATAAAACGGGTTTACTATGATTGTGTTAAATCTGCTTCTCTGAGGGGAATAAAATGTAAAGTTTGCTCTTCGAAAAATTCTTTTGTTTGAGAGTTTGGAACTATCCGACTTTCCTCAATCCTACTAGAGTCATTGTTCATTTTGCCATGGTAGATTATCACTCTTGATTATTGAGAGGAAAAAACTTATTGCTGTTGAGGGAGTTCTTCAATTCGTAGCATTCCATAACTCATGCGGATGATATTGTTTGATTTCCAGTATTGTGTATAATTGGATACTAGGAGCAGTCGCTTCAAAGACTCACTTTTTCCGCGGGCAAAACACGGTAGTGATAGACTAGGAAAATATCCCTATTGTGTATACAACCCTTGACATACAATATAGGTGAATAGCAGGGTACACATGTAGCTGGACATAAATGTACATTATTGCTTATTTTCAGGAAAAGAGGGCAGTATTATTATAGAAAATAATAAAATGTTAATTAAAGGAAATCAAATAACAATTGCTGATGATCAATGAAGAAAATATGATAAAATATCTATATACGATTATGGTGGGTAAAAAATACAAAGAACCTAAACTCTACTAATTTTGTCACACTACGATTTTTGTTGATATTATCTTCTGTTTAATTTATAATTCACATTTTATTTGAAACTTTAGAAGATTGATATTCTGACGTTACTCAGAATTTCAGATATAGTCATATAGAGAAATATTAAAGCACAAAATAACCGAAACTCGTTTTGATTTGAATCTGTAAGGGGAAAGGAACACGACTGTGGTAAGACATTAGAGTTCGAGAAAAGATCCAAATAGCCGTTGTTTTCGAGCAAACTAACCGTTAAAGAATTCCAACCAGCGGTGGTTGGGGTTCTCAGTAGTCGCGCTTTGCAAGTATAGTTCTCAACACGTATTTCGACCACTATGCTTCCATCTTCGGGAGAGAAGAATAACCAATAATAAGTATAATGATAAACTGATACGGTAATTTTACGGCAAATGTTAATGATAATTCTCTTGAATGAAAATGGTCAGCATATCAAATGTCAAAATCTGTCGTATTATCAATAGCAAAACCATGAGAAAATTTGAAATCGGGGAAATTTAAGATCCAGCTTCCGCATAGTTAAGGGATATTATGTGTTAATAATACTGGAATTTTAATATCGTTTTTCAAATAGATTATTGCTCTTAATGTTCGTTTTCTCATAAATGTTTGTTCATTAACTGTTAAACATCCGATTTATTTATTTATCCGATAAACTTATCGAAACCAAATTCCTTCCTCAAAATCGCCACAGAATAAAATACATTCCGTTTTACTATTGATAATGAAAAAATCATAATAATCAAAACCATTTGAACCTTTTACACTAAAATACCGCCTGTGGAGGGTATCGAATTTTAAAAATGCATAAGGATATAAACGTTTCATGATCTACATCTTTGAAAGGATTAAAAAGAGAAATTTCCCTTTGATGTTCATTTGCTTATTTCAGAACATGATGCCTTAAAATTAGCTCTTAAATAATTTGAACTAATTCATAATGTAAAGATAACCAACACAATTCAGTAGAATTTGAAGATAATTTGATGCAATCAAGAAACTATTTAGCTTGGTTCACTGCCTAAATAGGATGGTTCGTTATTTTTAACAAGCAAGGAAGGTAAATAGAACTTTTTAACTCTGCTTCCTCGATATATAAGAAGGAGCCGCGCTTAATCTAACAGACAGCAAAAAATATATATGGGATAGACCCTGGATATAGATCGTAAAACGAAAGAAATGGTACTGAAGGAAATTCAGGCGTATTTAAAACTGATTCGAAACACGCACCGTAAATGATAAAAGCGATAAAATGAAGCAGATAAAAAAGTATGCCGCCGTCCTGTTAAGGCCTTCTTATAAGCAGCGGCCGGGAGCGACACTGATGATTGACGACAAAGCTCGGCAAAAGCGTCGTATAAATGAGAAGATTCGATCCCCTGACCCGCAAGTTAGCGAGCGCCTCCACTAACCTCTTTCCCCGCCAGGTCTTAGAAAGTAGAAAAGGAATGGCACAAAGGATGGACAGAGAAGATTTGTTTGTTCTTCTCTGAAAGAGCATTTCTGCGATTAGAGACGGTCGAAGTTCCGCCTGATGGCAAATGATTAATGTAGAGCCAATGCAAACGGCGAATGTGGCAGCGGTATAAGATACTGCATTATTCTCTCCCCGCTCCGATCATTTGCAACATCGATAGAAACTTTGAGAGATATCATTGGAAATATGAGCTTGCGACCAAATACATATAATATAGCGGATACCGAGGAGTCTGAGTTTAAAAAAATCTACTTGACTTCTTCAATGCCTCCGAAGTAAACCAAAGTATGTAATTCAACGGATTGGATTGATATAGGAAAATGCTGTAAAGTGTCAGAGTAGTAACTGAAAGAACAGGAAGAGATTTAACTGTTCAATGAATTTCTATGTGATAGAGATCTCGATATTAAGATGTCTAAAATATAGGCTGTAAAAGCCTATACAGATTTTACTATATTAACTTCGTGACTGTTATTTCTTTGGATATCTTTAGGCCTTCTTAAAGTCCATAAATTAAATTTATCAATTCTTAAAGTACATACATAAGGGGAGAATGAATTCATAAGACGATACATGAAAACATGGTGGAAACGAAGATTTACAGAAAAATTAGATTATCTGAAACTCGATTACTTATATCTGAAGGAGAGATAAATTTCCTTTTTTTAATAGAAAATCCTTTTTTTTTAAGTATTCCTAAAAATTGAAAGCAATATTCTAAGTAAGAATTCTTCAGTGAAGTTGTACCCAGAGTAATATTCCAATATTTACTTTTACATTTCCCATAGTCATATGTAAATCGTTAGTGTTTGAGACGAACGCATATTAATTGCTTCATAGTCCATAGGATGTTTTCAAACAATTTTAGGGTGCTTCATGTCTTAGATTAATATCTACAGGAAAAAAACGAAAATATATACCAAAGGAAATTATAAAAGGTGATCTTGATTAAACATATTAACATAAATCTAAGGGTACATTCCAACCTTCAAATAATATGCATAATTATTTTAGAGAGTTTCACATATGGCATGTTCCAGAAGAGACCCAGTAAAGACATCTTCACTAACTGATCGATATTTCTATACATTAAAATCTCGAAGCATGGTGTTTTTACGACGGCATTCATTTCTTGGTACACTTTTTATCGGTCATGGATCGGAAGTTAAGCAGAGCAACAACACCTGGCAAAAATACTCTATACGGTAAGTAAAAATTTCACTTAAGAACTGATAAATGGAGGTTTCTCCAGTTAACCTTCTAAATTTAGAAGTTATCGATAGACATGAAAGAGATTTTTGATTTTTATAATCGTAAATTCAGTGGAGTGACAGTGTAAAATGAAAACATATCTGCCTATTAAAAATCAACATCATAAAACGAAAACGAAAAATGGATGCTCTTGATTTAAATATCCAAAAGAACAATGCTTGTTCAATAAAAAAATATCGCTATATCGCCGTAGTTTAAACTTTCACAAAGATTAATACAAAAAAGCAAAACGTCATAATTAACAAAAGAGCCAAGTAGATGAGCGAGATTGGAAGATAAGCAAACTCACCGATCTAACAACATCGACCAAAAACTCTGAATTAACCAAACCGCAAATGGTAAAGCTGTGGAAAGAGAGAGTCTTCTTCTTATAAAGTCGAAACGAGAAAATGAAAGGGAAAACATTAGCGATTTTTACGTAATCGATTTACGAAAGCAATTATGTAAGGTGAACAGCCACCAACAGTCTTAGATGCTTCGAAATTCAAGGCTTAAGGGTCTCGAAAGCAACGACGAACCTGTTTGGGAGTAACTTGGTTTTCTGCAAATAAACGCTCAAATTAGAATAATATATTAATACTAAATATTGAGAGAGGAGGATATTTACTTTTCTGAAGATTCTTTATAAGATGTGATGAACATTAAAAATATGCTCAGTACTAGAGATAAAATATATGAGCAGTACTCTACCTCACTTTTTTCTTGATATTCGTTTTTTATATTAGTTATTTTTAAATATCCAATAAATATTGTATATAGCTATACATATATAGCAACAATAGCTGAAATAATTTAACGAGCACCTTTGGCTTCAAAAAATAATAAAATCGTCTCATAATTATTATTATCGTTATTAAAATAATTTACCGCTTCTAGAACCATATTCTTCAAGAAATTATGTTTACCTCCATAGCACATTGCGAGGGATGTATGCCTATGTCTACGTAAGTACCCTGCAAGTGCCTTTTCGGCGTGTGGCAGGGGGTGCATGCATCATTTCTCTATCTCTCGTTCGCGGAAAGAGTGAGTTCTTGAATCGTTTCGCTCTAGCATCTATTTCCCTGATCTTTCTCGCAGTCTCGGAAAAGCCTATGTAACATGGTGGACGCATTATATCGGCTACATCAACTGTGAACGTTCTTTCTCTGAACTTATACATTTATTCCCTTAGTTCCCCTCCAATAAATCCTTTTTTTAAATCCTCTAACTCTGACTCTAAATTTTAACTCCCGTAATAAGATAATGCGTCCAGAAGCATGTGTGTAACGCTCACTGATTTATCGTAGCAATACCTGACAAAACGTATTGCCTTTCGCTGCACCTTTTCTAATTCCCAAATACAACACTTTTCTGCAGGATACCATACACTACACGCATACTAAAGCTAAGGTCTAACTAACGCGAAATAACATCGCCCGCGAACTTTTCCTACGCTCCGACCGACTATTCTCTTAACGAAACCGAGTTTCTTAAGTGCTCTTCCACATATATTTTGAATGTGGGTACTCCATGTTCAGTTATTCGTGAGGGTTACTCCAAGATATTTCACCTACTCTACTGTTAATAAGTTTATCTCACGCAGAATGTACGAATAATCGTTAATAGGGATAATCTATCCTCTCTTCTCTTAATTTCCTTGCAATATTTTCCCCTGTATAGATCTGTTTTGATCAAATTTTACGTAAAGAATATTTTTAAAAGAAAACCTTAAGTATGACACCGTAACCATCTCGTAGGATATTTATAATATCCGACCATTTTCCATTTTAACGAAAAATTACTCAAATGTCTTCCTACCAAACAATATATCCAACAAGCTCTCACCTTTACCTAAGCATTGCTCCAAATTTATATTAAAATTGATTTGCGAAACAACAGCAGAGAAGTAAAATAAGAGAAATAGATGCGAGGAAAAGTCGTTTTAGGGACTCATTCTTTCCGCGAACGATACGCGATAAGAATAAGCTAAAGAGGTAACTCCAAAGCTTGGTGTTTATACCCCCTACAACACACTGAAAGAAGGCTTGCAGGATATTTATATAGATGTAAATGTAGAAGTTGAAGTTTCCGAAGAAATTATTGCCAATCCAGAAGAAACTCTATAATAAGTAGCAGTGACGACTCGATATTAGCTAAAACGGGAAGCGTCAAAGTATAACGTATAGCACTAAGAATCCTTTATGAGGAAATCGCAGATTACCTGTCGCGTCGAAACAGCTAAAGGAAGAAAAACAAAAGGAAACAAATGGTCGCGAAGGAGATTCATAGTCAAGGGTTTAAGGTGTTGGGCAGCGGGGTCAAACTTACGGTGTCTACTCATCTTTCGCTGACCCCTATCGGTGGGGGAGCGATCGAACTCCGAATAGTGTAGGAGACGTGTTTGCGCGGGTTTCCGAGTGCGTGATTGATGTGCGGAGGGAATAATTCTTCCCGAGGTTCGCAAGTGCACGCATACAGCTCTGATGGAGAGTTTTCTTTGGTATCGCCGTCCACGGCCACCTACAGCCACGAATCGGCGCTAATGCAGCGCCGATCGCAGTTGCGTGCCCTTCTCTTGCGCCGAAGGGACTCCGAAAGGTTAAAGCGAGAGAGTTCAAGAAGATAGGTCAATTGCTGACGCTTTGGACATGAGGCGATTATCGATGACCAAGGGAGACTTTCTCTACCTTCCTTTCGCCACAATCCTCCTCTTTATTATTATTCCAATTCGGTGGAAATGAAGGAATACTAAAATATTTTGCATGATTTAACGTTTTTTACGTTTCACGGGAGTGCTTTGGTCCCGTGAATATTACATAGAAAGCCACCTGGGTAGCCAAGTGAGCTACGCCATCACCTTTGATGGAAGCGGTCCCAGGTTCAATTCCCGGCGTGAAAAACTACCTTAATTATCGAAGTACTATTCAACAACACTGCTGCTAACACTACTATTGTATAGACAAAAGGACCGTTTGTTAGGAGAAGAAAATGAAAACATATATGAAGTTGAAATAGACTTCATGAGAGAGATGTTCGGAGCCATACTGACGACTGAAGTCTCCCTATGTATTTCTACTGCTCCAAGAAATTTTTACAGAATTCTTTAGATTTTGTATTTAAGAAAAACATTCTAATTATTGTCTCTCTCATGCCTCCTATCCAATAATTTACCGAAAACGGTTCTAATTTCAAACCGTAAATTTTTACCATCGAGCCTCGTTCATACCCATCATCCTTACACCTACATGCTATAGAGCCAGTTTTACAGTGGAACCCAAAATGTCTTCCTTTTCAAACTGAATGGAGCGTAACTTGCTAAATTTAAAATTTACGAGGATATTTTCCGCACTTTTCAATATCAGTAAATTAATCCTTTCATTGTGAGTCCCCAATGAATTTGCGTCTTGGGCACACCACCCTCATTACAGCCAGGGGAAATAGTGACAAAAACCATAGTAATAAAATGAATAAAGACTAAGTAAAGAATATGACTGCACAGGAAGAGTTTATCTTATAGAGGACAGACTAAAGTGTGCGAAATGTGGGGAAGGCGAGTTTTATATTAGAAAAATCAATACGATAGATAAAAGAAGAATGGCAAAAGTTATACATGATGACCCAAAAAGTACATCTAATTACAGACCACCGATGGTAAGAGATATTGCAGGAGAAGAATGAAAACAATAAAACCATCAAGAAGTGTGTACCACTTAATTCACATGTCGCCTTCCATGAAGGCATCCACATTGGTATGCACTTCAATAATTTTTTGGAGTTTTGTTCCGGTAAAATGATACAAAAGGTTATACTAGTTTAGAAACGATTCGACTACTTAGTCCGGAAAATAAAATAAATACACGATAAAATGTTTGAACGTAGCTTAGGCGAAGAAAATCCTTAGTAGATTCCTTACCCCGAAAGAGAACAGTATAATTTTAAAGTATATACATACGCTATTTATTTCCAAGATAACGCTTGCAATCGTTCAGGAAAAGGAGATGCAAAGATGTAAACTTTTAAAGGGGAATTGTTCTTATTAGATTACTGTGTGCAAATTTTCGCCAAAACATAAGAGTCCTAAGAAACATAACGTTTTCTATAATCGTTAAATTATAGAAATGTCGACCGACGGCTGTAGTTGTCTGCCCTTAATTAGAGTTGGTAAACAAAATATATTCTCCTGCACATCAACAATTAACTTTAAATTCTGGGACAAATTATTTATAGTATTTCATGATTATTAATTACAGAATATATAGTCTCAAGGAAGAATGGACTTGAAAAAAGTCTGACGGGACCGATCCCGTCAGACTTTTTTCAAGTCCATTCTTCCTTGGGATTTTTCCTGGGTGCGCACCATGCGCAAAGTCACCCTTACCCGTTTTCCTTAGAATATATATTATTAGTAAATCAATTACAGAATAAATTTTAAATCATCAATTATTAATTACTTTCTAGCTGTAAGCTTTAGAGGCTCTAGCGTCCAAATTAGTATTACTTTTAAAAGTGTTTCGACAGCAAGGTCATTTCCCACGTGAGCCCCCACCGGGATTCGAACCCGGGACCTCTTTCACCGAGGTCGAACGCGTTACCCAAATGTCTATCGAGAGATCCAATTTGGATTGAAAAGTAATTTAAAGTGATAAAGAACTAAAATAGCATAGGCAGAAAAGCCAGAAGGGGTGAAAATGCGGAAACATTCGCCGATATTTCGCTCTCAGATGAATTACATTCAAATATAAAAGGCAGAACATGTAGAGGCAGTCATTTTAACGGTTTGCTGTCTTGGAGTATCATCTCATTACGCCATCACACATATGCAGGCGCTCAGCTCTTACAAAGATACGATCTCGAGTTTTAAAATCTTTAACTCTCCACTAATATCCGTCAGTTAAATAGCTCTCGCAGTGCATCGGTATAACTTTGATTCACAGAATGCTGATCAGAAATTTTCCCAGGAGATTGATTCAGAGATTTTGTAAATATTTTATCATCATTTTATAACATAATGAATACTGGAATAAACGGTAGGTTTTGGTTTTCAAAGTATATTTTGGGTGCAATGAATAACCCCATGCACTTTTTCTCATTGAAAGACTACACCAGCTCTTAATTCCGATCAAAGCATTTTAAATACGTATATACTTGTATATTTTTTTAATGCAAGAGTACATACATCTCTGTAAGGAGTGATGAATAAAATGGAGGGCTAAATCACTCAAATCGTAAAGCAAACAAGTGTAACGTATTATCCTCACTGGTGCTTGATTAAGCATCATATTTGAAGGGGGTATAGAATTGGTAAAATAAAAGTGTTACAAGTCTACGATAAATCAGTGAGCGTCACTCAGATGCTCCAGGACGCAAAATGTGAATCTTTGGAAGTTAGAAGATTTCAACAAAGGATCAATATTCTGGATAAATTCAGCGAAAGCACGTTTAGAGATGATGTAGCAGATATAATGAGTTCACCATGCTACATAGGCCGTTCCGATAATGCGAGAAAGATCAGAGAAATAGATGCCAGAACAAATAGAAGGATACGCGTATGCCAATTATCAAATGATTTTCCTTAAACAAGTAGAACGATACGCGAAAATAATCGATTAAGGAAATAGAGTCCTGTTGAATGCACCCCTGCCACACGCGAAAAGGCGGCTTGCAGGGTACAAACATAGACATAGACAAGTCAAAGTTGTTGAGTCATTAAAGTCAAAACATACAGAATATAATTTTTATATGAATTCTAAATGCTTGTGAATACTAATAGAATGTAATAATACAGAAATCGTAATGAAATTTATTGAATAACTAGACAAGTATGATTGCATCTAATAATCTAAGTGAAAATTTCATCTCTACCAATCTCAATATAATCCTCTCATATGCCTGATTTTATGAAATTCTAACAGAGGGATGAAAGTCACTCATCGCGCTCTTTAATCAACTCTCTAAGTTGCTCTTTAATTGACTTTCTCAAGACGATGATTTCATCATTAGCGAATAAATATGATTTTATTTTAAGGAAAATCATTTGATAATTGGCATACAATAACTTCCTCCAGTTTTGCTAAAGGAAGTTCAAAATATTAACAAGTAATAGGCATACAACATATCTTTGAAATTTGTAGCAATTTTTAATATAAATTTTTTAACAGTTCATTTAATTATCGTCGCTAAGACTAGCTAAGACATCAGCGTAATTTGAACTAAAGACATTAGGGTTCCTACAAACACTCCTCCCAGCCTCATGAAAAATCTTCTTCTTTAACTCTACCGATAAACGATTTCCATACATAACACCATTATAAATTATCAACGACGAATGTTCTTTTTAAGATTGGAAAACAAATTATTAAAACAATGGAAAATGTATTATGAGATCATATTTTTTTCAGTTTAAATATTTTGATTTGTTACATTAAGCAGTGAAAACCCAAGAAATTAGTACATCCAATGTAAAAAAGGGGGTATGTGTGATACATATAAATGTAACCCATATAAATGTAATACAGAGAAAAATGTATATATGTAGACACTAAAATATTAGACCGATCAAAGAATTTTTATGAATAACATAATTTAATAACCATGAATTTAAGCCTGTTGCAGAAACGAAGATGCAAAATGAAATAAGACCACACAAGTCGACTCCTAATTGGAGAGATCACGTTTACCGCCATTCAAGAGGCAGTCGTTGAACCGGTTCATTCCATGTAAACCTCTGTTCCTCACTCCATCATATAGCGCGCTCAAATAAAGCTCCCGTGCCAGAATGCTTTTCATCTGAGAGGATCAGGAAATCTCATCTCACCACCCACAAAGCCAATGTTAAAATGCTTACCCATCTTCATGGGATTTACCCGTTCAGTTGCTTAGCTTCCAGAGAAAGAGTAAGATGAGAGCCATTCGTCGACATCGTTAGCTGATTGGACGGTTAAAAGGTTTCCCGTTCGCTCTGATGCTCTTGCAGAACTATGCCCTCGCCATTCTAAGATCTCAATACAGGCCGGATTCCTTACTAATGGCTGTTATTCTCCACACGGAAATGTCCGATGCAAGATATTTGAATTTCGAAATTTGACTGAGTAATACTACTAAGAGAGGCATAATGATCTAATGATGGTATTACCCTCAGTATTCAATATGATAGCCTTTAATTCAATCGAAGTAGGAGCCATATTTCGAAGGTGGAATACAATTCTTGACCCAATTTCTAGCAGTCATGAAAACCAAGAATCTCCACTTCCTGATACAATGAAAAATTTCATAAAAATGCTATATTTCTTTAAGAATGCTGGGGTAACTGTTGCTAGTAAATTTTAACCTATAGATTGTGATCCTATGGAAAATACTTAAGGATTCTGTTGATCGTCTCGAGTCTGTGACTGGGATTTACATTCAGCACTGTATCAAAAGGCTTTAAAAGCATGCATTCCTATCATGAGACACCTTAAAACAAAGATAAATACCGTAAATCAGGAGATTTGTTAAACCTTACATTGATATTTATAGAAAACGGTAATTAATAATAATTGTTACTTGGATTCAAGAAATTTTCACCAAGGAAAAAACATCGCATATCGCAGAATGAGTCTGAGATCTAACCCGACTTGATAATTTTCGAATCTCTTGGAATTTCAAGGATGCGTTTCTAATAATTTTTGTATAGTTTGTGAGTGTTCCAATAAAAAAGAACTAAAACGACGAAAAATCTAAGCGACGAGGGGAATGTTTATAAATCGTCACTCAAAATTCAGAATTCGTCTGGGACACGATTTAAAATAAAAAGTGTACTTTATAAAATTGACGACAATATTTATGACGATAAAATTCACTCCTTATCGAGTTACAGGAAAGTGAATTGAAAACGAGCGGAATCAACATTGTCAAGGTTTTCTACTCTCCATTAGAGATATGCACACATACGATAATTTTATCCCCTTGTTAGTTAGATTAGTTTTACCAATCACTTTTGTACATACAGGCGAACAGGGAATGACAATCAGTTGTGCATTAACTAAGAAATATCCTACCAAAGAGTGCACTCTAAGAACACGAAAACAAGAGAGAAAGAAAATGAGAGGGATAAAATTTATTAAGGAAGCTAGGAAAACGAGGAAGATATTAATGAGGGAAAGGTCAAAGATAGAAAGAAAGGGATGGATGAAGAAGGGAAAATTAATAGTAAGAAAACATAAGGACTTCATTGTGATTAAAATGAAAATATTTACATCTAGAGGTGAGAATTTCCGCAAAGTCATCAATCATGTTAGAGATTCCGATGAAAGTGAAAGAAATAACGAGGAATATAGGAAATTCCCTCATTTTTTAGAAAGATTACTTTTGTTGAGTAACTATTTGGATCTATGAAAGGCACGCTAATAGGAAATTGAGACTGGTGTAAAAAAGCAATGGTAGGTGAGGCGATGATGAAAAGGCGATTTATAAGGGATCACTTGATCTTGAAGTTCCAATTACAACCATCGTTCCCTGAATTTTTTCTTTAGGATAGGGCCACCATTTTATTTTCCATTGGCATTTAAACTAAAATCTTATAATAAAACCGTAAGACCTAGAGTGAGAAGATTGTCGGGAGATATGTAAAACATCATGATTTTAATCTGAAATCATTCTTAAATTGATTTCCTTTGTCAAAATGCCAACATAATGAGAAATGACTTTATAAAGTAAAATTAGTAAATGCTGGAGATATTATATTAAACACTGATAATAATCTGAAATTAATTAACCTTTTCAAACTTAAAAACTGCAAGTACGTGAGAATCAATTTCTCTCTTCTGATGAATATATCTTGATTTAATCACTAATAATATTTTTGTTTAATAACTTTTACATATTACTAGGAAACAGTAACTATCTATGGTTGACTCTTTCTTAAGTACAACAAGTTACACTAAAATTATGGGAAACCCATCGTTTTGACTTTTAGAACAAGAATATAAATGCTAATTCTCCATTTAACCATTAATTTTGAACCTAATTTCAAGCCGTTAATGTCAAACTATACAAGAGATTTATTTAATTAAATATGATCACACTTTAAATCTCAAAAACTTGAAAGCAAAATAAATGTAACCATGGTTTAAATTTATTCTGAAAAGTAGGTAAAATAAAGGAAATCGCATGCCTAAAATTGGAATTCACTACCTCAATTAAAAAGCTATCTCGACCTGTAATAGCTTCCTCTGGAATTTACCTTTATAGGGCATAATCCGATAATTAATCTATGAGGATAAACAGGATTACCAATCAGGAAACAAAAATCAGATATCGAGGTATAAAAAGAAGAACCTCCAGCAAAGCGAGTCAATGGCCCACATCAGCTGAGGCACAGGAAACAGCTGAGAATCCGAAAATAGTTACCTCCACTCGAAGAAGTGGCCGGAGATTAAGCCGTGTTTGTAAAAAAGACTCACTCTCCCTCTCTGAAACATTAGTCAAATGTCAAACGTGTTATTATTCACCGCAAGCGACACTTATGAATGAAAGTGGCCCCTAAGAACCTATCGGCAGCGTTCGTTCCTATGCTAGATTCTTGTCGAACTTCTTCTTAAGAACCCACCGCATTAACATATAATGTGTGCCGCCTAAAAAGACCTCTCGGGGAAAAATGAAATGGGGGAAGGAGGATGGGGACTAGGTAACGATTGAGTAGGTTACGAACGATGGGTAGAATAGCCAACCTCTATAATGCTCCAAAGCAAACATTTTAGCGATTCCAGAACAAAAATTAAATAGTCAAACCTTGAACCAAACATTTCGCAGAGATAACGTTGTAAATTTGATATATTAATCAATTATGATTTTCCTTCTTTGAATACGTCCCAGACATTTACGAATAAGATAAAAAATCAAAAAACACAGTGCCTGGCATATTTTTTAATAACCATAGTGAAATGAAACACGCACATAGAATGTAGAAGCTAATAAATAATATAAAATAAAACTAATATAGAAGCAAAAAAACATCCATATTTTATGGAATGTTTTACCAGAATCAATGACTAAATATCGAACCATGATTTCTTATTGTTCATTTATAAATGTCTCCAATTATATTTTCATATGTTTTTTCGTACAATACTTTATTCGAAAGAACTCAATAGAAAGTTTTTTTTCTGATAAAAGGATAATAGAAACCCATACCATTATATAACTTCTTCACGTGAGTCACATATATAAATACAATTATGAGAAGGTTAAATAATTCTCCTCTAGAAATTTTGGGCAATTCATGGGTAATTTTTAACATTTTGCAGCCAACGACATAAATGAATCTAATATCCCTTTTCATAGAATGTCCAATATTGGTCCCGGATTTTCTCACTTTTACCGGTGTCCCGAACTCGTTTATCACTACGCGTGTAGTGTAAAAAAATACATTCAAATGATTTCCTTTTTTAATTCTATGCACGACTTACGCGTTCCATATTAAATAATTACGTCCAGAGCGTACTTATACCAGGGCGTACATTTATATTGTATTCAATTCTTAAATACAATAATATGTTTCTAATTGGCTCCTAGTTTAAATTAGAATGGACAACAGATCGTTTCAATAGGGTAAGAACTATGGTATGTTTTTATTTTTATTTATTATAATTGACAGTGCAATTTGGCCTTCTGACCAGGTGGCAGCGCTGTAGGGGAACATAACATATACATTGGATTGCCTTGAGGGAAAACCCTCCAAAAACCTCCCGTAGGCAATACATTACATTACATAAGACACAACATTAAGTACATACAGAGGGAGGGATATATAATATAAAGGGAGAAATGAGAATAATACAATACAAGGATAATAATGTAAGTGAATAAGCTAGCTTACATGGTAGATAGTCCACATAGTCATGTATATAATATTGTCATAATTCAAAGATGGCTAATTCTACACACTATAATATTACATAACATTAAATTACAGCTTTAAATTATGACAAATTAATGTTTAAAAATAGATTTAAGCTTATTATTAAAAATTTTAACATTTTTCATGAATGGGAACTTCTCCAGGTAAAGCGTTCCATTCTCTAATACCCCTATTAACGAATGAGTATTTCTCTATATCTGTTTTCTGTTCGCGTTCTTTGATTTTTAAGTCAGTGCATTCCGTGGCTATTGTGTTAAAAGTAAATCAATGAACAATATCCACTATTTCAGCCTCAACTTTGTAGTAGCACTTCATGATGAAGGAGGAATAAAAACAACTTATACGTAATTGCATAAGTTGTTCTTATTCCCATTTCATAAATCAATAAAAATTATGATATCAAAATTGAACAAATCTACTTTATAACAGTATGTTACTATTGCAATATTCTTCCCCATATAGGTTTAAAAATGTATCACCAACATAGTGTGACCATAAACTTTTAAATACAACCGAATTTCTGCGAGCAATGCTAACTCAGAGTTAGAAACCAAACTAGACCCATTTTATTTATTTATTTATTTATTCTTAAATACTAAAAGTAGGCACCAGGCCAGGTGGTAGTATCAAGGGGAAAAGAAAATAAAATAAAATACCCTGCCCGGTATTCACCCTAGTCGGGAGGAAAAACCCCCAAAACCTCCCGAAGGCAGTACATCATCATACAATAGCAAATATAAATACAGAATACAGATATAATTACAGGATACAGATATAATTACTAAATACAAATATAATTGCAATATATAACTACAAAACCCTTTTAATTCTATTAACAAATGCTTTACAGGAAGGAGGAAAAGGTTCGAAAACTTCTTCAGGTAAATTGTTCCATTCGACTATTCCGCGATTAAGAAATGAGAACTTGCAAGTATCCGTTCTCTGTTTTAGGGTAGCGATTTTGTTTGTCATCGTTTCTCCCGATGTAATCCGGTTTTCTGAGTTTATTATTTAATTCTTTCAACGAAGGTTTTGCAGTGAGAGTTTTGTAAATATTCCCCAACCTTTTTGTTTTCCGTCTCGATTCTAATTTTTCCCATCCAAGTTCTTTAATCATTTCAGTTACGCTATCCGTCTTCCCAAATCTGCCCAAAACGAACCTGGCTGCTTTTCTCTGCACCTTTTCTAATTTGTCTGTAAGTCCTTTATGATGCGGGTCCCAAATGCTATCGCCATATTCAAGCATAGGTCTAACGAGCGTTAAGTATGCTGTTTCTTTAACTTCCCTATTACATTTCTTAAGATTTCTGATTATAAAGTTAAGGGTTCTGTTTGCTTTGCAGGTTATATTCTCGATATGATTAGCCCATTTTAAATTACTGCTGAAAGTGATCCCTAGATATCTAATGTCCTTATCTATTGGCACGCATGAGTCTCCCAATACATAATTAAATTTAATTTTTATTCCGGTTGAAGTTTATTAATTTGCTCTTGTTAGCATTACATTTTAATTTATTGTTGGTAAGCCATCCATTCAATTCTGCTATATCCTCTTGTAATACTGCGCAGTCTTCAAGTTTTCTTATAGTTCGATAAATAATACAATCGTCAGCAAACAAACGAACGTTTGATTTAACAATTTTCGGCATATCATTAATATAAATCAAAAATAGTAAGGGCCCCAACACACTTCCCTGAGGAACGCCGGAGGTTACATTTTTAGCTATAGATAATTGTTCACCGATCCTCACCTTTATGGTTCTGTCGCTAGGGAATGAATGTATCCATTTAACTATCCTTGTGTCTATGTTTATCTGTGAAACCTTTTCCATGAGGGTTTTATGATCTACCACATCTAATGCTTTCGATAGATTGATCACTACTGCATCTACTTGCTCTGATTTATCGTGGGCCTCCACCAGATCGCGATTAAAGCATAAAAGTTGGGATTCGCAGGAGTAACCGTTACCATTGAGTTAATCTTAAACTAAGAATTATAATGTGCCAAATAGAATGAGTATTTTTATAGTGATATCGTTAGACAAGAGCTTTTGGTTTTAGTCAAGATGACTGAAAAAGATGGGATAAATAGAAATTCTATCAAATAGTAGATTTTGTAAAAAATTGAACTGATTCAGTAAAATTCCAAACCATGATTGAAATGTTGGCAACACTGGATACGGAGGATGAGGTTCTCCGCCGTGGTAAGGGAAGTATGGGATGAGACTCGAGAGGACTGACACAGGTGCACAGAGCTAGATCTTGGACGATATACGGCTCAACTCGCAGATGGCCCCCTTCCACTTTTATAGAAGCAGAGTCGCTAGACCTTCCTCTCGCTTCCCTAACCTCTTCGACCATCTCACTCACACCTATCCCCAAGTCTTAGAAAGTTATTACTCTAGGATACTCGATTCTCATCTATCTGGTTGCACTATCTTTACCCTCCTTCCTGTTTTACTTCTTCTTAATCTTTCATTATTTCCTCCGTGTTTTTATGCCGCTGTCTCCCCTGTGGTTAATTTCCTGGTTCCGTCAAATTACGTACCTTCTATGACACCTCAGGGGCCTTTCTCCTATTATTGGCGGGCTTAATAGTCCTCAGCTATCAATCTGTGATAATATTCTGGTCAGGACTAGTGTTACATTCGGGAAAGCAAAGTTTTAAGGATTCTTACCCTAAGGAAAATGTTATTTTTAACGTATTATTTCACGAAATTTAAAGTTATCGCATAGTGAAATATTTAGTGTACTGAAATAATCCGACGATATATCTTAACGATCACTCGCATATAATTTTCCGACGATCAAAAAAACTTTACTCAAAAGGAATTCTCATTCTACCGCTCAAAAGTAGTAAAGTAGTAATAATTAGTAGAAGTAGAGAGTTACTAAGGGATAGAGTTATAATTACTAGAGTAGTAATTTTTTAACGTTCATGTCGAACGCTCAAGGCAACCAGATACCAAATTAAGCAGATATCATATCTGCGAGAGAACCACTTTTGAAAACTGTGGATAAGTATTCTTTAAAACACTTTTCTGAATTCAGGCGTGAAGAAAGAAGTACCAAGAAAAATTAATCATTCTAAGAATTAGGATTTTCATTAGTTTATTTCAGGACAAATTCATGAAAGATTCACAAAGACTAATAAGGAATCAATAAAACCGGTTTCCGAGCGTTTTATGAGTTTAAATGCTAAATAAAATATCGAATATCCTTAATCTGACCCAATGGAAACTGGGCGTTTTATTTCTGTAAACGCGAGTGCAGATACTAGCGTAAAGAATGAAAAGATGCAACTTTTACCCTTGTCAAGACAAAACCATAGTAACTTGCTAAAATTTCTCGTGGTACCGGTCAAAGTTGAATCTTTTCATTCTTTACGATATGGAGACAAAGTAAAGATGGAAAGAACTGATAGCGCAGAGGCAAGATTAAATGCTGAAAGCACCCTCTGATTGAGAAAATCTATATCGTTAAAAAGTATGAATTTTCCCTTTAAATATCGCTAACCCGATACACCTTTCCTGATTCTCAATGTCAAGGCCTTGACCTGCTTCCCTAAATTTTCTTTTATATCGCCCAATTTCCTCGACTTTCCCTTTTCGCGAGCACCTTGCGAAGATCTCCTATCATCAAAATCATCTCTATATTCTTATTCTTCCTCTCTATCGACGATTCACACGTAGGAGCTTGTTGCTGAGGACGGCGTGTCAAAGTTTCTTGCTATTACTTTCTATTTTCAAACCAAAAGATTGAAAAGTATTAAGTACGAAAGAGAATATCACTATTCCTATATTGCAAGTTATGGAAAAAAAGTATACCAAATAGTCAAAGAGATTTTTCCACGCAGATCACGATGATCGTAAATTTTAAATTGCCCCATTCTTCACGCGGGCAGTTTTTAAGAAACAGCGTTGCTGCAGAAAAACTCAAAAGAATGTTTTATTACAGCACATTTTTCTTCGACCATGCAAATTTTATCACTAACGGAAGGACGTGCACAATTATTCCTGATTCTTAAATATCAACAACTCAATTCTATTCTGTATCTAAATGTATTTATTCACAAAACATACACAAAAGCCCACATGCGGAAACATTCAGATATAACGATTGCATATTACTTTTCTAGAAAATTTCTGTATCAATAAAGCCATGAATAAAATCATACACAAAATGAATTTCTCCGCGTTTGTTGAAAGTTTCATAGGTTTTCTTAAGTTCATCTAAAGTGTCAGAAAGATTTTGGCAGAAAAGCCATAGTTTTATTATAGAATGAAAGCATTTCCATAAATTGGACTATTAGTTCTTAAGTTCAATTAAGAGCATCAAGAAAAATGTGCAAGTGACCCATTTAAAGGAAACATGCAGGATCTTTGTTATCTGCATACAAAACCGAGGACTCGGGAAGTTGATCGGGTCATTTCATGGACGAACAGCATATCGGGTAAAATCTTCGGTGCCCATAAAATATTCGAAAAAGTTCTTCGTGCGCAAGAAATCGCTCGGAATCTTTTCCTCTTTCCCCAAAAGTTATAAAATGTGGTCACGTGGAGTGGGGTGAAAAAACAAAGGAAAAACTTTCCAGCCGCCACCATCCCCAATCGCAGGTTCATTCCTCTCCCTCGCGACATTTTAAAACACGAATCCTTAATGAGGTGAATTAATATCTGTCTCCCCTTACCTCACCTATCACCGTCGGATCTCCCGCGCCGAGGAGGACTTCCCACCAAACAGGTGCAACCAGGCGAACGGGGAGAAAAAGAAACGCATAAAGAACGTCTTAAAAAAAAGGCCTCCGGTGGATGTCGAAGCTGCACGCGTCGCCAAGAGTTGAAATGAAAAAAAAAACATCGTTCCGCGTAGGACAAGATAAAAAATGCATTTATAGAGATGGATTGATAAAGGAGAGAAAAAGAAACGAAGGATGATGATTGTGACCTACGTTACTCCATGTGGACGACCGCATATTGGCACAGATTGGCGACTCTCGTCCAGGAAATGAAAAAGGAAGAAACCTAGCGTGGGTCGAAGCAGGTGCCATCAAAGAGGGGAGATTTAAAGAAGACCGAAAAGACTTTTTAAAAAATAAAGAAGCGAAAGATTCTTCTCATCCATAACCGGATTTTTAAGCGCTGGACTGAGCCATCTCGGAAATGCGCGAGGTGATGTAGAACTGAGAAGGTTGCGGTGGTCGAGTTCATGGAATAGAGATGTTGTAAGAAGATAGTTGTCTGGTCAAGGGTCGTTGATAGCATTATGTAAGATAAGAGAGGGAAAATCTCGAAAGAAGAATTTGGTGAATGAGTGAATGAAGAAAAATTCATCATTTTCAACTTTCACGTACGCAAACTTTGCGTACGTGTTCTCCGTGAGCCGGAAGGAAGTACTGTCAACTTTTCATTCGCAAAATTTGCTGGGTTTAAACCAAGATCGTTCAGATAGATTTCCATAAGAAATACATGTAAAGTTCGATTTTATCGGGTACAGACTTTATTTCTTTTGCAAAATTAAATTAGAAGGAATATTCGTTTAAAGTCAAAATAAGTATCAAAAGAAGGGAAATTGAATACAGATTCTTATTATTGTCGTAGAATAAAGCTTTCGTTTCGGTATTGCGAGAATTTAGATAAAATATGCGAATATTTTGTGAAATTTTGAGGTTGTAAACAACCCGTCCCCCTGACGACCAATGCGATTGTTGATTCCAAGTTCAGGCATTTTCCCATAAGAATGCATTTGTATTTTGGCCCATTTAGAAGTAAATGACGATATGAAAAGGATGAAAAATTTCAGAGATTTTAATTATATCAGTCACGAACAATTTGTAGTGATGAATTACAGGGGCAACAAACATGCGTAGCACCGTAATAAATTAGTGGAGATAACTTTTTATTTATCATTTCGGACTCTTGACAATTATACGATTTAAGTTACCAGAATCGGAAGTTGAAAATCTTGCAAACTACACATTACTTTGAGACATGTTAATAATAAGAGGGAAATTCAATAATGATTCACATTCTTATTGTTGATTGTAGATTTCGTCCTCGATCTTTGATTATAAAATGTTTGTTTTCGATAACCTGTCCCGTTGGACTAAAGTACGAGATGATGCGAGATGTAATTTTCTCTTATGTACAAATAGGTATACTACGTTTAATCCGACATCTATTTTCCCCGTTGAGAATCAATGGGCACTTCAGCTAGTTTTATATATAAGCATCATCATCTCAAAAATATGATGATTGTCTAGAGTACGTGTAAAATTTGCCACTCATGGTTGAGTTAGTTGCAGTTTAAAGAGTTCCAGAAACCATAAAAAATGGTCAAATTTTGGAGTTCTTTTATTTAATTGGACCATTGTTGATGGCTTCTGGAGTTATTTAAGCTGCAGCGATGACCATCTCTTTAAAGGTAATTTTCATCTCGTAAATGAGATACTATTCTCTCATCATAGATGTGTTGTTAGATTTTATTAAAACAACTCCTAAGTTTCTTCCACATGTACATACTAGCAGTTGCACAATCATACACTTAAATGTATGTACAAAGGAAGTATTATTGACTAAGTTTGATGAACAGCTTTTGTCGCAATATTATGTAAAATGACGAGAAAGTAGGTATACTTTCCGTCCATTCAATAAATGAATTATGTTGCAAACGTTGTCTGTTCCATTGCAGAAATTTAATTTCGGAGATTTTAATTTCTGTTGATGACTCTACGCATAAATTATCGTTAATATCTTCTTCTAAGCTATTCAAATAATTTGCCCCAACCATGTATTTCAGTCTATTTTTTTCCTGGAAACTGATCAAAGTTTCCTGAAATTAAAAGTAAACCTTTTACGCTATTTCTTAAGTGTCTTAAGGTCTAGAAAGATCTCGCTATTTGTTACATGTAGAATGTGCTATGTTTCAATGCATTCATTCAAAAGATGCAGCTTACACGCGTTTATATTTCGTTTGATACCCGGCGCCCTCTACGGCGCCTGTTTATGGCTTCTTACAATTTAAAGGAAATACCGAGACGGGATGATCCTGTATTCCTACGTGGGTAGCTCCTTCGCCTTTGGTGGAAGCAGACCCAGATTCGATTACAGGTAGGGGCACATGTGCACGACCGTACTGCCGTAGCTGTAGAAGCAAGTTTAACAATACTACTATGTACTACCGCAGCGAGAAGAAGACCCCTATAATTAGCTTACACAACGATCTATGGCAATGGTTCTTAACCTAGGGATGCGAGAAACTTTTTAAGATGGTGTGCGTTCACAAAAAACAATTCCTTCCCGCACGTTTACAATGAAAATCTAGTGAAAGATTATTTTTATAGTGTTTCTTATGAGTTTATTTCTGTAGTCTAATATTTCATTATAACGTTAGTGCAGACAGCCAAATTTCTATCCTTCATAGTTAATAAAAAGTATTCTTGCAAGATAATGCGAAAATTTGAGATTTCAGGGGGTACGAGCAGTCGAAGGGTTAAGTACCATTAAATTTATGGGACAGTGCCACAGTCTACAGTCAACAGTAGAAAGGTGGTATTTAATTCAATACAGAGTTCAGAAATGGAGTTTAGTATAGATATACAGATGTTCCGTTAAGTCTCGTTCCGTAGATAGTATTAGTATTTTTAAAAGTGCTTCGACAGCTTTAGGTCATTTCGCACGTGGGCCCCCACCGGGAATCGAACCCGGGACCGCTTTCACCGTCGAACGCGTTGCCCACTTGGCTATCCGGGAGCCCTCGTTCCGTAGATATTATGAACCGTTCATTCAATTTATATTAAATTTGCCTGGTTCTTCCTATGAAAAAATGTCGACTAACCTATAAAATTATGTTCATACTTTCCAGCTACAAAAGTTCACTACCTCCATAAAAAAATCTTTTACTTCTATTAAGACTATCTTTAATTGTTCGATTTTTAAATCGGTAATGCTAGCAGGAAATCGGTAATGCTAGCAGGAAATCGGTACTGCACTCAAAATACAGGTTGAGCTAGTCTATAAGTGATACCTTAGGAATATAGACCAAAAAGACTAAAACACTGTCTTAAGAAAATATAGAAAACATTAACATACATAATCAGCGTAAGATTTCCCTTCAAACGTCCTATGTAAAAGACCGTAATTTTCGGAAACCACGACTTAATAGCTCTCTGTCCTAATTGTCTTGCCTACAAGATTTTCGTCTCTCGTACTCTCCCGGTTTCATAAAAATATCTTCCTTTCCTACCGTTATAATCCGTGCCTGTCATCCTACATCAAATCTTTGAGGTACATTAATGATATTCTCACGCTTGATTAAAAGGACAAAGATATATAACTTATAAGCCGCCAGCAAGATTTTACGAGAAAGTTCTCCAATGCCACAACATGGATTTTTTCTTAGGGTAAGGCTAAATCATAAGTTGCTTTCACACCCACTGATACCATAAATAATGTCAAAGATGCTTTCTCTTTTTTAGATCTTTAGGCGTTCTCCTTGGTCACGTCTTGGAAAATGATAAGCCTAGCTCAGGGCACACGCTTTATTGAAACCTCAGAGATGAGCTGTTGATTTTGATAAGCGATAAAATTTCCATCTTATATACGTGAATTACCCGAAGGCAACCATAAATTTTGAAACCAACGGCACTGAAAATGAGGTTGGCTTACACAGTAAATACGTTAAACTATCGGATAATCTAGCAGAGGAAATCTTTTTCTGAAAAATAACAAGACCAATACAACCCTGTACAATTGAGACTTGCAGTAATAGCTATATCATCTTTAATCATAAATTTGATATCTTCCAAACAGCATGTATAATTACACTGGTGCGATATCTCAATTACTTAGAGCCTGGAAAATGAAAGATAAGGGTTCGTACTCCGGTCCTATCAGACTTTTTCCATGCCCGCTTTTCCTTGGGAATGAAACCTGTGGAAAACCTTTCCGTACTCTACTGAGTACCAAAGTAGGGTTTTCCAAACAATTTTATGTCTGAATAAAGTAATAATTTGAAGACAATTCCACTTAACGTTAAAATAATAAAAAAAGTCTCATTAAAATAGCTACGATTGCCATCATACCTTTGTCTTGAGATATAATTATTATTGTCCAGTAATTTTAAGTATTGCATTTTCCGTAAAATCTTCTCAATTTTGATTTACAGCGTTGATTACCTAAAATTATATTAATTACATTAAAGTAATGTTGCGTAAATATTTTTCGTTCAAATCATTCAGAAGCAGTTGAATAAAATATGGTCAAACTAAATGGTTCGAGCGAAATTTCTGGAAATGGAAGATACTACCGCGGAAGGAATGGAAAACAATTTCCGATAGAGATATATCTTAACCGTTTCAGTTAGTTTCAACAATTTCAAAATTTAACTCTCCCTTTCACATTTTGTGTTGTAGAACTAAACTAAATGCACTATCCGTAAGAGTGGAATATATATGCTTAATCTCGTTGAAAACTTGGGTTTCACGATTTGCTAGAGCAGTCCTTGAAAGAATCAATGATTTCTGATTTGACCAATAAAAAACCTACTTTATGGAAGATTTTGATAAGAAAGCATTTTATGTCATAATGTCAAAATCCTTGTTGCACAATATAGTTCCAAAAATAACGCTTTCTGAAAAATCCACTGAATAATTTAATAAATATCCCATTATAGCAACATTTATTTAGTTTATTTTTTTCATTTTCCTGGTCCCCTCACAAATATCCATTTATTGGACAATCACAAGAGAGTTGTGAACAGCAACAATAAACGAACACATAAAACCGGAACAAATCCGGTTAGCCGGAACTAGAACACGGGACCTAGGAATAGATACGCAAATATAATAATTATTCCGCCACCGATATTTACACGACGAAATTTACAACCCGCGTATACATATCAGTAAATTTAGCTTGAAAATAACTTCAGAAATCCTTATAACTATCTACGCTATAGTTATGGATCAAAATAGAAGTCTCTCTTAGAACATATACATCCCCGCTACTTCGTCACAATCTGTTGGAAGAAAATATGAAGGGAGTAGAAACATCGTATGAAAGAACAGCATCCCATTCGACACATCTCTAAAACTTCATTACCGTTTCAAATTCCTATATATTCTACCTTCTAATCCCTCTTAGGCCCGTTATCCTGTCCGAGGCAATGCCTTTCAACCCTTTTCCCGACTCGAATAACAACGAGGGGCGTGCCCATCTCAGCACCCGTGTTCTCCAACAATAATAATTAAGCCGTCCTGGAAAAGCCAGCCCTATGGGTTCTGTTGGGGCGTTGCGGCATGCTGGAGGTTTCCTGGATCTTAAGATATCCGCCTCCTCCCACTTACTACCCTCTTTCAGATCCAGGTAACCCTTCTGAACGTTTTTACTCGAGAACAACCTATATTCTAAGTCAGACATATCTAGCAGCGGTTCCATAAAAAATTACCCGAAACGAGTATTTTCTTTATCCGTGTTCTCCGGCTTCCTGAAAAAATATGTAACTTGTTCCGCAGAAATGATTCAGTCGTTTTTCTCATATTGCCTTTTCGCTGATATTGGTCAATTAAATAGGTAAGAAAATTAAAATATCGACATGTAAGAAGAAAAGTACAGATGGAGTAGAATTTATGATAGAAGAGAAATATATCTTGCGATGAAATTACATCATGTTTGACTTAATCAAAAGTTTGACTTGATGCCGGGGACAGTTAAGTTGACATTCAGATGTTTGACTTAATACCGGAGGTATCTTCAGGGCATTTTGCTGAATATTAATACGAGAATAATTATGAGAATATATGTCAGAAAAATAATTTGTTTAAAGATAGTAGTTGAAACCACCTCTACGAATATATCACAAAAGCCTTATGAATTAAAAATTTAAACCCTTCAAAAAAGCAGTGAAAACAAAAAGAGCACATTAAAGGAGGAATATAATGTCAGAAAAGGGTCATAAAAAAGTATCAATAAAGATCTTTTCTTCGCTTGTATCTTTATTAAACAAAGATTTCAATTTCAATCAATAAATACTACAGTTCATTTTCCCTTCTTTGGCGAAAAGCTTATTAAACATCCTTAGAAAAATATTACATGGCTAACAGTGCATCGACCAAGAGATCGTAATATCTTACAATTTATGAACACAACAACGGTTCAAAAATATAATGACTTGATATATATCACTCATAAATATAGCTTTCGGTGTCATTCACACGTTTATAAAAATCAGTTGCATAAGAGTTATATGAAAATATTTTGAATTCATTACGTTTAACATGTTTTAAACACTTCTCAATTTTAAACTTCATTTACCGGAGAAAATTCCTTCTGAGTACAAAGAAGCGCGAAATTGATTCCATTCTATCAAAAATCAACGCGCTAGTATTCTCTGACAATCAGAAAACTGATTTTCATAAAATATGACCAAATTCTATATCACAGCAACGATATAACTGGTGACAATGTAGAAGTTGAGCTTTGAACATTACTCATTATCGAGACTGACAGAAGAAAGGTGTAACTGTTAAGTGATACATGATTTACTACATAAACATCGCTCACTCTCTACTTAGTAATAACAAATCATCCTAATTTCTTGCCATTTGAATTTCTACAGCTATCATTTACATTGAAATAGAAAATTTTCGACCAGAAAATAACATTCTATAAATTAATACGAAAAATTCAATTTACACAGAAGCTCCAATTCCGTTGTCTTAATACACTTACACGCATTCATTTATGCATCTTGCATTTTCTGACCATGAACCATTCCAATCAAAAACCATACAAAACGAATATCACAACATACATTCTTACACAAATCAGTATGTACGCGAGATAAATGACTAAACGCAGAAGGAAACTGCAGGACGAAAAGCTCGCGCAAAACACATCAGCACATCCTGTAGTATTAAAATATAAAATTACAGAACAAGGCTCCAATATTCAGCAAACAAGAATTAGGTCTCTTAACAGCATCCACCTAGGTCACTGATCCAACTGCGTTGATGTGGTTGACGATGGCTCGGCCGACTCTTTTTGCTCTCTCTCTAGGAGTTCCCGGAGGGCAGTTATGTACGTCTGTGCCATTTGAAGGGTCTCGAACTTTGACAGGCGATGTTCACCTCCTAACGACGGCACGACCTCCCTCAACCTATCAAACGCCTCATTCAGTCCATTCATTCTCCTCCTCTCCCTAGCATTTGCAGCCAATCTGCGCTTTTTCATAACTGCGGGTGACGGCGGCCTATCCGACCTCCTCCCTCCTGACCCCCGACCCCTACGACCTCCGGAAGGCCTTTTTGGAGGTTTCGGAGAGTTATCTTCTGCATCGACCCCCGACGATTCCCTCAACGCGGTTAGGCCATAACCTCCCTGGTAAATGGCACATCCAGAAGTGTCCGAAGCACTCAAACCACTGCTTCCATCCACCAATTCACTCTGATCCCACCCCAAATCCTCACTTTTTCCTTCGCAGATTTTTTCTTCGGAGGGATAAGGAATGTAATAAGCTTCCTTAGGTTCCTCTAATGGCGCGGTGGTGCTGGAGACATGCGTAAACCGAGAAGGGGGAGGAGAGGGAGAGGGAGAAGTCGTCCCCGGCGTCATAGCTGTGCAGAACGCGGATCCGAGGGTGGTCCTCCGTGGTTCATCCGCGTAGAGGGACATGTCCGCCTGGACGGCAACGTCTCCATCTCCCCTGTAGCGGTACAGCATCTCTTCGGCCTTGTGGGGACTCCAGAAGCGGGAAGATTGCTTGTCAACGTTGTTGTAACTTATTCTGTGCGTTGCTTCTTCGGGTGCAAGATATGTAGTGGCGGAAGGTGCTTCTTCGGCCGGCGGAGAGAGAAATGGGGATTGGGCGGGGGAGGAAGAGGAGGCAGGAGGGGTGGCGGGGAGCGGAGAGAGGTATGAAGTATGGCGAGAGAAAGGGGACTGGGGGCGGTGGGGGTATCGTGGCAATGGTGGGCCCAGTTCGCAACCCTGTGGGGCGGTGGGACCTTGTGGAAGGATTCCGTCTTCGATCGAGGGCCACCTCCACTCCTTCACCGTTGGGGTCCAAGACAGCATCTTCAAACACACTTTCTATCAGAAGGTAGATGATAAGGAAAAGCCCATCTCTTGTTTTTCATCGATAGGATTCATAAATTTTCGATAATTTTCGATTTTTTGAATCGCTTCAAAATGCACTCCTCTCGAATTTCGGCAAGGAACATTTTATATTAAAAATATAAAAATAAACTATCAACCTAATACTCAAAATCGTTACATATTAGGCACCGCCTCAAAATCTTCAATATTTCTGTTAATGAAATTAATGTTTAAGATTTTCTCTAAATTACCATCCACTAGACACAAAATAATGCTATAAATGTACAGGTATCGTTTAAGTCCATCCAAAAGAAATCCTTCACATCAGAATTAAATTATTTCTAAATTATCTGTAGTTCTGTGATGCGCTAGAGACGGCAGCAGGCATGACGAATTCGTATTCCCACTCGGTAATTACAAGCACAAGGTCTTTAAAAGATGAGCACTCCTCTAAATCAACGGCCGAAAAACTAAGAAATCACTCGATCATCGTCGCCGGCAAATTTCCATCTTAAAAAGCCAGAAAACACACTAAAATTCAACCGTAGATGCAGCCAAACACGAAGGATACCTCTCCGTGATCGTTAGTTCTTCGCGCAATCATTCCCGATGTCTTCTATCTTTCGGAAGGACCAGGAAGCACTTGACACCGTGCCCTTCCTATTTTCACTTGCTCCGGACACTAAGTCTCCTCGTCCGTGCTTCCCGGAAGGTCAAACGATACTATTTTCCGACAACGCCTTACCAAGGCCTCACTTCATAAGCGGAGAGTCCCCGAAGAAGAAAAAAATGAATCACTTAATGTCCGGTAAAGACTCCGATGTCCACAAGGAAGCCTCACCTGGGTACTCCTGCGCCTACCCTCCCACTATGCCCCCGGAAAAGACACTGGCACACGCCAGGGGAGGTAAAGGGGGGCAGAGAAGGGTGTGGGGGTGGTGGTATTGGTAGAGACGAGGGTGGAGGGCAGCGAGCGGAGAAGTGTGAAAAGTCGAGGTAGAAAAAGGCAATCGGTGGAGGAGAGAGGAGCGTGCTATAGAAGTCAAGTGGTGTGAGGCAAAGGGTACGGTCCCCACCGCATGCCCAGGGGCGGTCACGTGCCCCGCCGTGCACCAATCGTAATGTGGTCTTCTTGATCGCGGGAGGCCAGTTCTCTTCCGCCGCCGTCGAAAAACACTCCAATACCCCATTCTCCTCTTTCGCTATCTTCTCCACCCCATCCTCTACCCACCCACTCCACTGCATCGTAAAAACCCTTAGTGGACCTCACACCCCAATGAAAAACGTATACACGCCATACGGCATAATCATTGGCATCATCAAGAATGAGCGCCCTCTACTGCCCCCTCCACCTCCGTCTACCTCCTCCCACAGTCGTCCAAAAGCACCGGTAACATTCTTCCTCATATTCCTGCACCGGCTCCTCTCCTTAGCGCATGGGTGTCGTTGCCACGAGAAATGAGTTTCCCTCGAATAAGAGGAAAAAACCAATGACGAGGAGGTATTTACGAGCGCAATACCCTTACGGTCCATTACAGATAAACAGATGCCCCTTTTAAGAATACTCAAAGGAATGCAGGATTAGATATATAATCTAACTCAGGAGCACAGAGGACAGACTCGCGGCCCATAAAGGGTGACACACCCAAGGCCGAAGAGGCCCGTGAAATAGTGTACAACTTCCTGGTTACAAACAGTGTCCCGTTAAACTTCTGTATGGCGATGAAAAATTGCATGAAAAACCGCTAAAATGGAATAAACGGAGGATGGAACTTCGAATCTCGGTGTCGTAGAAGGCACTTGGTCTTTGAAACCAGTAAAAATATGAGGTTCTTTATCCGAAACCATGAACTCTTTATCTAAGTAAAATAATAAAATTTTCCAAGGGCTTAGTAAAGTCCCAAGTGTTCGTAAAAAGTAACTCAACAGTTTCTAGTTCGAGTTAAGTAAAAAAAATATTTCTTAACTTATGTACATACCAAATGGTAGCTTTTTTAATTAAAATCTTCAAATTTTATGGGGAGTTGAACGACCGAAATGCTAAACTTACAGTTTACATAATTATGAGACTTGAGGTACCATTTTGGTTTCGACAGGACCTGGAATTGAAATACTTCCAGTTGAATGTTTTAAGTTTACCTTATTTAGCTTTGAGGTAAAGATCGAACACTCGCGTATCCTCTTTGAATAAATTCATGATACGCTTAAAATTAGGGGTTAAGGCTTTGTATAGTCTTCGAAATGAATGTCACGGATATTAGAATCGGAAGAAATTAATGATAAATTTAGGTTTCGGCCTTTTCTGTAATGCAATCAGGTTCTTGAATAAATGTTACATGCGACTTCTTCATGGCATCTCCGGTGAATTCAGTGGAGTTTTAATACTAGGTATAACATTATCATTGATGATATTTAAACCTAGCTAAACTCAATTTTGTAACGCCGAAGTTAGCCTTACTAAGTAGTAATGTAATATTTCTGAAGCAATATAAGAGTATAGAAAATATGTAAGACCTTAAAGCAATTACTGAGCAATTTTAATTTAATTTAATTTTCAGATAACAACAGGGTCCACTTTTTATATAATAAATAAACGCTTTGAGATGTAAAATGCATTCACTAAATGTGAGTAATTTAAGAAGAATCGATTGTAGAGATTTATGACTAAAAAGTTAATTTTCGCAACTATGAAACTACATTCACAGGCCAGATGGGGTCTAAAATGAATTGCTATATTAGGAAAATAAAACTGTATGGAAAGAGGAAAACAATCCCTCTATGACCCTCAACCTAGTAGCTGATGGATATGCCGACTATTTTGATATTTTTTCATTACGTTTGGGAAATAAAGTCTCTTGATGAACAATGAGTTCAGATGCGTGTTGACAGAATGTTTGCGAGGTCAAAATACAATTTTTGGAAAAATGGAATGTCATTTGTTGTTGTAATCCTATCTGGATGTTAAGATTGGCAATATTTGGTCAACTAACGGAATTCTTTGACTCTATTTATGAACGGTACTAAAAATTTGTTTAGTTAACCTGAAATAATAAACAAGCTAGAGGTTTATCTTTCACAGACAAATGAAAGTCGGGATAAGATCTTTCCTTCTTACCAACTCTGGTCATTTAACTCTCCTATGGCAAATAAATCAACTGAGCTTCGTTCGTTGTACTGAAAAGCAAAGAACCGTAAACTGTGGCTACTACATTAAAAGCGGTCGTAAAAAAAGGAATATAATCTCCTATTTCTTTTCTTTTCAATTTGGCTGTCAAGATAAACAAGTGAAGTACTCCGAGGTCATTATTCGTTTTCTATGATTCCGTACCGTCGGATGGTACTTTAGTCGAAATAACGGTACGCGTGCACTTCAAGTCTCATTGATAAGTGTTTATCTCTTTAAGGCGTTACCTGAACGCGCAAGAAATTATGCTGAAAGGGAACTACTGGAGTTAATTGATAGACTGGTTTAGGCAGCAAGTCATGCATGCAAGCAAGTTCTGCTCTATTTTGTCACTAATCTCTTAAACTATATGACATTTTATTAGCATTTAGAAAACTACTAACCCGAATGGTAGAATAGTTAAATCTTCATTTTCATTTCAAATACAAACTATACGACGAAATAATCAGTCGCAATAGCTACAAAAAATTTTTATTACAATATCTAAAGAAAAACATGGTGACATGAACAAGATTGAATGCTTGGAAGAGCAAAAGAAAGTTGACTTAGAATTAATTTATTAACTTAGGAAAATTTTTCGGCAGTTTTTCTTTCCACATTGTAGGTGATGTATGGTGACGGAATAAGCTTATGGACACATTAATAAGCGATGCTCTTCAACAAAGCTTTACAGCAAAAAAAAATATATATTCGCATTTGAAATATATTTCAAAGTCTACACAAATGCAGGGGGCAAAAGCTCCCTCATACCCCTCATTCCCTCTCTGCCCACCGAGGGTATTTGATCAGCCGCTCCCGGTCCTGCATTGGACATCATCCTCTAGATTCATTAACATCATTGAGATTATAATTTAAACATGGCTTTATTAAGTTTTTATTTAGGTCCAACGATTGCAGAATTTGTTAAATGGACGATTGACTTGCATCGAACGTCTCATCAGCCCAAAAAACTCTTCATGAGTTTCATTATAATTTGTAATGTAGTCACAAAGTCTGTGCCGTAACGTAAGAAAGAATAATCAAAATTCTAAATACCATAAAGTTGGAAGATTATTATGAAGGAATCATCCTCAATCAAAGGGAGAATTTTGAGCTTGAACTTGTGTTGTATTTGATACTTCCAAAAATTGTTATGCGTTTTATTTTCTCGTATTTTTTGAAATTTAACAAGCAGTTTTCTAAAAGTGCTCAAAAATATTCTAAGCAGCAATTCTGCATTAGTAATGGACAACCAATGGAAAAACATATCCCATTTCTCAATGAATGTCAGAGAAATTCAATTAACACTGAAATGAAGTCCTGGAAGATTTTCTTCCATATCAAGGAAAGGCTACCGAGTTGATTGCGAGATTGTAATCGTATTATCTTATATACATATACTATGCTTATATATGAAGCGAATAAATTCTTCCGTGAATGGTACAACAGATAGCATTTATTCAAATCACAGACCTTTACCAGCTCATTGCTTTCAACGAGCTTAATTTTAAACTATCTGGATTATTATGCTGGTGTTTGTTCTACGTGAATAGTTGGTAATCTTTTATTATTCCTCTAATAGCTCTCTTTTCCAGATTATGCCAGCAGAATTACTTGCTAGCTCTTTCTGTGCATAAAAAACCCCGCGGAGTTTAAACTTAAAATTACTTTTACTTAAAATTTAATGTCATAGAAAGAGAAGCAATGAAATAATTTGACAATTTGATAATCTCAGAATAGATGAATAATGATAACTTAAAACCTTAATTACTTATGTCGTAGATTTCTCAATGAAAAATTATGAATGAACAGAAATTTGTCATTGAAAAATTTCGTTGACTAATTGGAGGCAACATCGATTATAATCCTCTCATTTTTTGCGTAAGAGAAATGATCTTCCTAAATTTACAATATTTAGATCGTTAAAGGCCTATTCCAGAAGGCAGATAAAATGTATGTTAATTACAGAAAAAGTTTTGTCGCCCCATTTTTGCCCTTGATTAAATGCAAATATATGAAATCCTATTTTATAAATTTAACTATAAATTGTAGTTTCCTCAGTTTTTTATGTAACCAAACGGTTTACCACAAAATTTTGAGATGAATGTCGATAAAACCTCGCTTCCCTAAGTACATTTTATCATTAGTCCTATTACATTTCAATATTTACCACAGAGGTATTATTTAAATATTGTCGTACCTTGCTGCCGAGTTTTGTACGTACGATCAATCGATTAATATTTGCTTGATCAATGGATAAAATATATCTCAGATTCTGTCCAAGTTAAATAAATACAACATCCACTGTATCCGATTAACAAACCGATCTGATCCGTAGATCAAACGAGGATATTTTCACAGCAAATAATCCCTAACTGCGAATGTCAAATGTTGATATAGAAAGTCCCGACTCCAAATACGGCCAGCTACGACTCTTTAAAATACATTCCGTCCAATGCATCCAAGTGCGTTCGGTCTCCAAGGCGCGAAGGAGGGTGTCGGAAGCGAAGGAAAATTAATCACGCGAGATTAATCACGCGGAATGTTCAATGTCGTGCGTGCGTAAATATCACTCCTTCACCTCCTACATCATCTCACAACTCGCGTTCACTCATATAAGAAGGACTTATCCACGTATGAAGCCAATTTACTGACTTTTAATGGAGATGGAACAGGGAAGAATTCTCGGTTGTTCGGAAACAGATAATAATATTATGGTCTTAGAAACCTCACCTTGATTCAACTTAAACGATGAAAACTCCTACGGAAGCTAAACGTAGAGAAATAGTAGACAAAAGGATTAGTGTGCACAAATACTTTGTAGCGACTTCTACAGAGATTTCTAAGTAATAAAAACCAACGGGTTATTTCTTGAGATAATTTCATTTTCTTACGCCGCGTTTCTACTGATACTTTAGTTTGGTAATTATGGTTTACATGCATGCGATCAAATTGATTTTCATGACGCCAAAAAACCAGCGTGTGCTAGGTAACTCATTCTAATGTCATTTTTTGGTCACAAATCATTGGTGAGATTATGATGGATTTGGTCCTTATGATTTATGTGGAATATTAGAAAATATTACTTCCAGATAAACGGTAACTTACTACAACGGCCTAAGTGCCTCTCGCAAAACAAATTACAAGATATTTTCGGTCTGTAATTTGGATGAAGATATAAATTTGTCTTCATTATGCGTTCGTTTTTATTTCTATTAAAAAAATTAAGGTTTCATTGCTGTATTCCAAATCACATTAAAAAAAACAAAGGGAAAATGTATCTTTTGCTTGACCAATGAGTACGATAGGCCTGTGAATATAATTCACCAACAAAGTATGACAAACAAAACGAAAAATCGATGCAAGTCTAATCAATGAGAATTTAGATCACAATTGAAGAAAATATTCCGTTGAATATAATTGCGTAATAAGAGAATAGTGCAACGAAGAGAGGGAATGCCAACATGATACTATTTGGAGGATGATTAAGAACAGCGGAACATGCAAGACCCCTTCTGGCAACACCGCCTTCTTCATTCACTCCACGAAAGAAACGAGTCGCACAATAATGTAGCGTGATGATAAAGCGCAATATGTTTATTCTCCCACCATTTTCCATGTCCGGGTACGAAACTAGCCTCAACGGATTGATTGACAACTCTCCGTTATTTGCGCAAGGGAGATGGAACCCGCGGGGCTGTTTCGGGGGAGGACACTGCGAGACAAACCCAACGGGAGAAGAGTATAAAAGGGAAGGAGATGGACATCTCGGAGTAGGAGAAAAAAGATCGACAAAAGAGGAGAGGAGGAAAGACGCGGTGGCCCCGAGGAAATGAGAGGAAAGGGTAGTTAGATCGTCACTTCCTCGTGACCGAGGGGTCGTGAGTTCGCATTCCGCCCATGGCGAGAATAACATCTTTTCCCCCAGACACATGCGGGATCAGGGCATCTATTTCATTTGAAAAACAGCAATTCACTCTAACTGAAAATTTAATTAATAACATTTATGGTGTTTGGAACGTAAGGGGTAAATTAGTTTCATGCAGTTAGGAATATAATAGTCTTATATGAAATAAAATCCTTTCCACTTCAAAGGAAATAAATTTTATTCTCTCTTCAAAAATTTTCATACGAGAGTTATACATGAAAATACCTTCCTCAGCTGATTGGCAACATTCTTTATCGTACACATTCCTAATCATAAATTTCCTAGAAATGCATTCCAGCTGTTTCTACTCATTTCATAGACTATACAGCGAATAGAGGTTTTTCCAACTTAATTTATAATAAGTTCCTAAAAAATATCTTCCGCGGTAATCAATAATTTTCATTTTTCGGTATACCACTTCAGAAGCATCATGAAATCACAGTCTGTGAATAGCGGGATCCTAAAATTGAGTTTCGCCGTTCCATGATTACTAGAGAGTATCATTAAAAGAGGAGTGGTACTTTTTGTAACAGGGAACTCCGCAGCTGAAAAGAAATTATGGTGTCTGAATTGAGAGGGTCGTTGGCACCTACCCCGTTAAGGTCGTGGATGCAAGCGAATGTCACTCCCACCATTACGTCTTACTGAAAGGGGTTCTTCGATGGATTCATTGAATTGAAAAATAAATTTGAAAATGTAAGGATAGCTTTCCTTACAGTGATATGAAGATCAAAGCCTAGATATGAATCATTGTGAGAGCTCTAATTAGTTTAAAAATAATAGCTCATCGTAAGATAAACTTAAAATAAGAATTGTTCGTTAAATTGTGTAATCATGAATGCATCATTTGATGCATTCATGATTACATAATTTAACATTGATGCATACATTAAGAAAATCAATGGAATTTTATCTTAAAATCTTCATCAAAACGAAAGGACAACAGCTTACTTTAACAGCTGTCTACGTATTTTAGGGGATTCGATCGCTTGCGTATTTATCTCAACAGCTAAAATATCCAGCAATCTATCATGTATTGTTTAAGGAACAATTCTTTGCCTTGTTTTGAAAATTATTATTAAGAATGAATTTTCAGGGAGCTCCCTCAAGACCAAAGTTACTTCAAAGAAAATACCAGGAATGGTATAAAAAATTAAGAAGAGAATCCAAATTCTAAAAAAAATCTTTATAATGCAATGAATACAATTCATATCAAACTTCCACAATACAAACTGAATTTCCGCTTGTAATAGTGATATTATTTATTCTAAATAGTATTAAAATTACTTTGCCAACAAGATAGTTAGAAGTTCTAACATTTCTATTAAAAACATAAAATATTTGCTACGGAAAATTGTGAGAACGACATAAGCTGCGACAGCCTCTGTTTATCTGAGCAAGGTATTTTGATTTTTTAGGTATTATACATGTGGGAGGTTATCTCCTTGGTGATTAACTTCGGAATAGAGATTATGAAAACTCTTCACATATTACCTGTGTCGCAAGCGCGTGGTAATGAGGATCTGCCACGGTCGCCACCAAACACACTCCAAGCTACCTAATATTTCGCAATAATTCACTCTTGAAGTTTTGGTGGGTATGAAAATTACCTTTCCTTCCAAAAAACCTGCGAGAGATTTTCATTGTAAGCTTGCGTCCGCAAGGAGTTCGTGGTCATGAATTTCCACGAACTCTTTGGGCAAATAAGTTTGGAATTGTATACCTTCGGAAGAAGATTATTTTTGAGCAAGCGACTCTGAATTCTCGTATTACGGATTTTTGGAAGCTGAGGCCAAGAATGCTAGTGATGTAGACTTAAACGTCGCAGGAGAAGAATTTACTTTTCTTAGTAACCAAAGACGTTGCTAAGTGTGTACGTGAGCCAAAATTTTAAGTTTGAGCGTATGAGCATGTATTTTCGCCGAACTGCATCGAAGATACAATCCCCAGATTAGCTTATAAAGTCCAGTTATCCAACCCTGTTTCTGATATACAATTTTAAACCGATGAAGTTCACATTTTAGTTATTATCATTTAAACGATTTTATGTATATCCATAGTTCTCATCAATTTTCTACTCCATTTTAATATATCACCGATAAAAAGCATCTCAGCCGCGTATAGTTTTTGATTTAGAAATTCTATTATCACAATTTATCATAGACGAATCTTTTAGTAAAGTTATGCTTTAGTTTAGTTAGTAAATTTATGGTTTATGAATCTATTTCAAGTTTTACAGAAATTCAATGTAAAATCTGCGTATTCGACTAAGAATTAATATGGCCGATTATAATAAATTACCGGTTTTAATAAGTCGATTTTTTTCAATCCCCGAACGACTAAATCGAGAGTTGATATATCGAAAGCCACGGTGCTCGATTGCGTCACACTTAGGGAATGTTTAAAGAGATTCCTGTTTACGCTCACTTCTCCATATACTTACACCCACTCTAAAGAGTAGGGAGAGGTTTAGGTACCTTAAGAGGCTCGAAAAAAAATACAAGCGGCAAGGACGTTGACGAGGAACCAGAATCTGAAATCGCGAAAAAAGAAAAAAACGCAACTACGCAAACTCCTTTCTTCTTATTCATCAAATCATTCCATCCTTAACCTAAGGAAACACTTCCCTACGTACCTGTTTTATTATTAGGTGTAGTCAATATCTCAGGGAAATTTACTCTTCCTTTCACTTTTACATTTTAACACGCAGACTTGTTGAATTGCTTGAAGCAAAGGAATATCGTCCAAAGAATTTTCGAAAGACTAAAATTGCAAACTCTATTTTGACTAACGAAGCATTTAAACTTCTTTGGCAAGCACTGTATGCGTAGCCAAGAGTCATTGAAATACATATATAACTTGTTTACAAGTCACCAGAGCTGTTTTATTTACTAATGCACTGTGACAACGAATTTCATGGAAAACTGAAGTATATTAGTGAAGAAATGTTGAAGCTTTAACGATTTTCTTATAATGGGACAGAGACAGAATTTTTTTTTAATCTCAGATAATGTGTCACCAAACTTCCCATCTAATTAAAAGATTTTTTTCCGTTCAAGACTTACTCCGAACATGCTGTATGAATCTCTATCGATTTCGCTCTTACATTGTAACATTTCCAGATCCTTGACGAAGGATTTTGGAAAACAAAATCCATCATCAACCCATAAATAAACCTGTAAATATAAACCTGTAACCCATAAATGTACATTGTAAAAAAATACAATTAAGAGAATAAATTGCAAATCAAGAATTAAAACAATAAATTGCAAATTTACTTGGTAAATGCTGAGTCGGAACTTTATTCGGAATGGATTATGTATGATCTGTGAATGATAAAATCTTATATATTAATGTTAATAAATCAATTTTTAAACCTAAAAGAGACAGGGCCCATTGTGAAAGTCCTCTGTTACCCTATAGTATGACAATATTGAACTGTTTATGGGAAATGCGACATATAATTCAAGAAGGACGAGCTGTAGATTTAGGAATTAGCCCTGTAATATCTATAATAAGTGATTTTTTCATAGTTTTCGTATATTCAAACAATATTCAACATAAAATCGTACTTTCAGTGCTAAAAATATAAATGATCTTAAATGGCCAAGATATGAGCTTCCTCCATTTCCCTACTTCTGTGTCTTTAGTATGTAGATTGTACGCAGTTTATAGATTATCTGCCTGTCTATAATACACATGCTCCACAGAATAGTAAAAGGTTCCTATGAGACCCTTTTCGTGCCTTCAAAGCTATATCCTCACATTAGGAACTATTAGCCGCAGGGATGCGCGATCCGTAAAGGTGATAAAAAGAAACACGGTCGGAGGGATCCAAAATATATACCGGGTCGGCGACAGCGACTGCCTGGAGACTTTATGGGCTCCTTTTCAAAAATTAATTAATTATATCCCTTACATGCCCTCTTGAAATAACAAGTACCTATAAGACCAGCCACAGGAGCCTTTATTATTCACGAACCAAAATATATTGAGTTGATATCAAACAAAAGTAATAAAATATAATTTGCGTATGGTTGGTGATGAAACATGCTAGAGCGTAAAGCTGTAACAATTATGACGAAACGGTACTTCGTCTACGAGGTATGAAAGTGGTTGGATATTCTTCTGAAATCACTTAAATTAAATGTAACAAGATTATCAACATTTTTGACCATATCCTTATAAATATGAAGTCTGAAAAGCAGCAAAGTACAGTCTGAAAAAAATAATTCGGAGAATTTTACATAAATTTAACCTTTGTATCAAAGTGATACACTATTTCATTTCTATCTACTTTTCGAGATATTAGCATGAGCATAAGAGAGCAGAAACTTAAACAGAAGCGAATTAGAGCTTCCTTCACCACTCGGCTACATGTGGCTCCTATAAAAATATTTAGACCTAGATTTTATTATTAATAATAATATTTTCAATCCTAAATAAGTTATATTTTATAGCAGAAGCTAAGTATCGTCCGCCAAGTACCGGCCTTTGTGTGTCGAAGATATAGTATACAAAGACAATCCTGTTGGCTATTACAGAAAATTTGCTTTGCAATAATCATTTTATAGATCTAAGGATAATAGAATTATCAAATCTGAATTGAGGTGTGTAATATTATAGTTCCACTTAACCATTGAGAATAAATTATTGATTCCACGGCATAGGTAAAGATTTCTTAAGAAAAATCTGGATAGCTACTCAAAATTCATTACAAATCTAACGTCTTTCTCATAAAATCTACGTGAAGAATTCTGTTTAAAAAAGGGGTAAGGAAGTTGTCTCAACCACATTTGAACTAAGTGATCAGATCATAAGAGTCAGAAGATGGATTTCGTCAAAAGAATTGCAACAATAAAAGGAATACCACCGATTCCAACGGTTTCTTGGGTCCTCAGAATACATAGATCAGCACATGGCGCAAGCACGTTTCTCAACGCTACGCTCCTGACTGCTAGCGGAAAGAGATGCCAAAATTCCTTGCGACGTAACTTAAAAGACGCGTGCCGCTGAATGAGTGGTCAGCAAAGTGTAGAAGGGACATAGAGGGTGACTCATGGACAGCCATCGCTTGATGCCTCTCGTTAATCAAGCAGTATGAGGGAATTTCAAAAGGAATCTCCGCCAATATTGTTTGAGCAGGTGTCCCTCGCCCATTAAGATCATTGTGTACCGCCGCCGGACCTCCGCGCAAATTGGTGCAGTGCCACTTTTTTCTGGAGAAAACAATGATGAAAGAAATGGGAGGAAGAAGAGGAAGGTAAAATCTAGATGTTATTTATTCAAGAGTTCGTCGACTCTCCGTGAGTCCATCGGATGAATCCGGATGCGCTGACACCCACGGAAATCGCCCTAGGGATTGCCGCTTTTTTGTCGTTTTCACGAGAGGAAAGAAGCAGAGGCGATTCTGTTTCGCCTCACTTGTCTCCGATAGCCGAAGGTATTGGATTCGATACGCAAGTCCACACCACCGTATAAAATACCTAGGTGATCTCCCGACCCGCTCTCAAGGCATTCCTTGACGAAAACTGACACCTGCTGGGGTTTGTTTAAACATTGCAGATGTTTTTGAAAAATCAATTCATGAATAAATAGTTATGGTGCATGTTCGTATACAACGTAACTGAATTCTGCGTTTTCGACAAACTGAATCTCAAATGACACAATAAGAAACACAATATATCTACTATACAGGTGACTGTTCCTCTAGATTAATGTTCTCTGCTTTTGAGAGCAACGCCAAGTTAATGATCAAAATTTCTCCTTTACGCAGCATGAAAACATTACAACTTTACATCTTTAAAGCAAGAAATATTATTTCAAAGTTATTAAAACCTCACAAAATATTCCATCTATAGCTTTTCGACATGAGATTGCGAAAAGAAATTCCGACAGAAATCCACGTAACATAAAGAGCTGCTAGGAGATAAAAGTACCCACAACACATGTAAATGACAAGAAATGGGAAATAATACGGAGTCATCCAAGAAGAACATTGGGCACATATTTTTATTTCAACATTATTTCCATTCACACTCTGGATATGAGATAATAGAACGATTGATTGTATTTTGATATATATTAAATCTAACTCTACCTCCCGCCAAACTGATACCGATTTCATAATCCATTCCTGATATTCGAGAGTGTTTGGGTGTGACGATAATCCACAGCAGCAGAAACAACAAAATAAATCATGTAAATATAAAAGGCAAAAGTCTCGTTTACAACTCGTAATTTCCTGTAAAATAGGATTGAGAATCGGGCATCATTCAATTATACCATGTACCTATTCATAAATAGTAACGAATAAATAATCTCCATCACCCGCAAAGTTCCTTGGATTTAACGAATCAACTAATATGTAAATAACAAATCTCTATAAATACTTAAACAAATCAAGGTTACGACGAAAAGAGAATTATAAGAATATAACTTCAGCCACCCAAGGGGCAAGTACATACAAAACAAGAACCTCACAGTATTCAAATGACTTTCGCTTTCATAACTCAGAGGGCTAAAACAAAAGGAGATAAAATCGCGAAACGCTTCATTAAAGAATTACTCGTCGGAATATTTTTAAATATTACATTACGACGGAAAGAATAGGGGGAATGGAAAAAAAAACCTTTTACCTCGAATCATTTCAGCATCATTTACCAGGCCTTATCTGACCATCCTTTTCGCAACCTTAAAAATTCCTTACTTCCCCACCCTCTTTCTACTCACCGTTTCCTCCTCCTACATCAAACCTACACACTAGAGCCTCCTCACCCACCCTTCTCGCCTCCTCCTGTAGGAACACCCTCCAATTCCGCGTAAACTCCGTCCAGCCCTTCCTTCACCACCTGTACGCGGTAGTGGGAGGTTGAAATAGCGGGGGAAAGAGAAAGAAAGGGGGATAGGAGCAGACCCTGGAGAATACGGCGAAGGATACGAGTGAAATGGCCGTCGACAGGTGCCCGGAAGAAACCCTCGTAAGAGGCCCGTGCAAAGAGGACTCTTTCCGGACGAGACTCCTTCGCCGCCCCACCCACACCAGCTTGATTGAAGAGAAAGGGGAAGTTCGGAAAAGGAATTAGATTATAATGTTGCGGAAATGGAAGGACGGGGAAATGTGCGAGGGAATATTTGGACACCTTCTTCTTTTATCTCTCAAACTCCGACGATGCCTGACTGATTGCTTTACGATCGAAACCTAAAAGCGGAGGTCTGATGAGATATTTGACCTTCGGGAAATTTATGATTTCTCCTTTTGGCTCTCTGCGGGACAATGGGCGATGATTTTACGAACAAGTCGTCTTCGGCATTAACTTAAGAATAATTTGACATTATGGAGTCATTAAATAGCTGAAGGAAAGAGTAGCTATTCAGGAAAGGTAGTATGTACTTAAGGAGTCTTCTGAATTCCAATGTTCAAGGAAACAATAGACTAACAATAGATTATAAACAAAAAAAATCTTTAAGAAACATATTTATAAATTCATGAAACACATTTTCAATAATGGTTAAACTTAAAGTCATAATTCTGATTTAGTTTCAAGTTCTACGGTTCAATTCTGTCCCTCTGACTAAATTTTACGTAAACATTTATGGTATAGAATTATGAACTAGTATTCAATCAATATCATGAATGGAGAAAATAGTGTAAAGAAATGGAGTCCTTTCCAACATTTCTAAAGAATGGTTTTGGGAAACTCCCATAAACGACATGTTAGGTACCAAAGTATCAACAAAATCTATTTTATTAATTCCGGAAAATTTGAGACGGAAATAAGGTTAATAATATGGGTACCTCAGTCTCAGGAAACTTTATTTTTAAGATATTCGCCAAGTGATATAGTTATTTTATAATATGGTTAACTATAATTTGCTGCTTTAACAATACAGGAATGAAACTAAGCGAGTAACATCTTTAAAATAGTAATGGATTTGCTTTATCAATGCCACTTAGATGTAATCTGCACACTGACTCGTAAAAGATGAATTTATAACTTTTATCCTTTTAATTCAAGAAATGCTTTGCCGAGTAGCATTCCAGAAAGGTTTGCCTCATCTGTACTACCATCTTCATTTTTATAACGTACATACATGTACATATCAATCATAAAATATGATATACGTGTCTATCGTACGATTTAGTTATGGGAGTGTTACTTGTTCTGCAATAACAATTTTTCTTCAAACCATATCAGCAAAAGTTCTATATCATCTCACACGGGAATTTTATGGTTTATGAGACGATGAGTTATCAAAATCTCAAAGGTGAAACACCTATGAAATATTTCTTCCGAAAGAATAGGGAATTGGACGAAAATGTTGATTTTTGTGCGAGTCATTCTTACGTAAACTTATAAACAACGAGGTAAGGTTTCTCCGATTGGAATAAAGAACACGATATGGGAACACGGCGACTCTTAAAGGCAGAATCTACTTGGCCTGTGGCCTCCGGCGTGTGTACATACGCACAGGCAGCTAGGGAAGGTAAAGAGCGGGAGTTGATGAGAAGCGGTTCTGTCAGGGAGAGGGAGGTGGTAGGTGCAGGTGGGAGGAAGGCAGAACGGCATAAGTAGTATGTTTTAGTCTGAGCAAGAAATCGTGGAATAGATTATAGGATGAGAGAGGCTGGTGTCAAGCGTTTCGAAGGTGATTATCGATGTCGGAGGTATGAGAGAGTCCCACCGCCATAAGTTTTGGAGCCAAAACTTTTTCGACCAAAGCAATGCGACACTATCGCTATAAAAGGTGCTGAAAGCGGCCTTTTCTCCATATTGAAAAATAACTGGTAAATAATTCTATTCCGAGTAAAATTATGTTAAGTAAAAATTTTCAACTTCCATCAATTTACCGAACTTTCAATAGATTATCTTTATTAAAATTTCTAAGGGGGTTGATTCAGAGTGAGCTGTATGTAGTAAATATGCAGTCCGAGTTTTCTGTGAATGTCTTTTTTATGAGAACATTTTCCGTACTTCAGACCTGGAATGTACTTATATTTGAAATTCTTTAATATAGATGTCTAAAGTTATGAATGAAAGAGTAGTAACGGAGTCCGTCATTGATGAGGTAGAAGTTAGTACTATACATTTGCGGGATTGAAAAATCTAGCGAGTTGATTTTAAAAGTAGTTTATTGAAGGAAGTTGAGATAAATTTCATTCTTTGATTGCTTGTTATCTATTTTAATTTATCGCTATGCTCTTCGTTTTAATCTGTCTTTCTCTTTTGTGATAAAAATTTTTTTCTGTGATCAAAGAATTTGTTTTTCCTTTTTTTAATGTATGTATATATTTTATAGCTTGTACATATGGTTCTCTCTCTCTCTCTATGTAAATATATTTCACACTTTTTTTGTAACACTTTGTTACAAGGGTTAAATGGAGGATGGGACTTATTAGTCCCAATTTCGCCCAATAAAGACGTTTGTATGTATGTATGTATAAATTTATCCCCTTTTTAAATATGAAATTCAATGCCAAATCTCATTTTTTCCTCACAACCCAAATCTTTTTATTTGTATTTATCTCTTACTTTGTGTTATTTACTTTTTTACTTTATTTTATTTTTTTAAATGTTTTTGTTAATTTAGGTTTAGCATTATATAATATTAGATTAGTATTAATTCACCATATATGTTAGTTGTAAGTTGAATTTATTTTTAGTAATTTCTTATATCTATGACTCAGAGGTTAGGTGTAAGAGAGGCCCATTGGGCCTAACCTCGCCGTAAGGGTGTAATAAATAAATAAATAAATAATAAATAAATTTGCGAAATTTTCTCCGATAACGCTGGTATTGATAGAAAAAGCTTTGCTATTTCCTCTCTTGAACTATTTGTAGACATAGAATCTGTATGACATATCAATAGTTATTAGTTTAATTTATCGACATACCGACTGTAAATTTTCAATGAATATTTTCTGCGTAATTCTGAAGATGACACTGTTTGTTTTCTAACAAATTCGTATCAAGTTATCTTAAGTCTTTAATATTCCAGAATCTACTATTTTGCTTAATTACTTCCTCTGGCGTTAACTTTTCTAATGTCTACCTTCTAGCAAAATTTCTATTTAAAAATAAATTTCTCCAAAATTATAGTTTGTTCTCCAAAATTATATTTTACTTGTGTTTATTCTAACCATAAATTCGGTCATAAATTTCATTCTAATGTTTGCTAATTAAAATATACCGAAATTATGCTACAGAGCACTATAGGAGAAAATTTCCGTAAATATTACATAGCCTTTCATTAGTTCCGCAAAATAGAAAACTTCTTGATTTTGCTCTCTCTTCACTGAAATACGCACAATGAATCGTTCATTTTAACTCTGTTACAGTCTTCTTTCAAATCAAATACTAGTAGCCTCTTCTTTTCAAGCTGTCAGCAAACACGTATCTCTTAAGAGTTTCAAGGAAAAGAGTCAACTTAACAGAACCTTGGAGAATAGATCCGAGAAAAACATTCTTGTGTGAATTAGGCAACATTCTTTTACGAAGGGTAATTACTGTAAAAATAGATGAGTAAGTATAAATTCATTTCGGTAGAATTCAAAGGAAGGGACCATAAAGTTCTTCAATGTCCGCTTTAAATGTATTTTAAGTCTGCATACTCGTTTGCTATTTACGTAGACTTAAAAAATCTTTTAGCAGTTGCAATTAACCGAAATGCAAGGAATAAGTACTTTCTTATTCCTTAATTTAGGTCTTGCTAATTTGGCCGCTGCTCTGATTTATTAATTATATCAGTTTGAAATAATTTGTGTATTTCTTCTCAGCAAAAGTTGGTGACAATGGTGAATAATATAATGGGACAGTCACATAATACGATACTGTCACCATATTAAAAAGGTCGATCTTGAACTTACATTAAAACCCGTTGTATAAATAGAATAAGAAAGAAATGAATGCGAAACTATAATGTGAGCACGCAAAACTATACTAAAATATTTTACTTAAATATGGAGATACGTGAAAAATGGAAGTGCAGAGATACATCTGCTTTTAAAGCTGATTACTCTACAATAAAACAGCTGTGACATACTCACTATGCATCTTCTTATAATTCAGACTGGTCAGAAGCTGCATTTTACACTACTAACTAATTTAATCACGTGATATATTTTCCAACGATTTCGGCATACAATCTTCAAATCAAAAGTCATAATCTTTGAGTATATTTTCTAGTAATAATTCTCATTTAGCAATGAGCATTATAAACATGAAATGCAAGAACAGCTCAGGTAATAATCTAAATTGAGAGTTTTCAATCGAAGTAAAGAAGTTACCTCATAAATAAAATGTTCCAGTCATTCGTTATTATTTAAATATCAATCAAAGGTATGTAAAAAGGAAAGCAACAAAAAAGAAAGTAACTACTGATTCTTTACCGTTGATATCTAGTGGAACTCCATGGTTGAATGTTAGACTTAACGTAGGTTTTATTTCTACTGCTCCACATTTTTTAAATATACGCCGTATACCTAAATATTTGTCAAATGGTATAAATATTAGAGCCACGTGCATGAGTGTTATATTGATAATCTTCAACAGGGAGAAAATACAACATCAGCTTCTATAGAAGTATATAAATTAATTATGATCACTAATTAAGTTCTGTAGAAAACTACAGATGGAAACTTATTTCAATGATTATACTCCGTCACCTCAGTATGCTTTTCAGTTTTTCACGGTAATCAAAAGAAAGCTTTTCACGCTCCCGTGTGAAACCTCGAACATAAAATCGTGCTATATTTATAGGATCTATCAACTTACAGTCGTCGCATCCGAAGAATGAACCATTCAGCGGAAACATTAAACTCATCGGCGTATCTACAGCAAACGAAACTAAATTTTTCTAAGTACAAAATGAATAAACTCTGAAAAGAAGATCGCCATTACATCTGGATTTTGGCATAAAACTAACACTAACACGAAGATGACGGAACACTACTTCCAGAACCACTTAAAAAAATGACATGGCACCTTGAGGAAAAGAAATCCTCCGACTACCTACAGTTCCGTTATCCAAACCGGGGACGAGATGCCTTCCGGACGCATAACAACTAGGGAGAAGACACAAAACAATAACAGAGGCACGTCTCCTGGAGAGAAAGGGTCATTTATCCATCGTAGGTGGACCGCTATCCAGAAAAAGGAATGAATATACGTGGTCAACCCTTGCGGGAGCGGACTATTTTCCATAAAGGTCCACCTTGAGTCGGGGGAACTAATTAAAACCGAGGTCCACTACACCCGCGGCAACAGGAATTCGTAATGTACCTAGGATAGGGTGACGAACGCGTGCCGGGAGTAAGACAAAAAAACTCGAGGAGTATAATGCCAAGAAGGGGAATATAAAGCATTCCTCCCATTTTTTCCATCGCGGCTCTCTGATGACGAGGTGATAAGAGGCAGTTGGAAAGACACGATTGGGATCGCGATGGGGCTGGGGTGCCCTTCCTTCCCGGAAGGGGGACGGGTGCGCGCGTGCAGGGAAGTCCGCGGGTATGGGGCGAAAATAAAGAGGATTGCGAGCTGGGGTTGAGAAGCCAAGACGAGGGGTGATGAACAAGGGTAAGTCCAGAGGGGCGGGAGGATATTTAGATGGTCTGAGTGAGTCATGGTACCCAATATTAATGCCGTGATAATTAGAACAGGTAGTCATGTAATGATCCACCGAAGGGACCCATCAAGGGCTTACTATAATTAGTTTTTAAATATTTTGAGTTACCTAAATTATGTACATCTTATATATAGATACTTACCAAGATGTGGAGGAATGTTATATGTAGAATTATAAAATTTGTTGATGATGTAGCTTTAAGATAATGTTACAATAAAGCTGAAGTTGAGTACTGAATTAAATGCATAATTGCAACCAAGTGTTCGCGATAAATTAATCAATAGTCATGACTACGAGTAGTATTTCCCAAAATCACTTACTTCTTCTTGTAACATATTTAAATCATTATTACTTTCATTCGAATTTCATTATTTTTGAGTACCCTGATATCACTTTCAATTATTATTTGACACAAAGCTTTAAATCGAATAAGAGGTCAGTAAATATGTTATAAGCAGGTACTATTTATCATCATTATGTTAAATTCAAAGTTTACTTTACAGCAAGTTAATTTATCTTCTGAACTGAAACCCCTATCTTTTCTTTAGAGGCACCGCTATCATTATGATTTAAAAATATTGTTCACAATAATGATAATCGTTACATCATTGCTTCTTAAAAAAACATAAGATTAAGCGATACAAAAAAATTCATTTTAAGAAGCGCAATACATAAAATGTCACCCTAAATTTAATAATATAATAAAGGTTTCATATCAGTCAACACGTTCCAAATGTTGCATTCGCAAAATGTTACTCGATGTAAGTAGATGATAGATGATACGTCAACTTATTTTCACTCCAAAGTTTGCTTAGAGAAATGCAAATAGCTTTCGTGATGTATTTTATCGCAGAAGTTTACTCATTAAGTATAAATTACTAAATATAACCCTCAGGAAATTCGATTGAGTATAGTCCACCTCAATCTAAGATTTAATGAATTCAATCATTTCCTCTAACTATTGTTTAGCTGTACATTTTCTTTTATGGATAACAGGACATCCAAAAGAGATAATTACTTTCTCAGAAAAATTCTGAATAACATCATATATAATTTCTTGTTTTAAAACCAATTACTTACCAAGGAAAAAAACAAGAAGCACTGATTCGATCTAAATAAGTGCGGCGAAATTTATTTGGGAATCATAGTGAACGTTACACGTAGGAACCACCTCTGAGTAGACAAATGCGCTGAGGAGCAACTTCCAACTAAAAGAATTCCGGAGAGAGGGAATACAGTGCATGAATAAAAAAAATCATTAGGCTAAATGCTAACTTAAGGAAAGGGTATTGTTAGTGCCTGACGGCTGATGTGAAAGTAGCTGAAAGCGATGCACCGCGGTACGAGAGCAAGAGGAATATTTCCGGTGAAGTTTCCCATTTGATGATATCCGATGCGTTCTTTTGGGCCTTCGGAAGGAAACAGCTGAGGGCTTCCATAAAGAATGCTGCTTTAGACCCAGCGAAAAAGCAAAGACATCTCCTCCTACCACAATAGAATGCTTAAATAGACTGACCAGTGCAACGCGACAATTCCCTCCTGGTCTGTTCTCATAAACAGCATTCTGAAACTCACGAGATCATTCAAGTTGAAAGTTAGTAAGTTAACTACTCAAGAATATGTAAATCCATCGTAATCATCCAATACGATGAATCCAATCCAATAGTAAAAGAATAAATAACTACGATTTGAAAATATATTACATTTACTTGTTTCAAATTCCACCAAAATATTTTCACCACGGTTACTAAATTTGAACGTATTATGCACTAAAGAGGCATGTTGCAGATAATTAAAATTTCGTTTTAGAAGAGGTTTGTAGAATAGGACAGATTCAAATTAATCGCTTATTATTATTTACTATCAATCTTTTATGTCAAGAGAATGTGCTGGTCAATCCATAAATACTGAATCGTCTACAACCGTCATTAGATCAGAAGAATTCCTTTGTTGACGTTTTAAATAAACATAAAAGTTTGCTACTAAAGCTACCGTCCCTTGGAATGAGCTCCATGGATATTTTGGAACACGTGATTTAGCATGAATTTCCCCAGTATAAAACAAGTAAGCCATGAGAATTCGAGATATCAATGAGTGTTACTCCGGAATTGTAACTTTTATTTTAAGAATTCCTATTAAGTTCGGGACAAGAATAAACTGTTAGAGATATAATAAGACACTAAAAATTTCTCTGGTAAAAACTCTTTATACTAGCGAATATCATTTCTAAAATGAAATCAGATAAGATTGGAAAATAAAATTCTATTAATTAACCTATCAAATGTTTTAGGATACTTACTTTAAATACTGAAACATCATCGTGTTAGATAAATCCACAGAAAGTGAAAAGAGAGGTGTGTAATTTTAATCAACACACCACCTAATTCTATATTCCTATAAAGTACTCGCGAATGTTTTAGGTTGAGTATAATATCAGAGGACGATCGCCATCGTAGAAAAAATATCGTTTCTTTTCTTACATTTTACTTCATTGAAATGACTTGTAAATTTTATCTTAAATACTGAATCAATAATCGGTCATATATTTAATTTTATTATTATCTTTTGCGGTAGTTAAATAGGCAATTCGTATCGATGCTATGAATTAATTTATTTCTTAATAGGCGCCCCACTGCTCCCGCATGAATCTCGCTAACCCCCTGTCCTTCAAACGAAGGACGACGTTAATTTGAAACCGCTTTAAAAAGCAATCGCGCTGCTGAAGTAAAGGCTGAAACGTCGTGAAACAATATTAATGAAGTATTTATGAATCCACGCCATACAACTGAACACGAATGTAGTTGCTTCATCTTGTTCAGAATCACAAACCGTGAAAAACTTTGAATTCAGCGCTGCCCATCTCCTAGGACGATGCATCGCTAAAGAAAAGGCGGGAACGGATAGCCATTTATAGCTTTCGAGAGTCATCATACAGTCGTTAAGCCAAGTAAGTCCCGAATCAAAAAATAATTTGCCTCTAATGTTCCAGTCCTATTCAGGCTAGCCTTTTACTTCTTTTGTTCCAAATCATATTTATAATAGATTCTTCCGCCTTAAAAAATGGATGTAAGTAAAACGCGCAATTGGAGGACCTACACTCAGTACATACTAACCTAAATTGCATAATTACTGTATCCTCATACTTCTAGAAAATATTCTAATTATGTTAATGCTTGTATGTAGGTACTTGGATATTCTAGATGTAGTAAATAATAACTTATGGAATGAAGTAGCTAACTTCAATAACTTTAGTCGAATAACAGTAAAAATTGAAATTTCAACTGCTTACGATTAAAAATTTGATTTATTAATAAATTAGCCTTAATATCTTTCTCATAAAAATAATTTATGCATCTATGAGAGGAGACTTTTCTGCTTTAATAGAAAAGGCTCATCTCTGCTTTAAAGGAACATTTGCTCGTTCCGTCTGCTATAACTCTATTCCTACACTAATTACTTTAACGCGAAACAGTTAACACGGAACAACAGTTAACTTGAAACCATTTTGTAGTCTGCAGGGAAAATAAATTCCCCAAAATTCCTAGGATAGCATAGAAAATATTATTTACTATACAATCGGCAATCAACGTAAACACTATCATTCTGTAATTTAAATAAAATCTTAATTTAGCTTGCAAGTCTTACAATTATCTCATAAATAGCTCCGTTTAAGTGGTTAAAGTAGTAAGTTCTCCGAAAAAAGTGTATTCATTTAATAAAAGTAAACTTACGATGCTTCTTAATAGAAGGGATAATAGATACTTTTATCTACGAAACTCAAAGCGGTGGCGTTAGTAAGGAATTCAGTTAACGGGAAATGTATTGGCATATTTTTGTAATGGATCCAGAATTTTCACTTGTGAGGCTTAACTAAGGAATTCTAACCAATAATCTCCTATTTATGTTTTAATGTGAATTTATTGATTGATCTAATTGAATTTTATCATAAGAAAGTATTGCCTGTATAGAAAAATTGTAAGCGACCAAATATTTATTGATAAGACCCTTGAGTATTTGGCTTTGGTCAGCCATCCCTATGGTTTCCTACATTTCGCGTAATCGTTTTCCACTATTGTGCGTTTGCTTTTATGGTTAGAATTATCACAGTACTTCAGGAATATTATTAATTTAAATTATAAAATTATAAATTGGTTATCATGATTTAGAGGTAATTTCCATCCCAGAAGCGGGCTACTTCTTTGGTAATTAGAGGAAATACAGTGTGTCCAAAACAACAATAAATGTAACGTAAAAATATGAAATTAGCCTTCACATTTTTTTTTCTGCATGGATCATCGTAACATCTTTTGATGTTTAACACCTCTTGTTTTGTGATGTATTTACAATATGGTTAGCATAATATACTTGTTCTTAAAATATTTTCAGTAAAAATGTTTCCAGTAAGGGCAAAAATTTGAAGTAAGGAAAATATTGCGGTAGATATATCAATACAGTTTCTGGAAAAATCACTACAACAAATTCTGTCTAAATCACTACAACAAATTCTGTCTAAATCACTACAACAAATTCTGTCTAAATCACTACAACAAATTCTGTCTAAATCACTACAACAAATTCTGTCTAAATCACTACAACAAATTCTGTCTAAATCACTACAACAAATTCTGTCTAAATCACTACAACAAATTCTGTCTAAATCACTACAACAAATTCTGTCTAAATCACTACAACAAATTCTGTCTAAATCACTACAACAAATTCTGTCTAAATCACTACAACAAATTCTGTCTAAATCACTACAACAAATTCTGTCTAAATCACTACAACAAATTCTGTCTAAATCACTACAACAAATTCTGTCTAAATCACTACAACAAATTCTGTCTAAATCACTACAACAAATTCTGTCTAAATCACTACAACAAATTCTGTCTAAATCACTACAACAAATTCTGTCTAAATCACTACAACAAATTCTGTCTAGGTAAACGCACGGAGTAGCTTTTGATACCGCATGCGGTTCCAGAGCCGAGGTTTGACCGTTGACATATAATGTAAAATATTCAATAAGGGATTTCTTTCAAAATCATCTCCAATTGCGTGCGTGCATACATACATAAATGTGGAATAGAGAACTAAAAGTAACTGACATTAAATTCTCGATAGAGTCCTCGAAACTGAAAAGATACGATAAAGAACCACTCCACGAGTAAATTTCTTTAATAACGCAATCTTCACTAACCTTCCTAAGTAATAATTTGTAAGTAAATTAATAGGGAATACTTTATAGTATATTTCTCCCGTAGATTCATCGACACCCGCGAAGAAAGCGCTTGAGAAGAGGATCCCTTCCAGAGCTCGTTAAATACGGCGGAATAATGACATCAGGGTGAGGTGAGAGACGATACCCATTAGCATAACCAAGAGAAACTTCGGAAGCCGTAAAATCTTACCCTTACGAGAGAATTGAGTCGATCATTCGCGTAAGTAAACAATTATAACCAAAACGCATAGAGCCTCCGACGCTACCCGGAGTTCCACACGAGGAGGTCTTTTAGTTTATATTGATCGCCAAGGAACGTTTCCTAGGATACTTCTCCCTCCGCCATATGCGGAAGGCGGGAAACCTTGGAACATAGATAACGAAACTAGACGACCGACCCGCCTCCTAGCGTAAAACTATGAAAGCTATGATTAGCGTTAGGATCTACATCGGGCGAGGTCATGTAAAACTGCGTTCGGGGAGTTGTAATCCTAATCACCCGAACAGCGGCGGCGGGCAGACTTCATCTATGCTGTTGCAAACTAGTTGATTCTATCAAATGCTGTTAGACTATGCTCTAGGATAGGATAGACAGTAAGCGGGGTACATAAGCGAGGAGGAGTTGGACGGGAGAACGTGATAGAGGTGCCGTGAGTTGAGGGGAGGCAGTCACCGTGGACCGGATGGAGGGGGCGGAGGCGCTCGGTGGGCGTGGTCCCGTGAGTCGCCGCAGCTAATCGGAGTCGCGTGCCGGCCACGTGACCGTAAGGAAGAGGGGGGAAGGGTTGTTGCGGGGGGAGGAAGCAAAAGTAACGTGTTTCTGTTTGCGTGGGAATTTTTTCGAGTGTTGACTGATTTGTGGGTGAAGAGGAAGAGGGTGAATTGATGGAGAGAGAGATGGCGAAGACAATGGGGTTTATCAACACTTGTTGAATTACTTGGAATGAGTTTCTCCATTTGAGTTTAATGGCCTAATTGAACGTCCACCGTCTTTCGTAAACAACTTTAGCAACAATTTCCTCGGACGTAAATGCAGACTTTATGAGGATTTTTCCAAATTTCTCAAGATGCAAGTTCGCGAAATTTTTAAATTTATATATCTGTATATTAAATATATTTACTTGTATTTTTATCTCTGACTCTGAGAATGATGCCCGAGTTTTAAATAGAAAATATCGGTCTGCTAGCTGGACATCTACTGCATATTGACCAGAGAAAATCTTTGACAAAACTAGATATATTTTTCATTCTTTAAATGCTATAAAGGTTTCAAAATTATGCAGCTATATACATAATATTACGTAAAAATCGCTGAAAGGGTATTAAAAAAAAACTACTTCACAAATTCAGGGTGTTCACTATCGCTCCAATAAAAAATTCCATGAGTTTCCCAGGTTTTCCAGGGAAAAAATTCATTTTTTAGGGTGTTTCAATCAAGAAAATGATTAATAATTTGACCACATATTAGAGATGTGGTGATTATTGGCTACGTAAGTTATCAGACATGGCGGCAAACATTTCATAGATTCATTATGATACCGTATATATATCTGAACCGGCCCTAGACACAAACCGGAAGCCGGATGGTCGTAAGTTATTTCATCTTTACATACATATTTTTCAAAAATAAACAGATTATAAAAAACTTTTGTTAAACTGTTTCCTATCAGGAAGGGACACACGAAAGCCTCCTTGCCCGGGGCATCAATATATCTCGGACTGGTGCTGATTAGAATTCAGCCATAAGTGTGTAGGTTCATTGAGTCAAACCACTGTATCACAAGTATATGTGAATATGTGAAGACTACTGAGTTTGTGCGCCATCTTGATTAGATTCTTATGTATTCCCAAGTCATTGACGGGGATCCTACCTTTAAGTAGTATAACTATACTAGAAAATGAAAGTAAATTCTGAAAAAATACATTGTTTCATTAAATTAATACACCTGAACAATAGGTTCAGCAGTGGCGAGAATAGCATCATTTCAATATCACTGAGAGATTATATGTTTAAAAACACTCCGTAAGCCGTCTTTCGGCAAGCGAAACTCAGGGAGACCCCCCCCCACCTGAGGATGGAGAATTTGCCTCTGATATAATCATTGGGACTTCCTAGAAATCGGTAATCCGGAGCTTCCCGTTTGTCTCTTAGCGCGAGTTCCGCTTGCCAAAAGACAGCTTACGGAATGTTTTTAAAACTTTAATTTATAAACAGCCGTGTTCCAACCTATTTCTTACATCACTGAGAGGGTCCAGCTACAAACTGCGATGTCAACTAATGGCCAAAACCCTTCAAGTGGAAAACAGATTCTTATCATGCTCTATTCTCTCTTTCTCTCGCCCAAACAGAAATTAGATATTCTAGGTAACTGCGACTCTGTACGATCCCACGTTGCATATCTGTGATATTGTCGAAAGGTTATATGTAGAAAAAAGAAGCACATCTACATCTTGTAATCTTTAAAATTGGTCACAACAACACTGTCATCAAAGTATATCTTCTTCTCAGAGAATTTTTTTCTGAACAAAAACAGCCAAAAACAAATGGAACAATCATTTGTAAAGAGTGTTAACACAGATTATTCCAGGTTACCCGCCAAATTCCCAAAGTTTTCCAGAAGAACAAAATTCCCTGAGTTTCCAGGTTAGCGGGCACCCTGCAAATTTATTTTTAAAATATGATCAATAATTATTCGTGTCATTATTGAATCAAATCAATAAGTTATTGAGAAGTCAGTAACATATTTCTAGAAAAAATTAATTTTCATTGTCCTTCATCTTTGATAAAAGTAAAGGCTTGCAAAAAACATAAGGCGAAAAACCGAGAAAATCTTATATGACTTCCTTCGATGTTTTCTTACTTGAGATTGAGTGATTAATCATTAACAATTAATATTAACTTACGGGTTTGCCTTTTACTCATTTGCCGATAATTTGCCGAAGTTGATGATAGTAAAACAAATATGACTACCAAAGTTCTATCAACATGCACTCAAGTAAAAGCTACTTTTCTACGTTGAAGAAAATAATAGGAAAGAATTTCCTATATTTCATTCATAAAACTCGAGATATTGCCGTTGAGAAAAGAGAAAACGCCAGCCGCGCTTCCTCTTAACAGAAGGTATAACTTTATTCTGGTGTTAACATTCAAGTCCCCTCCAATCCATCCTTCCTCTTATCACAACTTCATAACAGCTTTACGCTCTCTTCCCTCTCCACCCACGCCAGTTACCAAAGCTCGCTTTTCGAATACGACCACATGACTCCCAAAATGTCTACCACTTTTTTGTCTGGCTGCTTTTTCACAATGGGCTCGTTTCCGAACTAATTTGATGGGGAAGCAGAGAGAGGAGAAAAAGATTAAGAGACAGAAATGAATGGAGGGAATAAGCGGAATAAGCTTGTTTCTGTTGCGACCATGTATTCTAGTGATGAAATTGTAAGATGAGTGTATAAAAAAGGCTAAAGGTTGGAATTTGATAAATAAAAATGGTTAGTATAGCGTTGATGAACCAATAATGTTTCAAGCATAGAATTTAGAAAATAATTCGGAATTCATTGCTAACTTAGACATATTAGCAAGTACATTGCCTAACTTACCTGAAAATATTTTGATAAGAAATAATATTGAAACATCAAGTTCATGCTTATCTAAAGTCATTTTAAATAGATGATTAATACCCATCAGCACTATCTTTGTAAAATATTGTTACTGATGTTAATGATTACTGTTAAAGATGCTGTTAATGAATGCTGCTGTTAATGAAATACTGCGCTTATTGTCAACTGTTGTGTAAATTAACTTCGACATCTGATAAGCGTCTAACTGTGGCGTAATTGTATAATAAATAAATAACGCCTTTCTTAATCAAAACCTTTAAGAAGTGATACTCTGTTCACAAATTCAATATCAGGGTATGTGAACTTACTGATTCAAATAATCGAACCTGTAAGAACACAGGTACTGGCTCCCAAATTACTACCTAATACAGACACTAAGATGGCATTAAATTGCATTTAGCGAGGCTTTAGAAAGAGTGGGAGTGGTTTATGATGCACATCGTTGTATGGAAGAGAAGCATTAACACCTGACGGAGGCCATACTAAACGAAGCAAATGATTGGTGAGCAACGGTGACTCACACAGCAAAACCTTGGGCCCAATAGGTCACGCGCATTTTTTATGACTTGAAAAAATAGATAGGGGATATCCATGGGGGAATATTCGATGACAAATGAACCGCTGAAATATATGGGAGGCAATAACTCATGCTGGTTGTATTTTAATTGAAAAAGAAGTTTATTTAAGCGTAAAATAAAAACATTGCCGTGAACGTTTGTTGCGATCAAAATTGCAATGAGCGCTAGATATACTTTAACCGAATCTCTCCAGCATTTTCAAACAAGAACATGAAATTAATTGAAATTTCTAGTCCAAAAACTGCTATGTACAATGATCCAAGAAGCAAATAATGATTTTTGTTGCGAATATTTTATTTAAAGACATAACGTCACGGATAAATCATCTGTTAGTACATTCAGCGCTCTGCTACGGGGCGGGGTGGTTTAAACCGTTTAGTCTCGATCATCAGCTATTATAAGTAACGGAGGTACACGTATACTACTAGTAGGCAAGATCACGAGTGAGGTAGCTTTACCTAGCTTGACCCAGAATGCTGTGAGAGGAAAATGTGCACGTTAGTGCAACTCAGCCTGTTCTGTTAAAACAAAATTATATCAATACGTTTCTTTGGCAATTATATCTTCATCTAGAAATATATTGTTAAGCGGTAACATTAGATTATGCTAAACGTTTAAGTTAATTCTAATTCAAATCTACTTTGTGGTGTCCTACTCAAACTGAAGTGAAACGTACCCAAAACGACATTCGCCATTAATTATATAAATATTACAAACTCGATAATCGGGCATTCTTAGAATATATTTTCTTATTTTGCGCAAAGACGTTTCCATTTGACATTGCTTGATCCAAAGCAAATATTCCGTTGGTATTACTTTTAGGAAATACTGAATAAAATTTTCTTTCGTATTAATAATAAAGAGTAATTACGAAAATTCAACTCTATCTATTCCACCTTGGTTAGGCCATAGCTAGAATTACAGGAAGTACACGAGATTCTGCGAATGAAATCTTTACCCGCAAACTCGGGACGGTACAACGCAAGCCTATTAGTTTTGTTGAAAATTACCACTAAAGTATGATAAAACATAAAGCGGTACGAAAATGCTCCCTGACGCATATCAGGAATCCTAGGAAGAAAGAAAATTAAAAGCTACGTTTTTTCTGCAGAATAATTTCAGGGAAAGGATGTTGACGGTAGACGCAATAGGTATTACGTGACCTTCCAGCTAAAAAATCGTTCTAAAATCTCATTTTTCCACAAAAGATCCACGATAGAAATAAACGAAAGAAATAGGTCAATCTCCTGACGTTTTTGACCCCTGCCACCTTCCGATAGGCGGTTTGCAAAGTATCAACTTAGATATACAATTCTAGTTAACAACCTCTAAATGAAAATTTCGGAATCATTATGGTTTTTTAGGTACCTAAATATTTATTGTTACCGTGGAAGTTAATTTTAATTCATAACATATATCAAATGAAAATGAAGACTCATTGTGAACTGAGATAATTTTCGAAAACAGAACATTTTCATATTTGTAAATGCACTATACAACAACACAGGAGCTTATTTTAGGTTGTATCTAAAGGATATGAGTTTTTTAGGAGTGTATGCATTGATGTTTAATAAAATTTCAGTTAACGTCTATGGATTACTACGTATGAAATTGCTACATCTCTGTCATTTACATCGTCAACGTCAATCTCTACCTCATTGAAGATATGGACACAATTATTAACCAAAATTAGCTGAAACATCATCGCAGCATCAGCCAATCGTGTCAATTGTTCACGCAGTATTACACACCCTCTCGATCAATCGAGCTCATTGTATGAATCGTCGTTGCAGGAATCGCATAATTTAAAGGTATTCATCCAGCCAGAATGAATCTAACAGCAATCTCACCAAATCCTACTTGAGACCTCCCTCTCTTGTTCGCACCTGACGCATTCGGTGATCTCTCAAGGATCGCGTGTCAACTTCCAGAGATTAAGCAAAGGACTACCGAAAGGTAAAGAAGGAAACGGAAATAGAGCACATTCCTCTCTCTAGGGTTTGCTTTCGGAGTTGTCAAAATATGATTAACGCGGACAGGCATCAGCCGCTGGTCGGAAAAAAAGGCAACCCCTCCATGTTATGGCAAACCGCTGTGACGATGCACAGAATTGGAATCACATAGAGAAAACCCACTATCGGATATCACCAGTAGAGCGAGCCGAAAATGAGGGCAATGGATGATATACCGTACGCACGTGACCCTTGGTAAGAGGGCGGTTGACTGGCACAAGCCATGGTGAGCAACCAACGCAGCAGAACGAAACGCCCAGATGATGTGAACCGGAGTACGAACGCCTGCCAGTCTTGGGGCAAAGCGATTGCAACCAACGGTAATCATGTCAGCATTCCGTCGTCTTATATTCTGAAGAATCAATAACAATAAATAAGTATGTTTGGGGAGGTGACGAAAATTAGAGCGACGGTGCGTGGACGCATCGCATGAGGTAACTTTGTCAATTCAATAGTGGATTTACGAATTCCACCCGCTGGAAGACTCAATTTACTCACTCCTTAATCTAATATGGAATCCCGATAAGATTTATGAAACGTTCCAAGTAATCCATAAAATGTATACAGTTCAAACTGATTGTAAAATAAATCGAGTTATAAAGTTATCGTGCCGATGTCTGCTTTGCGTATTTAAAATATGCAAAATTAAAATAAATGCATTTTTAATGTTCCTATTTTTTCATATTTCACTAGAAATTTGCGCATACGCTTTTCTGAAAAATCTAAATTAGCATTAAATTTGGCGGCTGATAATAATTGACACTTTCCAATTATTTGATATCTTTTCCATCTCAAGGACTGCGAATGTTTTTATGTATAGCGAACGTAGCTCGAAATTGTATTTTCAGCTAAACAAGATTTTTATCTGTGAAAATCAAAGTTAGTAGAATAAAAATTCTGTTCAAGTGAAAGGCAGAATTTCTCTGAGATGTAAGTATTTTTTAAAAAGGTAGCATTATGTTGTAGGAGCCTATACTTCAAAATATTATTTCTTAATTTGCCCTTCGTATTTTCTTAAGAAAAATTTGAATTAATTGAATTATATGTTTTAAATTAATTAGAGTTAACTTGAATAATCAAAAGGCTGTCTCTTAAATCAAAGTTTCTAATTCTAAATAATGTTATAGAATATTCTATTTTCTAAATAAATTTATCTAGCATCCGTCACTTCTTTGACAAAAGTTCCTGACTTTTCGGAGTACGTATACTATGTGCTCTTTAAAATTTGGAAACTTTCAAGACTCAATTAGGACGTATAGAATTAACTGCACATCATTCATACGACACCCTTCCAGACACTCCTGTTAAACTGAGTTTTATTACCAGGCTTTCCCCACACGCCGAATTCGTAATGTCAGCTCAGCCAGAAATTGCAACAACTCTTCGTCTGACTTTCACTACATTAACAAGCGCTTTTTTTTCCTTTTGCCCCTCTTCTGCGCCACCTACATTTCTGTTGGTTACAATCAGCCCTCCCCTCAACCCTACCGCTGAGGAGTTAACATCAGATGGTGCGCCGGATAGGTGGCGGGAGGAAGAATATCCCCCCAAGACATATGGTGTTCCCCACTTCCCTCACCCTATTGCCCTTAGCGTGCGCCCTGGGCACTCAGTTGGGGGCGGAGGTGGGGTGGGGGCCTTCAAAGTGGGGGCGCGTGCCTTCCTTTCCGCTCCCGCCCACAACTCTTCTTCCTCCACCTCCCTCCGACCTCCCTCCTTCCTCTTTCTTTCTTCGTTTCCAAATCCTTTATTGTTTTTGTACATCGAGCCTTGCAGACTTACATACTCTTTTTGATCAATACTTATAAATTTATTTAGCTTTATCTCATGTTTTGATTCTCTTTAATGCAAATTTTAAATGCAACATTCAGAATGGCCTGTAAGAAACGAAAATTTTTGGTAGAACTGTTAATTCTTTAGATAAAGAAGACAAATTTGTTCTGACGATGGAATGAGAAACCAATATGATAATTAATATAACAAATATATCTAATTTCAAAAAAGATATTGCTTCGGCGGCTGCATCTACCGGGACGATATGCTAAAACTGGGACAATTTCCGTCAAAACAGGAGAAATGCCAACTTATAGATAGATAAATTCTAACAAAACCTTGAGAGTATCGGAAATCGTCGACATCATTAAAGGAAGACTATGGTAGTTGGTTTTGAAATCAATTCCAAGCAAAGTAAGTTATGAAAATTTTGCAGACTTTCAACAATGTGATTCACTTGCAAATAGTCATACTATGTGGTTTTCAAACTCTCTTGGATCCACCACTCAACATTCCTAATCAAAAATGTTGGAATTTTGTATTAAATTTTAATATTACCGTATATCATTCGTTTTTCTCATTTCTCTTATCCCTTCTTTGTCCTTTCTCTGTCTCCACTTGTGACGTGATGTTAGGGTGGAAGGATGGCAAAGCAACCGGAAGTCGCGTGTTTTTTATTCGTCCTATTCACTTCTCATTATGCCATCTTCTATTCCTCCTTATTCTTTACCTGTTATTTCCCCACCACTCCACCTTGCCCCAACGCTAGAGTCGCTTTTTCGGTAATTCTGTTTTGGCGTGCAAGGAAATAATGGAATTGAATAATCTCATCGCGTGCAGGAAAGGTTACATCTGCGATGCTTTGAGGATGTACTCGTCCTTTAATTGATATTTTATTATTTTAATCACTATTTGTTACAATTGTTTTTATATTTATGATAGGCGAGTAGTAGAAAAAGGTTCAAGTAGAAGCTTTTATCATGAAATAAGATACTTGGGCGATAAAAATATTTCATTTTAATATACCCTGTAGCTGCAACATTTTTCGAAAGAAAGGTGACTCAAGTCTGGAAAATAACGCTAGAAAATGTTTTCGTTAATATTCATCCTTCAGATAATAGGAGGTAAATTTGACACACATTGCATCAAGGGATTAGACGGAGAAAATGTTTGCAATGTTCTTGTTGGCTATATATAATATTTCAAACGAAAAACTCCAGTAGAGTGATTTATATTTCTCCTATTTATAATCTCTCGTACCATCTCTCTTCCTTCATGTAATTTTGAATATGATTTTTCAAATTGCAATTAAACTATATTTGCCTTGACGTACAAATACTATAAAATTCTAAATCACGTCTACAGAAGAAAAAAAGCGGAAAAAGTCAAAACTATTTATAGTGGAGAAATTTACATTTAAAATTTAATTATACACATATGTTTAGAGGAAAAAATATTTTCCCTTGAGTGGCAATTTCTGCTAATTTTACGCGATATTTGTTTCCTTGATGGCCTAAGGATTACAATTCCATTCATCCGGAAAGGTAAAGAATTAATCTTGTATCCTGAGAGTTTTGACAAATAATTTTGATTTTAAATCTCTTCAGTTCATAAGGAATGCTTGATGATTCTTCTTGCCATAAAAACGTTAATTTAGTTATTCATTTCAGAAATAATGCCATGATTCTCCTATGAAATCCCTTAAGAGCTCAGTTGATTGCTATGCCCATCTAGTCGATAAACGGAAGGGAGAGAAGAAAGTGAGCTTCATTCATCGAATCCTAGTTACATTTGCATTTCAGCGGATTCCTCCAACTTCATCTATTACCCTCCATCGTATTTCTTCTTCACTTCCTTCCCCTTTTCTTCTTCCTAACCCTCTTCTACTGGATTCTTTTATCTTCCCAATTTCCAACGGTTTCTTCGTGCCTGGTTGACCATATGGCGTACCAACGATTATCTGATTTACAAAAAACTAAAACACACAGCTTGTGGCGAAGTTCCGAAAGTATCCAACGTACGAAAAATTTGAAATAATAACCGTGGCTTAATTAGGTTTTCTCCTTTCCCAACGTATTCAAACAAAGCGTGGCCCAGTAATGAAATTTAACAAGAATCAAAGGCAAAGAAGAGAAGTTCCTTTAAATATTATCATCAAATGCGCCCCTAGATGCTAGAGAGTTTAATAAGTCCAAGTTAAAATTTTAAGATGAATTTCATCTCTAATAATGTATATTTATTGGATCTGGTACTTTCAGTATATACACAAATAAGGTCTATTTTAAATTATACTTAAGCTGCTTTATATTATGAAAGGTTTCACTTCCCTAACGTGTACCTATAACCTTTAATGTCATTCTGCCAGAGCGTTTTCATTGAGTTACTGATTGGCTATCATCACCAGCAACTACTGCAATAACACCTATGCGTCTGAAAACTCGCATTGTAATGAGTAGAAGATGAAAAGCACTATTTTTCAACGGGCAGACATAAAGCATCGAGGTAAAAGTGATCGAATCTTCCTCATTTGCGATAAGTCGCCGGTAATATTGCTTAGAATTTAGCGTCTTCATTAACTGCATCCGTTTAAATTTTCTGCTGAACCCTTTTTTCATTCTTCAAAATTTATTTGAATGTCTGGAGTCAGGTGTGCAAAACTACTGGGTGCAAATTCTTTCAAATTTTCACGCTAAATAAATTATAGAAAATCAATTAGTCATTTATAGCCATGGACCATAATTGTATTTAGTTTTCTAAACCCAGAAGAAAATTAGTACTTTTAAAACTTTAGTAATTTGTACTTTCATAACTTTATCGCTTCATTAAAGTAATAAACCAAGGAAAAGCCGTCACACTGTAGTACAGAAATAATTCTCTTACCAAAGAAATTCGTAGTGAAAAGTTAAGCATTCAATCGCGAAGTTTTGAGATATTAATATAAAAGATTTTAAATAGTCATGTTTCAGAAATCATTACGTTATAATGTTTCCACATATCTCTCAAATTACTTTATAACATCTCAGAGAATTTAATTATCATATTTATCGGATTAAAACACTTGAAGTTCAGATAAATAAAGGAATGAAAATATTAGCTAGCAACCAAATAGATAAAAAATAATGAAATATAAAAAAGTTACCCGTGGAATTAAAAATTTGGTAATAAAACAATTCAAACACAAAAAAGATTCCTTATATTTTACTAATCCTGAAAATATTGAAAAAGAAAAATATTCACCTCAAATACTTTTATCCCATCTGAAAAAATCCTTCAGACATCTACAGTCTAGAGTATATCTTACAGTCTTTTAGAACAATGACTCTTGTTTTAGTTTAGCGTTTTGAAAACAATTTTCCATTCATGATCATTTTTTAATCCCTTTGCATAATGCTGTATTTGAATAGAGACAAAATATAATTTATTCACTTTTTAGTTCCATAAAACATACAGACCATTCCTCCAGTAACATTCATAGAGTTATTCCTCCAGTAACATTATTTACGAACAAAAAAAATATCGTTGTGGTGCCAGAAAATTAGACGGAATCATTTTTAAAATATTAGAAATGCAACAATTCGTAATTTTAACATCCATACCTTTTCTCAAAGCGACATTTTCTTTCCTTCATTCCTAAAGTTCGAGAACTTAAAGTGACCTTTATCACATAAGGCAAAAAATTACGAGATTTTATAATAAGACATTCTAAGCTTTACCGCATATTTTTTTAAATTTGTTAAATTCAAACAAACATGAAAAGAGTAAAATGCGTTTCCTTAGTTGAAATATCTGTTTACTTTTAATTTTTACCAATTATCTAATTTAATCGCATTATTTTTTTAGTACACTAACCGCCGTAGCTCTACCCGTCTTGTTTAATTGCAGCTAATTGTTGTTGTAATTATTATCTCAACTGTTAGGTGTACGTCTGACTAGTGAGGAGCCAGTCAAGCCTCGCATAAGCTAAAAAATATCATTTTAAATCTTCGAATCATCTTCGATCATACTTCTTATCCCTGGATAGAGATTACTAGAGAAAACATAAGAGCTAGAGATGCAGACACCTCGAGTACCGAGACATCTCTTTGACAAAAACTTTCTAAAGACGCGACCGAAACAAGTGGAATGATTGGAACGAAATTTTAATAGAAGCAGTGTTGTATTCAAAGAAGGGAGGTCTCCAATCCACCTGCTTCCTCTTTCCTTGTGCCGCAGGCCTCCGGGCTAATTGCTTCCACCCGTTCCTCTCTCCCTCCTCACCTGAATAGACCATTCAATTCGGAAGCCCGTCTCTCCCTGAAGTCGGCCGTGGAGAGAGCCACACTGCCCGAGTTTCATCGATGAAGACAACCTTCCCATAATGCTCCGCGCCGTCCTATTACACGGAATCATCCCCCATCATAACTGCCGTCCTCTTCTATTTTCTGAATAATCGCCGGCCTTTGGCAAAAAGCGAACTTTTAAAAAGCGATGTTTTCCATTTAGAGCCACCGTTGATGGAACTATGGCTTCTGGAGGATTTTTTTCTCTTCGGTCCTCAGAATGTTGGACCAGGTTGACTCATGCTTCTTCCACATGTGTGGTCCGCAAATCGAAAGATGCGCAAGTTCCGAGAGCGTGAAGAGAGAGTGACCTTGGAGGAAATTCCGTGAGAGAGCGTGGAATATAAATATGATTAACCGCTCCGCCATGGCTCAACTGAGGGCGCTGCCATAGTCTAAGTAAACGAGCTTGAATACTTAATTGTTTTCATAACTGCACAGGATGAGGTGGCACTTATGACCAAAAATGTTCGAATTCAGCCACAGATTAACGAAAGTACGAAATAAAAGTTTATGATCGTTAGAATAAAAGAGAATTTTGCGAAAAATCAGGAACTAATAATAGGATTTTTATCGATTGCAAGGATATAACCAGGCTTCAGTGGAGCAAATACAGGTTTTCATTCGGATCCACAGCGGCAAACAATATATATCCAATATACGCGCAAATCACGTAGGTGAATATTCTTGTTCAACTCGACGTTATATTTATCGATTCAAATATGAGTGAAATATAAATTTTCCAACGAATAGAAACATCCGAAGAAAATTGATATTTCATTTGTCTCGGGTCAGATCCAACAATCAATTTAATTGTTGATATGTATATAATCCTGTCAAATAGTTATGAGGTTCTTTCTTTTCCTAAGAAGCTTTGCCAACCAACCGCATTCATCACATAAAAATGTAACGAAAATGTTCAGTAAATAACTAAGTTTTCGGAATATTTATATTAATAAATTTCGTATCAACTCTACAAGTATATTTTTTTATCAACTCTTCAAATTGTACTCAATATTTCAGATGTCTCTAATCCAAAATCTTATACAGTGACAATTCTGAGTCAATATCTTTTATTATAACTATGCTTTCTTCTATATATTTTACATAGAATTCAAAAGTCTGACAATTAATCCGGAGCTCTAATTTTAAAATATACTTACAAATTTGCTGACGTGCGATATGATAGTTAACATACTTTCATCAATAGTAAATAATTGGCATTACACACCTAATTGAAACAGAGATATTTGGAAATGTGATAGTAATTTTGTTTTATAGAGGTGACTTTCACGAAAATTTGATTGAAAATCTTTTTGAAGATTTAAATTGATGATAATCTACATTTCCGATATAAATAAGCAGAGATTAAGTAATTAATATTAAAAATAGTAAAATTCTACGATTTCTTCCGAAACAAAATTCATCGTACCATGTTTTGGCTGACTAATATAAATGTGTATCCCTGCAGATTACAATCAAGATTGGAGACAAGGGAATATACGATAAGATTACGATTGATTTGAAATTTTGGTCATTGCTGAGGAAAACGCCTTTCGGTGTGTGGCAGGGGGTGCGAGCACCATGACTCTACTTCACTAATCGATTGCTTTCGCGTATCGTTCGCGGAAAAAATGAATTTTTGAAACGACTTGTTCTAGCATCTATTTCTCTGATTTTCCTCGCAGTATCAGAACGGTCTATATAACATGGGGGACGCATTGTGCCAGCTGCATCATCTGTGAATGTGCTTTCTCTAAATTTATTAAGTAGATTTATCTTTTGTTTAAGCCTTATGTCTTCTAAAGATTCCCATCTCGCGTCCTTGGTCCTAATAGTTAGTACTGCAATGGTCACTTTATAGAGCCTCTCTATCTGCCACATTCAACGACAGCGTTAAATACTGATAAACTATACTAGGCTGCTAACCAAGAGTGAATACGAGAAATCACGCTCTTCGCTAAAGACTAGGGACAATCGCTGGACATTTTCTAGTATGTACTCGTAGTAACTACAAGACAAAAAAAGACGTGAAAATTATGAAATATTACATCTTTCATTTTGATGGAATCCTAGCACATGCATAAGTTCTACAAAGACAATGAGGATTGAATAAAAGATGTGAAACTGAAGAAACACCCCAATAAAGCTAACCCTCTTCTAATCCGATACAATTGAATGTACATTTACCTAATTCTGAAACCCAGACCAAATAGGGAGAGTAAGGTTAGTAATCCTCTGCTATCTTTGGAGAGGGAGTGGAATGAGTTAATATAGGCAAAATGAAGAGTACGATAGTTCGTTCACTTTCATCACATTTCACTTCACAAATGACTAAAATGAATGCCATCATTGAGCAACAGTCATACCCCAGTACCTTTCAAATTATTGCAGCAAAGAACTTGACTAACACAAAAGTGATTGGAAGAATCCTTTTTCCGATGAAAAAATGAAAAATATTCCATTCCATAATATATGTTTACGAATAATGCACAATACCGAAGCATTAATTTATTAATATTACTTCAAAAGAACGAAACAAATCCGCGTTCAGACTTTTCCAGGATTTCGGATAGGCGCCACAAGTCTGCAAGAAAAGCCGACATAGCATCCCTCGTAATTTCACCTTTCCGGAAACCCACCCCCGCATCCCCGCCCATGTACTCCCATACCTGGCCCATTCCCAATTAAATCCATCTTCACCCTTTTGTCTCTGCCGAAAAAGCTACCTTTCTACTCGCTCGGGGACATGATTATCTAGGGAAAGACGGTCCGCCTTGTCCCAAACAGGGCCTTGTAACCCATTTCGTCGGGGGCGGAAGACAAGACGAAAGGACCCTTCCTCCTGCAAAGGGAGCCTTAATTCGCACCCCGTCAAGTTCGGCACGCGATTTACTTCTAAGTCGCCGCATCTGTCAGACGACTCGTAGAAGTACACAAGTAGGTCGTCGCCACCGTGTTAACGAGGATTCGCCAAATTTGGAAAAGAAAAAAATGAGATCACGCTCCTGAGTAAAGCTCTTCTTGACAAGAAACGACGCTGGTTTTCCCTTGAGGTGTGTTTTCGGACTTCTTGTTAGGATCGGCTCCGCACGCGAACCGAACAGTATTTCCGGTGGAGAAATAGTTTCTGTTTGTTTTCGACTCGTTTAATTTTTTTCCGTTGCTTTTTCGACCTCACTCATCCGCCCGTTTTCCCACAGGATACTTACAAAGAATTCCCCCCGGAAGTCATTTTTATACTAAATATTTATTTCCTCATCTTTGATACGAAAAAAATTCAAGAACTGTTCATTTCTTTCATATAAATGGCAAAAGTTACAGGAACGTACATATACATAAACCTCGATGAAGTTCGGAACATCGCGTAAAATATTCGAAATCATATAAATGTATTGCAAGTCTTTAAAAATCTCGTATAAGGGATAGTAGTATATAAACATTTCTCCGTAAAATTAAACGATGTTAAAAAAGCAATTAAGCGTTATTTAGTAACTGTTTCAACCCAACACATTATGATCGATCGATGTTAGAACATCGGAATAGTTACATTCAAATCGAAAGGGCTGGGTAGAATCGGATCTAGAAAATAGAACACTTTAACGGGATTGATATACTAATTATGAATGAGTAGGATAAGAATTAGGACTGAAATGTGTTTAGAAATATTAATTATAGAAATTAATCGGTAAAAAGTCCGAATATTAGCAACATATTGCGAATGTTGCAATTTTGCAATTAATACAATTTTACTTGTATCAGGACACATTGCACTCAAATTAAAATATTAAATTACTGAGAAATGAAATTTTAAATTCATATTTAAAAATAATAAATTTATATAATGGTAAATTTATGATCAATAATTCAGTCTCCGTTTATTTTTTATTTTGTGGTAATAACGATTTTACGATCTATTTTACAGAAGCAATAGAATTTCTTTGTATCTACATAAATATCCTGCAAGACGCCTATTGACGTATGAAAGGAGAAAAATTTTTAATTGATGTAATTGAAAAAAAAGAGGAATATAATTAAAAATTGGAAAATTACGAATAAAAAACAGAAGCATCTGTCTCCTGGTATTGTCAAAATTTAACGGCGTATATTATTGCCAGAATGTAATACTTTTTATATCCTGGTTTAAAATCAAACCTGAAAGACAATTTTTCCCCCTTCCCCTTTCGTCTCTCCTATTACAACCCTCCCCTATCATCAACGTCCGCACCAACTGATACATTACAATCCCTTGCCAACCCAGCTTCGAGCTTTCATACGTCGCTGAACACACCAAATCCTCCCTGTGACTCCCGCTTCTTTTCTCGTAGTTCAGGCGAACCGTGACGGCGTAGGCAGATGGCAATGATCCGCATGGGCATTCGCGACATTTATAATTTGGAGATGAGCAAAGCGACGGGGACGGTAAGGGGTGCGAGTTAAGGGTAGTTAAAATACGATGGAAGGGGAGAAAAGAGACTGGGTGGTGGGGATTGAAGCGTGCCGCCGAACAAAATGGGAGCACATCACGATCTCTGAGCGCAACAGCCCGCGAAATGTGATTCAAGATAGGATATCCCGACGCCGTACGTAAGCTGCGGTTTATGGAAAAACCTGCACTAACGGACTCTCTCCGCGATGTAAGAGCGGTTAATAGATCGGTTTGGTTGAAAAAGAAGGCTAATTTGCAAATGAATAAGGTCGAAGAAATCCGTTGAATTCCGTTGCATAGGATCAGTTCCTTCTTTAGCAAGCAGCTGCGAGAATTGTGAGAGTCGGTTAATGGTTACTTCGTAATACGTTCGGTTTATTCTTTAAAAAAGGCTCGAAACGGAGAGCTCATAGGCTATTATTTTTCATAGTTACGAGATTCGTAGATTAGTAAATCACAAAGATTTTTTTCTAATTCAAGAGAAAAAAACATAAAATCTTAGAAATCCCTTAATCGACATAAATATCGACAGATAAGAATTCATTTTTTAAGATGTGTTACTTTTCTTTGATGGATATACAAAGGGTCAAAGAGAAATCAAATCCAGAGCTCTGATAATAGGAACCAGCTATTTCGCACTGGAATTAACACTTAATAAACTCCATATTTCTATGTTTTCCGTAGTTCCTGGTTATAAATTGGGATTGAATATATTATTAATGATTCTGCATGGAATTTACAACTCTTTCAGGTAAGGAAAATTATTGCCTAGAAACCTATGCACAAACTGAATTTAGCGTGCCTCTATATGTCACAGCTGATGAATATATTTCGAAAAGACGAATCTCTAACGCAATGAATATTAAATACAAAGAAAACTATGCTATCAAAGTAGTATACATATATTAAAAATAATATTTTACCGACAAAAAAGTTCATTTCGAGATTTTGTATCCAAATAAAACTTTTCGTTATTCTGGACTGAATCTCTGTGATTATATATAATTTCTTAAATTTATGAAGTTTTGTATTTCTGTAAACGGTACATTTTGATAGAAGGCAGTAAGGGATTGAAGTAATAGGATAATCCTGACAACCTTTTGAAAATAAGCACTGAATTTGAACTATCCTCCCTGAAAATTTTGGATTTGAAGAAAAACACCTTTTATTGATGAATGAGTTGGCTAGTTCTTATTATTAGGAAGACTACAAACCATTGGAAATCAACTCTGAGAGACACGACATGATGAGAAATGGCATAAGAAATAAAAATAGCAAATAGAAAAAGACGAATACGATAGAGAAGCTCTTTTGACCTTCCACAACATGGCTATAAAGATGAAGTATCGTGAAAGAGGGAGAGCAAATGATTACGATTTGTCATGCATCTACTGCCTTGGAAGCGAGAAAATCAAATTCCTTTCAGTATAGCAAACTTGAACTCGAATAAAACATCCGCTAATAACTTATTGACAGGGACAACTGCTCATTACGATTTACTTCCTGATATTATCTATGATTAATGTTTATAACCGGAATAGCGTTTATAAAATAAACATTATAAACTTTTCATGAAAATAAGTAATTAAAGATTGTTTAATATCCTTGAGATAAAACGGACGTAAACTTTAATTCAATTGTATATTATTATGTTAAAAATAATAACTATGTGTATGTACAACCTTCTAAAAGGGACTGTTGAACAAGAATGACAATATTATCAAAACACGTCAAAGTATTTTATTTTAAGATACTTAAATTGATTATGGCAGGCGTTACGGAGTGGACATCTATATGAATAGGCAAGAATAAACTTACTATTACGCTTTTCCACAAATATATTTTAAACCAACGACCGGATTCGGCACAGATCGATGACGAAGACCTGATAATGACTGCTCTGTGCCGAAACCGGTCCCGTTTTAAATACATTTGTGGAAAAGCGTAATTGTAAGTTTATACTTACCATCCTATTTAAGATACTTCAGAAATCATAACTCCGAATCTTTTAAATTAATCGTCTAACCTAACACATATTCTTTTATTGTTAATGTTATAATTTTCTCGTTGTACTAAAGAGGTGGGAAAAGATCAATTTCGGTGGTAGAGGAACAAGTGGCAACTACAACATATTCTCAAGGAATTATCAACAAGTATTTCTTAACTATTTTTCCTCATGAGTAATTTTAGATATTATAAGAAGACGTAAAAATATTTGAAGTTTTATTTTCGAACGTATTAAAGTTTGAAAATCCTCAATTTGTATTGAAGTTGAAGATGAAAGACGTACTTAAAAGTTGTGCTACCTTCACGCTTTCTAGGTGAGAAAACTAAAAGAATATTTTGAATTTTGTTTGAAGTGCAGATAACTTCATCGACATAAGTATGCATGCGTCATTTCTGATTGTGAGTACATATTTTCTACTGCGCAAAAAAGTTAACTTTTATTTGGACTTTAATTCTCCATCTTCAAATAGATTTACCGTAATAGTGTTATGAAGTCACTGTAATCATCGTAACCCATCATCGGTATTCAGTCATAATACATACGGAATAGATCCTTTTATTAATATATCCTAGCATAATTCTCGATAAAAAAATTATTATGACATTGACCGCTGCTCCATCAGTTCACGCTTCTTCTACTCTGGTGTCCCTCTCCATCTTTTATCCAACCTCTATCCCTCCTCTACATCCCCGTCCAAGAAAGCTACTCCGCTACTTGATTTTTTCTCCTATACAGAATACACCTTGCTCCCGTCTCTTTTCATCTCCATCTCAAAATTTATTTCCGAATCGCTCGGATCAGCCTTCCGTGCGAAATCTCGACCTCCAAAAAGAATCGAGCACCTGCTCTCTTTCTTTATCCCCATCAATCCATGTAATAAGGCACGCGAACCCATTGAAATCTCTTTTCCTCGCGAGAAGTGTGCAGATGAAAATGGTTAGGAAAACCGCTTGCGCGCGCGCCTTATGTCGTTGCTTCAAAGCGCTTGCGAGATTAATAAGCACAACGGCCACGTTGGCGGTCTCGGCCATACCCCAAAGTCACCTATTCTATTTGGAACAGAAAAAGACTCGGAAAAGAAACGTATTCCAGGAGGAGATTAAAGCGGCGCAACGACAGAGTTTGAGCTTTAAATAGCTTCCAGTAGAATGCACGTGTTTCCTCATGGTCGTCCACCTTTGATCATATTTCCTCTAAAATGCGTTTTCAGAGTGACTTTTTTACAGTCTGCACTACAATTTTAAACTAGCGCTGTCCCTATCATAATTTTCTTAATCAGTCTTCAATAAATCTAATATTTCAGTTAAATTTCGTTATTTCATTTCTTTGAATGCCTATACATTAAATGCGATCGTCCCAGATCGTCAATAATACTTAATTTATAATCTTAATATATACGTCTAAAACAAAAAATGCATACACTTAAATGTCAAGGCAGTGCTTGAAACAGGCCAAGTCAGACAAGAGTCAGGTCTCCTAAGAAAAGGGAATTTAACTTTGCTGACATATGTGCGCGCTCAGGAAAAACTAAAGGATGAAAGGAGGTGAAAATGTCCGAAAAATTCATCCCCATCTCATTAGATATTTTCATCTCCCTCTATCCTTTAGGTTTACTGAGGCGCTTACCAATGTTTGCCACATTAATATTCTTCCAAATATATAAATATTATATAAACGCAGAAATAGTACTCATAAATTTCCAAGTATTTTTAAGTATATAGCGTACTACTTACCGACATCAATCTCAACACGATATTGAATTTTCCTGGTGACATGCTAAAAGAATACTTGCATAGATCCATCTATTATGCATTTGGCATATCTCAAACGAAAAATTTAAATGCGAATGAAAATAAAATGTCGAATTTACTTTCAAAGAGTTGTTTGCCACACCCGCGAAATTGAAATAACGATATCCTTTGGAAAACTAAATAAACTCGAAAATGATTTGGATGCCAAACTGCCGACCACAATTTTAAAATCATAGAGAAGTATCCGATGTACCAATATTCAAACTAATATTAGATAATCAAGAATCAGTAGTGTGAAGATAAAATGAATATCCTCGAAGTAACCATTATCTTCAGATTTGAAGGATAGCATGAGTAAAGAAATGTTCGGAATTTTGTTGCAAATAATTCTGGTTCACAGCTGACTTGAAGACAATTTCCTTCTTTCTCTCCGAGATGCTAAATACATCCAAGAACCGATTACAGAGAGCCGAAGATTTCCTAATAATCATATGCTACTCGATTCGTAATATTCGCGACTCGTCTGAACCCAGCGCAGATTTCCAATTCTTAGCTCGAGACTCAGTCGTGGAAAAACAGGTTTCCGTCAAAGAAAATAAATAAGGAAGAGGCATTAAGGGATGATGAAGGGATGTGAATGCGAACGGGGTTTAGTGACGGCAAACGCATCACATTGGAAACGCAGACCTTCGCAAAGTCTTTCAATAGAATTCTGAATAGAATTCTATCTGCTCGAAAAAACGGAAAAGATCATAAAATATAATTAAGAATTTGTACATTTAATTTGTATTTGTATAATTAATTGCATTAAATATTAGGCTAAAGTCTTATTAATATTATGAGAATACTCATGCCGTTGTCGATAATCAGAAACTTTGGCTACTGATGTATATCTGACCGTCATAATATGTTGTGAATATTAATGGTCAGTGTGAAGGTACATACCTTTTTTTAAGTGCGAATTAGTTCCTTGGTGGTAAATCGACATGAATTGTTATACTTTTCCGCTTCGAAATTCTAACGAGAAAATCATTACGCTGATTATAGCTAATTCACCGAAAAGTAATGTATTAAATTTTTATCTGAACGTTAAATCAGCTCAGAAATGAAATTACTGCATTGCTGCAAAAAGATGATTGGAGGATTAGGCAGGATAATGGAAATTTTTCCATTGATTCGAATAATATTGCAGTATATTATTCTCGGAGATCTTATGCCTCGATCTTCCGCAACGGATATTTCATTTAACAATGATCGAAATAATAATAGTTAATATAATAAATAATAGATGAAATGAGTAAAACTTACATTCTCACTAAAGTTGTGATCAAAGTGACTCGTATCAACACTGAAAAGACTGCCGCTGTAGCCAAATTTTTCTGTTAAAGAAGTAAAATTGCAAATCGGTGAGAAAAATATATGCAAATTTTCACAATAAAAGAGATAATTAAAGAAAGTAACTCATATTTAATTATATGTAGTATATAGATAATGTAATGATGATGACAAAGGATCGTCAGAGATTTGAGTACAAATATTTTGAAAGCAGTTTCAGGGCAAAATAAAGAATGCATTTATTAAATGAGTTTTACACGAAAATCAGCTTAGATCAAAATATTATATACCCATTAAAACTACTAACAAAAAGTGTATATTCCAACATAACTACTAAATATATCTCAAATAAACTGGCTGAGCGAGCAGTCAAAAATTGAAATAGTTTGAATGAATGATTTCGAAAGGGAAATATGTTGCTCAAGCTCTCAAAAAGTGTTTCCTCTTTTATTCAAATATCGAAAATTGTTCTCTCAATATATGACTGCTTGCTGTATGATTTTTGGTGGAAAAGGAAAGTACTTATAGATATCGAAATCTAATACTACTTACCGTTAATTTTTAAATGCTTAAGATAAAAGGTATATTCCGCTACGATTTTATACATTACCAATTTTTCCCAAAGTACATACTTATTAATGGTAAGTAAGATAAGTTTTTCAATTAAAAATTTATTTTGGAATCTTGTACATTTGATTTTTCTCGACGAGAAAAGCACTTCCTATTTATCGCTTGATTCATATTCATGAATATAAGGTAAATTTATGCCATTATTACCAAGACCGTCGAGCTATTCGCTATATAGAAATTGATAAAGGAGGCATACGACACATTTATTGGATCGTGGAGGTGTTAAAACAGTAGAGACCCACACAGCGGATTCAGGGTATGGTCGTTTTCACAAAACCACAGAATAATGCTCTCATGGAGCCACGTGTTTTTCGTTCAAATTAAGTTGTTTCACTTTTTCATAGAAATGAGAAAAGAATAAGTTTATGTTTAGGTTTCTACCGAGCTCTAAAAAAGCGCCAACCTGAGTAAAGAACTACGAGTTTGTCTTACCCAGTAATAATATTTGAATAAAATAAAATCGTTATTCGTTTATGAATCATCCGTTAGGAACAGTCATTGCCATCCGCGCACCCGAAAAACGGCACGTCCGAGTGCGTACAAGGTCTTGCAAATGAAAAAACGTTTCGAGTAAGTAAAAGATGTATAGAGTTATTCGAATGTAGTGGTTTAGCGTCTTAACGCATGAGAGATTTAAGAGAAGGGGCCTTTTCTCGCAGCAGTTTCTTCTTCACGCGAGCGAACCTTTTGAAAATGAGACTCGATGCCCTGTCCACGAAAATGGATGACCGCAGGTCCCAGAGGAAGCAACAATGAGACGAAAAAAACTAATGCGCAACGTGGAAAAAATTTTGACCGTCCATAAGGATTTGGAAGGAAGCAAAGGCGTTGGTGATGAGCAACAATAATAAACCAATTACGGGCGGGGGTGGAATGAGGGAGAGATTTTTTCCTCGTCAGGGAGAAGGACAAAGTTTTTTTGCCAAGGTAATGCAGACCGGCACGAAACTCACAGCCACGAAGGCGAAACACCGTGAATTGCAGAGTCACCGGGAACGCTCTTGCAGAGTTTTTCACACACGCCCTTCTTTGGTCCACCCTCGATCTTTGGAGGGAAATGAGGAAATGTCGAATGATGATAATAAGGTTTATAAGGTCCAACTTTTCTGGTTGTATAGTTATAACACGTTGTATGCATTGATGAGATGTTGAATACGTACAGAGATCAGATTTTGAAAATAATTAAGGAAGGAGAAGGCATTTAAATATTTAAGGAGAAACAAAATATTTCAATTAAATGAAATATTAATTCTTTGCATGTCATCATATAAATTTTCTAAAATACTGCAATTATTTCCTCAATGAGCGAAATTAAGCCAATGGCGCCTCATCAAATAACTTGAATAGCTTTACCCTCAGCTATATCCTTAAACTTTCTGAGAACAGAAAATCAACGTAAAATATCATAATGTAAATTTAATTTGATTTTCATAAGGTGGGTACGACGTGATTTGAATATTACGTCACGTTGAAATCGTTTTTAAACAAATAACTGGTTGAAAGTTTTACATTTAACTTCATCGAAGTACATTTTTAAATATATTTTTAGAATTTACACTTCAATCGTAAAAATCCCTTGGCAAAATATTAACTGCTATAAAAGCAAGTGCTTGTGCCAGAGTTAAACTTTATTTCTATTTTAGTTAACTAAACTAAGATTAGCTCCGTATTGTACATATAATTCATTTGAAATAATTTTGTCGTCGGAATGCTTTTATTGTTGAACTGAGAAGAACTCAGAAGAGAGATTCAAATAAAAATAAAACTTTTACTGTAGTTGGAATTTCACTGTAAACGAGTGCTTCAATTATTAAAAGGATTTACATCAGAAGAGAGATTCAAATAAAGTAAAAACTTTTAATGCAGAAATGAGAGTGAGTCCTTCAAACCTCTGGGATATAAATAAGGAGAGGAAAGAAGGGGGAAGAATAGAAAGAGGAAAATTGGTATCGGGTGACTAACAGAGCTTCTTCATTAAATGAACAACGTTGAAAATAATTAAGTCAGAAATGACTGGAGGCTTTGGAAGCTTGAACGGAATAACATTTCTCAGGTCCGCAATCAACCGTTAGCAGGCTTTAAGAAACTCCCCGGGCATTAATTTGGAATATTTTCAATATAAGACGTCAACAATAGATCCTTAAGAGTTACACTCGTTATAATTAGCTAGATGATGTCATATTTTCCATCTTTCGTTGGGAGACAGCTTCAGTTATTGGCTTCTATTTATAATTAGAACCCATATTTTCATCAGATTCGAATTAGTGACCGTAGCAAAACTATGATATGTCGCTATTATTAATACAGATCGCAATGCAAATAAAGGATTTCATTAGGAAAGATAACTAAAAGAGTGGTCAAATTGGAGACGTAGAGCTTTGTATTAATGAAGCTTCAAAAGGCTGTTGGAGAATCGAGCAATATGAAGTCAAGTTGTACCTAATCAATCATCTCATTTTAGCGCAAGCATTTCTATTTCCATTAACTGACGGTAAGATTAACTTGTCATTCTTAAGACTGGTATACCATGCCGCTTCATAGTGTATCTACCAACATTATGAAGAATTACATGAATATGAAATCATAACAAGAATTTCATGACTATGAAATCATACCAAGAATTTCATGAATATGAAATCATATCGTAGAAGATCCGGGTTTTATGACCGAAGTTATATGGGTCTTCTAAGGATTTTACGAAGGTTTACGAAATAGTTATTTATTATTATTATTTATTTATTTCACACATACGCTACAGTTGGATTACTAGTCCGGTGGTAAAAAATCCCCATTCCTCTCAATACAAAAATACACTCAGACAAAATACAAAAACTATAAGTTTACATATGTTATTTCCCATCCAAATTATCCAAACATTAAAACAAATTTTGTCTAAATCAAAATAATTATATTAGTGCTAATATTTTACACCTGTTTCTGAATTCCTTTACAGTTTTTGGTAAGGGTTTAAGTGTTTCTTCAGGCAACATATTCCATTCCTTTATTCCTCGATTGATGAAGGAGTATTTAGCAATGTCTGTTTTTTGCTTTCTCAATTTTAATTTTTGATCGTGATCTCCTTTCGCTTTGTAACTTGGTTTTTCTATTCTTCTTTTTAATTCCTCCCAAGCATTACCGCCTTATAGTTAAACATGTAAAGGTTCTAAACTTCTTAAAATGATAACGGAGTCAGATTGTGTTTTCTTTGAACTACTAATCATAGAAATATTCTGTAAATTGAAATTACTGGAATCCCTCGTTTATCTACAGAAGCAGATATGGACATGCCTAAGCTAGGAAAAATCCAAGTAGCCTGGCTTCTAGCCTGGAACCTTGGCAAAGACTGATATTCCACCATAGTGGCCACAGGATCAAATCAATTCAAATTATTTAGCGATAAAATCAGTCGAAATTATAGAATACATATAATTGTTAATTTCTTAAAGATATCCTAGATAACTTTAGTATACAGCATAATCTGAAACTCTCTGAGAATTTTTTTCTTTATCGTAGAACATAGCTGTCAATAAAATATTAGGTGATCAAATTGATTACTTGATAGTATTTATAATTGTTTCAGAAGCTAAAACTACATTCCGTTGAAGCTCATTTACTGCCAAAAATAGGAATGCAAAAGCCTGTTTTGGAAAGACGAAGATCCGTGCTACTGTTATTTGGTTTTGTAAGTATCCGGATGGTAACTCTGTAGTCTAAGGGACCACCCACACAATGGACGCACAACTGCAAAAAAAATCCGTTCTAACGGTATATGTAATTGAGAGAAATATCACGGAACTTTACGAATGTTTGCGCTCCTAATATCTGAGCAGTTTAATGCACACAGAAGATTGCTGTCCCTAATACCAGTGATAATCGTCAATATTTCAATCTGCAAAAGCCACAGAAACCCTAATTCATGGACGAAATCGTCCATATCCCATACACCATCTAAAGCGACAGTCTTTTCCTTTGTCCCTTTTCTTTTTTTCTTAAGACCGCAACCCTTCACCCTTGAGTGACCACCAGTCCCTGTCATCACCATCCAACAGACAAGGAACGCCTCTTCATTAAGATGCCACCCAAAAGGGTAACGGAATCTTCCGCAGACAAAAGATGTAGCAAAACAAAGATCTCAAGGAAAGAAGGCAATGCCGTATTTTTCTTCTCTATAGATGCACAATACACTGGTCTGCGTTCCTGGACTACATTATGCTACCCCTTTATTTTGCACTAAAGACCTCAGTAAAGATCTGTATTTCAACATGCCTACTAGGTTAGTATTTATTAGTAGGTTAACCGAGAAGTAATTGCTCTAAAAGTGCAAACCGACTTAAATAGTCAATAACTAGCCACGTTTTCGAATAAATACAACACAAGCATTTTATATTGCAAATGAGAAACTTACTATTAAATCTTTAACTAATTAATGCGAAAATACGTGTATTTATGTAACTGTAACTTAAAAACGTTGTGAAAAATTCCGAAATCGCACGGTAAAATAGCTTGCAGTACACGAGAAGGTAAATATATAAGAAAAATATTGATAACTATTCTTAAACTCAAAATGCCAGCTCTTACAATAGTATTACAAAATAAATAAATTTTCACTCGAAGTATATATTCTTAAATATTTCCCGCTTCCAGTACTTAAGCAAAATGTATCATATTTAACCCGAATTTTGTTTAAGCACTCGGAAATATTTCAAAATAACCGTTTCTTGTTAAAGTGGCCTCACAACTGCAATGGGTACTTCTAAATTTGAACTTTATCCATTAAGATTAACGCTGTACAAAAATAAAAATTATTACTGTGGGGCACCTGGATTCGAGTCCCAATCATGCTGACATTTTTCACATCTGTTTCTCCTTGTGTTTCCAGCCGCACAGCTTTCCGCGCTAAGCTAAACACCTCAACCTTTCAAAATTGTTATACAAGTAGAACTAAAGTGCGTAAATGAGCGTTAATATACATCTACATGTGATAAGATTCATACTAAATTCACAAATCTTGAGAGAGCTTCTTTTAAGATAAACAACTATTTCACAGATAAACAACTATTTCATAGATAAACAACTATTTCCGTTAGGAATAAATGTAAATTATGACGGAAGGAAAAATATTAAGCCAAAAATACACAACTTAACCATCCATGTCGTTTTTCCCGAGTACTTTTCCTTAAATTGAATCTTTCTCGAATTTATTATAACAAAATACTTTAACTTATAATTCAATACCGTCGGTGAGCGTATTCGCATCAAAAATAAAACATAAACATCTGGAACTATAAGCCTTCAGATATTACTTAACAGCTTATAACCTTCGATTCTTGTCTAACTCTTTTCGTAAAACATTTCTCTAAACTTTAACGAGGTGTCATATCCAAGGAAAGTTTAACAAAAGCAATATCTCTCTCTTTCTCCGTAAAGGAGAGAAAAAGGACAGGGTCATGACGCAGATTACTTTAAAAGAGAAAGCCGACGAATCCGGAAAGGGAGACGAAAGCAAGTCTAGGGTTATGAGAGAGTGGCTTCGGCAGAAGAAACAAATGAAAGGGCGGGAGGCGTCAATTTGCGGAATGAGGTGTGCCTAGCGACACCTTCCGATGAGTCTCTGCTGAAAGGAGCAACGGGAAATAGCGGAAGAGGGAGTGTCAGAGGGATATTATTTTCTGCATTTTACACGGAAAGGTAAAGACTTTTGTCCTTTTTTCTTCCAATCCAAACTCCGCAAATAATTGCTACACGCTTAACAGAACCGAGGAAGAACATAAGGGAAACCAACATCTTTTCACCGAAAACTAATATAATCTAAAAAAAGAAACAAAAGGCAGCCGAAAATAATGACGTAATGGCTAAGGATGAAGACTGTTTTCGTCACCTAAATACAGAAAACGAGAAGCAGAATATGAACGTGACAAATGAAAAACATGCAACGATAACTTTTCGGAGTATTTTCACCATATTGAAAAGCTATGAGTTCTGGAAGGTCCTTCAACATATTACTCTAAAATCATCTCAAAATAAATATGTATCTCGAAGAATGTCTTGATAAACCTCTACAATCTCACGGAAGTCGAAGAAATGTAAGAATGCTTTCCTAATCAACTTTAAATCTACCAAATAGGATTACCGTTAATAGAAACATCTCGGGAAGGTGATTAAGAAAAAGAAGTATAGGAGCTCGGGTACATGCCAATAACTATGCATAACTATGCCTAACAACACACTCTGGATAGATCTAAACAATCTAGTAACACTTTCTGAAAACCATACGGTCCAAGATTCGTACTAAAGACAAACTTTTCAGACAGCTTATATGACGATTTCTAAACAATCCTAATAAAATTTCAGAATTTTCATACCAAAACTTTTGAATGACAAGAAGATTCGATAAACTAAGATGAAAATCAAAAATCTCCTCCTCGAATGTCTTTTAGGGATACACGTCAGAATATGTATTCAAGCGTCTTAAGTACTTCAAGTCGTCAGGTAATGGGTCCATCATAACATGATCGTTTACAATACCTATCATCATACGTTGGAAAATGGCCTAATACTTGAAAAAATTATACACATCGAAACTAGGTAAGGAAAATATATGCACGTAAACAGTCATCACCGTCTTGCTTTCAAACAATTCGGACATGTCATGGCGCGACTCCCAAATTCTTAAATCGAAGACACGGTTTACAACGCTGATTAATAACTCTTATTCGGTGACTTCAATGTAGGAATTAGACATTGTTAGTTAAACAAGGTAATGTGGAGTGAGCTAAGCAGTAAATTACTGCTTACAGAGACGGTAATTCTCTCCGCGTAACAGCAAATAATGCAGTCATACGATAATTATCCTTTTCTAATTCGCGTAGATTTAGCTAAGATGTGTCATACCCCAAGGATCTGTAATCAACCTGTCGGTGTTTTCATATACGTACGTATGAATTATACCAGACCGACTCGTCTATCTTATATCGAATGGGTTCCCATTCAAAGGTTGAATAGAGTGCACCACAGCCTCATTTAGGAATGACTGATAAGTATAAGATGAGCTCATTTTTTCACTCTTTGACTTCCTGCATAGCCTGAGCAAGCGGTATAACGTAACCTCCACCGAAAAATTTCTAATTGACGAGTAGATTATTAGGAACTCAGTAAATTATACCCTCCTGCAATATAGTGAAGTAAAACGGTAAACAGAGCAAGAGCAGCGCAAAACGAGAATTCCAGGTGCAAGAAAACGGATTAACATCCCCTGGGTTCATACTTTTGGGCTTCATCTTTAGTTACTATCATGTAATCTATCGGTTCTTTTCGGATGTGGGTTTGTATAACTTATGACAACAAGAGGCACGCAATGAAACTCATAGCAAGGAAATGAGGTTTAAGATGTGAATTTTAGATGCAGATTACATTGTTGATGAGAGAAGCAAAACTTTGTGAGGAAGGTGTGTTTATGAAGAAAGAAATTGTTCATCTTTAAACCGACGCATCGGTTTCTGCACGTTTTATTCTACGTGAATTAATTAAATGTTATTTCTTTGAGCAATTCAAAGAAGCTCCGTCTTCAGCATCGACGCATACCTCTAGCCAGTTAAACTAGAGATAAGGAAGTCAATTGAGCTAAAAATGAAGAATTTGCATCCCATATGCTCGTTATGAGTTTCCTTTACTATTTTGACAACAGCAACTAATGGAGCAGCAATGTAAATAGTGATAAAAGAGTTTGCTGGTGAATAAAGTTGCTCTGTTTCTTAGATTACCACACCAGAATCAAATAGATGTTCATGAACATTTTGTATGAAAGGCCATGAGCTGTCGACTTTTTTTAAATTGTAAAACCTGTGCCAAAAGAAGTTGAAAAAGGTAATGTAATTTATGATAATATAACTTTCCAAGATAGCTTACTATTGCAGGGCCCTTGCATTATTAATTTCAACACCTCATTCCTTCATTGAGCCGTTATAAAAAGATTAGATTTGATAGCAAATTATCTTGGATTGAATAAAAAATTATGGATAAGGACGTAGCTCTTTAGTTTTGAAAGCTTAATAATATATGTTTATTTCTTAGAAGAAGTAACTTTAAAATTCTCATAGTTACTATAAAATTCTCAGCGCATTTCACTTGCAAATTTGCATACTATCTTTAATTAATTAAAAATTAATATTCATACAATTTTTATATACGTACATATACATATTTTTATAACATAATTAATGTAAATCTTTAATAATAATAATAAGGTAATAATAAAGTAGCATTAATTTCTATTGTTATAATTTTTTTGTGGACATCTATTTAGGATTTTATCGATGTTGCCAATTCCAAAATGTTTCGACGTCAAATAAAAAATAAATTAATTAAAAACGATTAAAGTAAAACAAAATTTTCGATTCAATTTTTAGTATCCATAAATACCTAGATAAAAAATCTGAAAGACACCAATCGAGTTTTCGGATAAACCCTTCGTTTTCAAATTGAAAGAATCTAATGATTCATTCTTTCAGCATGATATCGTAAAGAGATGTTACAAGATTGGAATTTTGGCGAAAAAAGAAAAAATATGGACTGAAAGACATACTGTAAGAGCAAAATAGATAAATGAGAAGGAAGACGTCCTCACGTTCGGAAACCTAGGAGGGTGATTTACTGAAAAATTAGAATTATTTTAAAAGTCCGAATTCGATCTAAAATACTGTCTATCCAAAATAGTTATGGTGATTTTCATGGGAAAAAGAATATCTTTCATCGATTTTCCGAAGTTTAATTACTACAATATGAAGCCACGCATGTACATAAAATTCATTTGATACAAAATTGCGTAGAAAATTTATTTTGAAATAATCCGTAAGTCTTGGTGAAAAATGCATCGGAAAGAAAATAGTAATAAAATTATGTTCAACTCAAAGCTAATTATAAAATTATGTTCAATTATTACTTGTGATGATATATCATTTAAGAATAAGTTCATAATTTTGCTTCAAGTATTTTGCGGTGTATGACTGCTCATATCCAAATAATCATATCATTTGGGTGCCTAGCGATTATACAGAGAAACACAACACTGTTGACTATCTCGAAGTACCGCATAAAAACTTATTTGAAAATTAACGGACAACTTCTCGAGACCAAATCTTGGCATTTTTGATCGATGCGCGTAAATATGCGTTTTTTGCTCGAATCAAAACTGAATCAGTGAATGTCTCTGAAACCTAAACACGCTTCAGTGGAACCACCTTATGGGTTACTGCCGCACAGACTAACGAGTACAAATGTTTACTGACGATGCTCGTTACCACGCGGCAATAGTTGTTTATGTCATGCGAGACCAATCCGTTTGACTTTTTACACGAAACTGCGACGGGGCAAAAGCTTCCAAAATAAAAGGAACCAAAGACTGAGCGCGTGGCCCAAAATAAATTCGAGGGTAGTAATGAGAATGAAATTGCGTGGTATAGAATAGACACCAGGATACGGAAAACATTTACATCGCTTTTTTCGATTATAAGATATTACGACTTTCGGTAAACGGAACCAGGCCTACCAATGAAATCTGAGTATCCTAAATTATATATGAATAACAAATGATAGAAATAGTTTTTACTGTTTAGTTGATGCTATACTGTGTTCTGGTATTCACATATCCAATTACTCGTATACATTACTGCAAGAAAATATGTTACTCATTGATTGCATAGGAAGCATTGAAAGCTTAATTATTTGAATTGTCATAATGGTATTAATTTTATTGTTAAAGTTGACTTTTAAAAAAATGGGGACACAATTTTCCCTGGTCAAATATTCCCTATTTGGGAAAATTTAGTACCTCAAGATGCACAATAAAGAATTTTGTAAATATTTTCTTCATTTTAATTGTTCATATTAGTATCTCTTACATGGTATTTTTATTCGTACCAGATTAATTATAAGTAAATTGAAATTTTTGAAATTGCATGCTTATCGAAAAGGAAATCTGAAATTAATCTTTTCCCTCATATGACAACAAATGACCAAAAGCGAAAAGAGGCGCACAAAACGATTTTTTACGTTCCGCTAGGCAATGGTGAAAATAAAATGGATGGGATCACGAGCAATTAAGAAAACTACAAGTTATAAAAATCATTTTTCATTCGTAATTTCATCCTCTTTACACTCTGTTGATAAGTTTAACCTCAGTATTAACCTCAGTACATAAACTACGGGAACTGAACTTGGACAATAAAATGTTAGGGAGGATTTGTTACCGAGAGTTTTGAGCTCTGTTAATTTCTGGTAGTTAAGTCTGCTGTTTACAACGCTGCAAGTCCAATTTGCCCATGTTCATTTTCGATAAGCCTTATGGTAGTCTCGCAACAGAACTCAACGACCTAGCACGTCGCCATGTATTACCTCAAGGCTGCAAACATGTCATGCACTTAACCGCTTTAATTTTCATGCAAATATATGGTAAACCGTAAGGTGGGAGAAAGGTTGTTACCCCGTTCCTCAGAAAACCCCCTAGGAAATTATTGAAATCTTTCCAATAGGTGTGTAAATACGTGTATAATCTAAGGACAAAAATGAGGAACGATCTCCTAGTATATTCCTTTGCCGCCTTCCGGCTGCTTTGGCAGCTCTCCACCGACGGCGCACCTGTCGCCCTCTAAACGGCACGCGACTGGTTCATCGTCGGCGTGCTGCCACGAGTCTTGTGGCGCGCATGACGCATAATCACGCAACAAAAAACTGTATCGCAGCTGCGCTAGTGTTAAGTGCATCAAAACGACGTCACCTGATCACATTATCATTGCGCTGGAGCCCCTGATCACCGATTGACGCGGAAATCTCTGAAACTGAATGTGTTAGAAATATGATACTGGCTGCCATAAAAAAGGATGAACTGCACAAGAATTTTAACGCTGACAATTTGAATATAATTACGCGGAAGTTAACGAATGAGAAAATATGAGATTGAAGAATACAAATTCGTAAAAAATAAAATGTAAAGATTTATGAAATGGCAGCCGATGTACATTACGAAAGTGCAACAACTGAAAAAGCAAGGATTCGGAGTTTTTCTTTAGCAACCCCCGAGAATAGTCGTATCTGGTGTCACTTACATTACATATTGCAAAGATTTTCAAGTTAATTTGTTTCAATGGCTATTTTTCCTTCATTACGGTTCACAAACCTTCATAAGACAGATTGAATTATCGTTTTATATTTCCGACAGTAAAATTTATACCCATATCCACACTTTGTAGTTTTACCACCATATGACAGTATTTTTTCCTCAACTCAGGTGCTACCAATAAATATATTGTAGAAGTAATAACATTTTCGATTACTATATGATCTTCGAGATCGTTTAATGAGAGTACTACATATGCAAGATAAAATATATTTGAGAATCTTAAAGTTGTGATATCGCATTTAAAAGGAAGATAAATATAGCACTATGCATCTTCGATGTTATTTTTAACAAACTAACCTGTTAAAAACAATTCACGATGTGTTTTCCTTTATATCGATGGAATACTAGTAACCTCAATTTTATAGTTCCTGAAACTGATTTTACGATTACTTCGAATGTTCAAAGGAGTAAATGAGAAATTAATCAAAGTTAAAACGATAATGGGTAATTGCAACCAATAATTGATCATTTGTCGAGTTCGGGAAAAGACATCACATACATATATCGCTAAGTAAGGGCCCAACGAGGGAAAATAAGATTCATCACCATTAATAACACGTTGTTATTGAATGTAACATGCCAAAGAAAAATAATAGTTCGACGAACTTTAGTTCACCACTTGATTTTACTACGGCGATTACTAGTATTTTGATCATGCCTGATGATGCCTGAACAAACGTGAAAAAAATTTTTGGTGTCAATTTCAGCCTAAATTACAACTTTACCCAGACAACTTCCAATTTATTTCGGTTATAAACCATATTATAAATATGAAAAAGGTGAAAAAATATTACACTCGTACACCTTTCTCTAATCCTTAAATAATATAATTTTACTATAATTTGCCTCCTAGGAAGAAATCGAAACACAGCCTATGTGAGACGTGTGACTAACTTGCTCGTCGCATAACAACATAGATTCACTTGATGTTCCATTACAAGAATGAAATAATTCTCCAATGTCAATTTATTTGTCCTCAAATGAAGCAAAGATTTTGAACCATAAATAAAGCCACGAGTTCTTCACTCCAAAATGCATTATGAGGATGAAAGTAAGCTGTCCATTGACCCCTCGAAAACTAACGCAATCAAAGCAATCACTTCACATAAAAATTTAAAGGGAAATAAGGCCTTAAGACGATCTCGTTAGATAGCAGAATCAGCGGTCTCCCATATGTGATATTACAGATTCACCCTCAGAATATAACTGCGATGCAGCAGTTGGGTAGATACAAGGAGGGCTCCGAAATTATAGCGACACCACCTGTTGCAACAGAACTCATCCCGTTACTTTAATTCCCAAAATGGTACAACCTGCTTACCATAACAAGCAACACGTATTGCAAATTTGCAATACTTGTGCTAGCAGGCGTTGCACTATTTTAATTACCTGAATGTAACAGTTAATAAACAACCACGAAGAATACCATAAGAGTTAGAACGTACATACATTTTGAATATATCCAAGGGTATGACATACTTTTTGTCATAATTTAGGCAATTGAAATAGACTAATAATATTGAATAGACTTGAGCAACGTTCTCCTGAGTGTAATCCGCAGACTGGTACTGGTTTTAAGTTAATTGAATCGTTAGTCGAAAAGTACGTTCAATAAAACAATAAAATTTCCGAAGATCTCTAAAGTTGAAGGAAAGCACGTTTGACGAGAGCATAATCTCCAAGTACATGTGTACAATTTATATTTTGTGAATAGTTTTCGCCAACCTTTTATTTTACTGTTTTTCGTCTGAGAAAAGGTCATTTTTGAACGCAAATATAAGAAATTTGTAATCTAGACTGATCCGAAAGGATTATATAGATATATAACTCGATCCAAGCTTCATTTATAATTTTTTTTCGTGCATGAGTGGAATAGTATTTCATTTATTATACTAACCGCGTAGTTGAAGTAAAATTACCGCCAATTGTTTGGTGAAAGAAAGGAATGTCTATCTATCTGTTACACGAAGGCGTTATGCACGACTTTCACCATTAATTGGCGTATCTTAGCCGGGAAATGGTAAACGGTATAATTAATGTAGATCTCCACTGTACAATTATAGACATTTATGTATGTTTCATAATTTGAAGATCAAAGGCGAAGTTGCATCTGGAAATGTTAAGCTACCAAAGAATTTACTCGAAAGCTGGTCAAAATAATTGGAGATAGAGATACATTTCTTATCAATTGTTTAACGCCGAAGAAATCAGAATCTTTTGAGGGAAAAATACCTATCAGATTTTATGTGGCGACATTCCAGAAAAATGTTACTGGATTTAAGGTTATTAAAGGGGACGTGATGTATTATTTTGCAGCAGCGTTTTAGGGGATCGCAAATACAACTCTCTGCTTATCAACCACTCTCTAAGACCACATCCAATAAAAAATTAATACTTTAATACACTCATCTCAGTGAATGAATAATAATAATAATATATTGGTGCAAATTTTTGCAGAATGGTACAAATAATGTTTTATCCCCGAAGGTAAAAGATATTCAGAAAAAATAAACTCGAATATCTTTATACTAGAATAAAACTAGAGAAAATAAGCCAAGTTCTATTGATTGTAGACAATACACTTGGGCATCCAGATTTGGTTCATCCTAATGTGCTGTTGCTATTCTTACCTTAATTCAACCACTAATCAGGAAATCATTTTCACATTCAAAATCTAATATATCAAAAAGTACAGTCAAATAGAAAGTCAAGACATTTAGGATGAAGTTAAAAATGATGAAAAATAGACAGGCATAGATACATGAATAAAAGTTACTGTCATGGATTGTGTTATACATGCTGCATCAGCGTCATCGAATTAAAAACATTATTAATTAAAACCCGGCTATTAGAAATAAAATTAGCCAGAATGTATTCCCAGTCAAGATAACCTATCCACAAGTAAGGTAAACTATTCCAAAAGCATGCCAAATGTAGCACAAGTAGTTGGTGGAGAAAGTTTTTCCGATTTAGGATACGAAAATATAGACGAACCTCTAATTTAATGAACCTTAAGCGAGAATGAAATAGCAAGGAATGTTATAATAATAATAATAATAATAATAATAATAAAGGACTTGATTCAGAGCGAGATTGAGACTAACAAGTCTCTTCTTACATCTAACCCTTAAAGATAGAACCNGTCATATGAGACAAGAAAAGAGAGAGATAGCTTGCAAAAGTACAATGAAGAAAACTACTTTGTGGATTAAAAAACCTAAGCTAAGAGCTCAGGGAAAAATCTCCACTGCAGGAAAACACCCTCAAGAAGGAGGGTGTGAAAAACCTGCGAAACCTACAGATAGGAAACTAAATTTGATAGTTAAAGTAGATTAATCGAGTTATAAAAAACATGAAGACAAATCCATAGAAATAAACAAAAAAGAACGAATAACAAAATAGAGTTATAAAAGACAATGTTCAGTAAACCGTTGTTTCCGAAAGAAGCAGTGATATTGAAGAACCTTTCCTAATCATGCCAAGTTTAATTTAAGTGAGCCTGCCACTAGCTAGTAAAATAAAAATGATTTTTTTAAATGGAGCTATAAGAAGCGCAGGGGCAGATGACGCAGAATATGAAGCAGATTTAGAGGGGGAAGAAGATATAATTCAATAGAACAAAAAACGTTTAGATTTGCTTATATCTAACAGCGATGAGGAATAAAATAGCTGAGATAAAGTTATTTACATGATAAATGTTACATTTGTTGTTAATTAGCTTAAGTAACCTAACACGCCGGTTTTTAGCTGCTCCGGGTATCATATTACACACACTGAACACAGCATTTTCCAGAACTTTTCTTTCTTATTTACTGTATTAAAGGAGAGCTTCCTGCATAATCTGTTAAAATTTCAAAAGTAGGTCATTATTCAACAACATAAATTGGAGAAGTTTCATTTTTTGCATTCATTTCCTTGCTTAATCCAAGGCCACTGTCGTTCTGTTATAAATAAAGTAGAAAGTTTGTATGTGTGCTTGACAGCGTAAACTCGAGAACAAGAATTAGCACATCTTTTAACTTTCAAAGATTGTTAAATGTCTTCCCTGCACAGATAATAGGCTACTTTTATATACCTAATTGTCCCTCGGTTATACCCTAGACGTGTCAAACAATTACATTAGGAAATACATGTAAAGTATCGCTTCCAGAGTTTATTACTTTTTCAAAATAAAAAATGGTCCCATGAATGGAGACAAATACCAAAAGAAAGGAAATTGAAGGAAGGTTTTCTCTATTGTGGAATATAGTTCTCTAGTAGAAATTTTGAGAATTCTGATAAAATACACGATGTTTTGTAAAATGCTAAAGTTGTAAACAACCGATTTCCCTGAAAACAAAGCCAATTGTTGAATTAAAACTCATGTATTTCCGCATTGAATTCAGACCAATTAAAAGGAATAGTAATAATGATTATTAATAAAAATTAATCGCTATATCTGAGGAGTTAATTTTTTGATTTTGCGTTAATGGTGAAATCGTGGAATCTTATAGGCAAACAATTAAGAGTTTCTTAGTCAGCTTCATTTAGCAAATTTCATAGGGGACAAGTATTTGTTCCTTTGTCGTGATCAAGAAGGCTGGAAAGTAAAATATTTATCAGTAAGGTATTTATCAAGGGCAGAAAGGGCCAGACTTTTAGGGTACTTAAGCAATTATTGTAAGAATTAAGTATAAAAATAAAATTCCATTCTGTGTTGAATTCTAGGGTTACCGCGTGGATTTTCATCACCTGTTTTAGTAATTCTCTCCACCTTTGTTTCCTAATCTTAATTTAAATCCTTCGTTTGCATATTCCACATATGCGTCATAAAGTGAACGTTTTTCCGCCAGCTTGATCTCAGAAGTTGTGAAGCAAAAATGATTTTTTATTTTCCCGTTGAGAATCAACGGAGTAAAGGCTATTAAACAATAAAAAAAATGCAAAAGCATATTTGACAATAAATTTGTTTGAAAAGTTGGAGCAAGCTCCCTGAAAATTGTGGGAGATAATAGTTTACAGAAAGTGGCGCTACCCGTCGATGAACGGTGGCGGCACTGGTGATGACGGCCTCAACTATGGAATGATGCTTTCGCGCCCAAGATGAATTTTTTGGATTCAGAATCATCTAACTACTTCCGTTAAAAATTCATTCATAAGATTTATGCATTCATAACTTCCTTAGAGTTTGAGATGGATGAGGTGGTATTTCCTAAAAGTCAAGGTAAAATTAAATTTATAAAATATTCCTCGAAGATTACAGAAATGAAGACGATTCTCCTATATTTTATTTATCATGTGACGACAAAAAGCCAATTGAGCAACAAAACAGGAACAGATAATAGGGAGAAAAGAAGAGAATAACAAGAGAAAATAGGGGGCAGCAGTTACAATGATCTGGTGTGAGTTAGACCCGTTTAATAAAATACCCTTTAGGTAAGGAAAAGGGATCAACAGAAGGGGGAATGGAATTCAGCAATAAAGGAAAGAGAAAGAAAAGGGAACGCTTGATAAGTGAGAGTCGAGCTGTGGTACGGTGTTGTAGAGATGCTAAACGTGTAGATATGTTAATGATAAAATAGTTGAGGAGAGAAGTTATGAGAGAACAGTCAGAAAGGGAATTTAGCAGCGAACATAAGATGGATAATTCATACTTAGTTAAACTGGCCGAAAGAAAATCCAAACACAGAGATCTTCTAATAGTATAGTACTATTAGAAGATTTTCAAAAAGAAGAAACTCCGGATCTCACAGTTCTGAGAAAAAGGTTTGTGATTATTTCTGAGGATAGATGAGTTGTAGAGAAAATGGATCAGATGGGAGAGCAGTAAGATAGAACCAGAAGGATGAAAGGGGAAAATAACACGGAAAGAGCCTTAGAGTCAGTAAATCAGTAAAACGATAAAAGAGGCCTAAGAGGGACATTGCGTGATTTCTAAATTTTTGTGGTATGTTGTGCAAACTAAAGCTCAGTATCTATAATTTTCCTTTCTTTTGACACTTCTCTTGATTTCGTAGGACCATTGTTTCTAATTTAATTTTGTAAAAGAAACAACCTCTGCAGGTAACGAAAAACTATTTTACGTACATTTCTTATGGAAAAGTATACTAACTGATTATTTCCGTGCATTTATACGGGAAAACTCATGAATACAATGTTCAACAATTGATTTGGTCGTCAAAGAGATGGGTTGTTTATTTCCGAAAATTTTACGAAATTTACGTCTATTTTATCAAGGTTCTCGCAATTTCGAATTGATATGAATGATTCACGACAAAAATTCTATGATTATTTTCCATTTTTGTGACACTTGTCTCAATTTCGTAGGACCATTGTTTCTAATTTAATTTTGTAAAAGAAACGACCACTGCAAGTCATGAAAACGTAATTTACGTACATCCCTTATTGAAACGAATGTTGTGCTCCTGTGTTCAAACCCGGGCCTTTACAGAGATGAGAATAGATTTCCTGGGGGTTTCAGCGTCGTAGAAACACAATGCAGTTTGCTTCAGATCTCTAAGTCAAGCCGTTCCTGAGATAAATATGGGGACGGACGGACAGACAGACATTTGCTTTATATATATATATGATTTCTTAGAAAACTTCAATCTTTAATGAAACAAGTATAACGTACATCTTGACGGCCAATTTAACATAAAACAATAACATAATTTATTTATATAAATCATCATAACCACCTGCAATTAGTCTGTCTTGGAACACATCAATTTTTTCTAAATTTTCTCGTTTCTCTCTCTCCTAGGGTCGTAATAATTACCTGTGATAATTTATCTTGAAGGAATAATAGCCAAATTATAATTACAAATGGTATCTTCCAATTTAAATTTTTATTTTATTCCTTGAAGATAATTACATTCTCATACGATCACCTCAACTGCTATGCGATAGAGTAAGTGTTATCCTTCGAATAATCAGCCGTATCTGAACATTCTCGTAGTAATTCAGTACATCTTACTGCGATTTTCTCAATATATGAACGTCTTAACGCCATTAATTTACGATGTTTTGTGTTATTAAAAAACTTCAAGGAGAACAAATTCATCCATACAGGTTGGCTCAACTTTGAAACAAACAGAAGACCCATGGCGGAGGTATTTCTATGAGAAATCTCGTATTTTCACATTTAATTGAAATAAAAACCTTTGCCACTAAATTTTTTAAGAATTTGTCATTCGCAGTACTTACGGCAGTATTTCTACAATAACATATTTCTTTAGGCTACTTGAAAAATATACTGAATGCAATGTAAAGGATCGAAGAAATGTTTCAAAAGTAAAGTTAGAAATCATGTTCTAGGAGTATGTTCTCAATGTTCGGCGGGTTTGAAAAATTTCTGTTACTTTCTCCCAATTAAAAAGCGCTTCGGATCCCATATGGATAAGCAGTTAACATATATACTTTAATTCAATACATAGTTTCTTAGGAATGTGATATCATGTTTGCAGGAGAAAAGGATATGTTAAACGCACAAAGTAAAACAGCTGCAACAGACCGAACAGAGCCATATGAGATTTTCAATATTTTATATCGTTATGTTATAATGAAAGCATGTGAAGAGGAAAGAGTAGTGGATGGAGCTTTATGCAGAGAATTAAATTGCGAAAGAACCAACGAGGCATATAAGACCCATATTTGCATAAAGTTACTAAATAATCTCAAAAAATTCTTAACAAAAATCCAGTGATTTAAATCTACATCTACATAAATACTCTGCAAGCTGCCTTTCGGTGTGTGGCGGGGGGCAGGTAATATGTAGCTATAAGACGTGTTTCAGAAAGTAGTTATGTCATCCTGTGATGTCAATTTCAACTGTGTTGAAACGGTAGGTGTTCCACACATGTTCTTACACGTATGTTTTTGTTTTATAATGCGAAATCGCATCCTGAGGCCTGTTATCATAATGTATACTTAAAATGGACTTTAACTAAATTTCCATTTGAGGCCTGTTATTATAATGTTTTGTTGAAGTGAAGATTATATTAAATCTCCTATATGTATAATGAATTAGCATGGAGAAGCACAATGATCTTCACTTTGACACTAAAAAACAATGTAATACTGGGCTCTAAAGTGAACTTTAATTAAAGTCCATTTTAAGTTTACATTATAATACCGGACCTTAATGTCTTTCCAACTGATTTGTACTCTCATTGCAAGATGTAATGACGACAATTTAAGTTATATCGTGCAATCAATGAAATCTGTTGAATCTTTCAAATGATAAGATTACTGTGAGACAGGAATTAATGACATTTTCTTATGCTGTAAGAGCCATAAAATTTGAAATTTTATATTTATTTAATTCAGATTTAGTGTCCGAAAACAAACTACTCTGAAGCTGACCGTATATGATATATTCTTAAGTCAAACGCTGAATGCTATGCTACTTCTATTACTAGAGTATTTTATCTTTAATATGCTTGATGAACACATGGTTATGTAACCATCAAAAACATTGGAGATAATCTTATATATTCCAAAAGAAATCCTACATGAAAAGATTCTTCTGCAATTTCTGAAATAAGGAAAGCTTTCGTAGCGTATTTACGTACGCGTAGCGTAGCAAGTTCCTCAAACATTCATTGGCTAAAACAAAAGATCGATAAAACGAGAATGAAAAGCCAAATGGGAGTTATTTGCTCTAATATCATTTTAGGAATCGAGAATAGATAAAATAGGAAAGGACTAGAAAGGGAAAATGCGATTTCATGTTCTCGTACCGCTAACCAACATGCGTATCGTGACTTATCATCGTAAGCATCCGGCTAGCTGCATGAAAGAGCTATTCTGAATGGATTTTCATACGTAATAGTAACGCTCTTTGTCAAGGTCGATTCTCCGGATGTGTTGCAAGCAAAGAGGAAAAATAGGGTTATGGTTGAGGAATTCTGACAATAAATCAAGAAATGTCGGAAATAATGCAGCGAATTAAATGACGGATGGGAACATTAAGGGGAAAAGCGAAGACGAATATTTCTCTTTGTGCTCAGATTTTTCTTGAAGTGATGGGATATTTGAGGTAACTCCAGAAGTTTGTATATTCAATGTATGACCAACCTCAGAAGGCAACACATCAAGAGCCAGGCGCACACATGAAGGACGCGTGAAGAAACTTGAGTTTAAGGTATGTATGTACATACTTCTTCAAAGCAATCTGTTTCGCACCATATGCGTCGGTGACAGATACAGATAAAAAAATACTAAGAAGGAAATTGCTTGTGCGAAAAGTCCCGTTCGAATCCACGTCCCAATGAATTCTTAAGAGGTGTCAATGAAATTTTGTGTTCGGTAGCAAAGAATAGTACCTATCCCCTAGCAGTTTATCAACTGAATCATATATAATATGTTTTTTTGCCACAATTGAACCAATTTAAATAAATATAAAAATATGTGAAAATGAGTGCATCTTATTATTTTTGTTAGCTAATTTTTACCAAAATAAATTGCACTTTAAAAACAAACAAAACTATACGTTTCTAAAATTCCCTGGTATTCAACTTAACAATCTCGAATTATTTCACATATAACTAAAATATTTCTAACGGACTTCTTTCTTTAAGTTATGTATAGTTAAAACTTATAAACTTACATTTTAGTAAGAAATCTTACTTGAGCTCATTTCTTTTGCAGTACTGAAGCGAAATGAATTTTATTGCCATTGTTACATGAAAAACATTCTCTTACCAAAATAGAAATGTTATTTCAAAATTATATTGAAGTTGCTAAGCTTTTATCATATACTTTTTCAAGGTAATGCTTCCATTGTTAGAAAAAAGATTGAAAAATTCATTTAGACTATTTCAGATAATACGGCTTCACAGTATCATTGCAATTTCTTCGTTCGCTTGCCTCACATTGGATAATATAATAGGAAATATAATAAACATGATAATGTTAGAGAGTTGTCATCCTCCATTAAGATATTCTATGAACTATTAAAGAGAAAGTAAAGAATAAGTAGAAATACATCTTGAGGGATTAGGTTTCAGAGGAAACAACGTTTACACCGAAAAAGACGCAAAGGCTCCGTATACCTATCTTGAAGATCTGCGAGGGATATAACTGGGAAAGCACTAAGTGACACTACTGAGCTTCCTATATATGGGCTATTCGTCGCGAACGTTGTCAGCAACACAAGATGAGACAGCCTGCTAAACGTCAATTAGCCACCGTATTTAGAGTTAATTAGATGCATTTGCTTTGAGGTAAATTAAGTCAGTGTATAGATGTCCTATAGAAAACAAACAATCTCAAGGCTGCACAATCGACCACCGATGGTATAGCTAAAAATGCCAAGGAACCAAACTCCAAAAAACCATCAAAAAGTGAATAACGCTTTCATGAGAGTTGTCATCCTCCATTAAGATATTCTATGAACTATTAAAGAGAAAGTAAAGAATAAGTAGAAATTCATCTTGAGGGATTAGGTCCATATGCACATTTCGCCATTCAAGAATACATCATCAAGGGCTGGATATGGTCTTTTCCTCAACCTCATTCCCTTTCGAGACCCTAATGACGCGCTCTTGAAAGGAAAAATGTGCATACATGCCGTTACAAACTTTTTGATTGTTTTGTGAATTTTGGTTCCTTGGCATTATAATCTCGAGGCAGTTGATATGTTAGGGGACGGGTAAAAATCGCAGAGAAAATTTTAAGTTACGAAGATAAAATTTACAGAGGCGGCCAAATCACTGCGAAAATCCATGAGATTTTACATCCTTTCTATCTTAACTTACGAATAACTACGAAAAGAAGGCCTAGGATGTAAAAATATATGGGATAAAATCAACACAAATTATTTAATAATAGTAATACAAGAATAAATACTCAAGTCCAGATTTTTTTCGGTAGATGGTGTGATTTCTACGCTGCTAGTTCTTACCGTATTTGTTTCTGTAATGGAGTACTCATGTATATAGTATCTGGAAAATCATCAGCCTTGTTTGAGCCTAAACCTATCAATTATTAGCTGCCGAAAACTATGGAGAAAGAATAAAGCGTATGTACTAGAAAATAAAAAGAGTGTGGCAGTTGGTAAATAAATTCTTGGCATATACAAATTAAATTGCTTAAATAACTCAAGGAAACTGATAAGGGGTTTAAGGGTTAATTATTATTTTGAACCCTGAGGCGTCCGCTTATGATGATTCCCAAGGAATAACGAGGATGAAAAAAGCCTGACAGAACCGGGACTCGAACGTTCATTAGCAGGGAGTTTGCTCTAACCAATCAATCTATCCCACCAGAACATTCAGATGTACTTTTTTGGGGACTATGACTATTCAAATACAGCGAACGGTTTACTAATAATAAATGCTCTCCAAACTTAATTCACCTCTTGAATTTTTTAATAAATCATGATTTTTAATAGACAGACAAATGTGATGACTTTGAACGTTACTTCGGGAGTATTAAGCATCAGTATTTTCCTATTGCTTTCAAATCCAATTGGTTCAAACAATGAATTTGATTTTCATTACACTACAGATATACTTTATGCTATGTTTTATTACTTATCTCATTAACTAGTAAATCAATACAATATATTATATTATTAAAACCTAATATTTTTATTTCGTTGGCGAATTTTGTAGAAACCCAAATTCACATTCCAATAAGGATATTCTTCTAACCGACGATTCATCTTCTAAAGATGGATTTTAAAGCCTTTATGAATGAGGTAATTACTTATGGCAAAATGCTTTGCAATTAATAAGCAGCTTCTTATATGTTTCTTAGCGGCACCTGCTACCCCAATACAAACTCTTTTGTCACAATAACACCATGTTAACTTTTTCAAACATCACGTTACACCTCAAATATTTCAGTATCATTCGTATACATCACAGTTTCTATGATTTTACTATTAAAACTGTTTACATCATTATAACACCCATCAATTATTTGCTGCTAAAGAATGTCTTACAATTAGTTTTCAGTTCTAAAACGGATGAAATTTTTACACATAATCAACGGTTTTCCGAACTTCAACAGGCACTATGGGTGGGAGCGCCTGAATAACTATAATATAACTATAATATATAATAACTTTTTATAATAAGCGTACTAATTAAATGTCACATGTTCGTAATCGCATATTCTCTGAGAAGAACGATGTTTTTTCATCCACTTACTGTCGCTCTTAATCGTTTAATAGGTGACCTACTTCGGCACTCTTCATTATTCGAGAAAGTCCCCTCTTGTTATCTGTTCGAGCAGTTCCTTAGTTTAAGTTGTTTACCCAGATTGGGTTTTTACCATTCAGAAGACGATAACATGGGTATAGGCTAACGGACACTAAACTGACTCAAAAATAAGAAAATGCAACGTAAAGTGTGAATTTTATAAAAAGAACGGACACAGAGTTTTCTTTGACTTTTATTATTCAATCATATTCGCAAATGAAAGTTATCAACAATACAATCGAGTCACACTGTACTTAAGCATATTTATTTATTTCACAAGTTTACTATGATTTACTATTATTTTATATTCCTTATTCGCTTGGAATACACTATTTTTCAGTCTTCCATGCTAATGAAATATTAACTATTGGCTAATAAACATTAACTTTTAAATTCATTTATTTTCATGATGACTATCGCACAACTTTTTTCCAACTCTCTTTACCTCAGTTAAGTAAGGAACTTACAGATTTTCGTTTTCCTCCATAGAACTTAGTAGAATGTTTTTCAAGCTTTCTTCATTCCTTTACGTTACTCACAAAAATACGACGGTATGTTTAATCATTAGTTTTATTTTAGCTCCAGATTTTGATTAGATTGATCACGAAGGAAACAGAATGTAGATTGTAATACCTTAATAGAAATCTCTCATTAATGACAAGAACCTCGAAAATTCATTATTACTGTAATTAAAATGGTGACGCTTATAATTGCATTAATTGGCATATGAAATAACGTAGATGGTTTCATTATTATGGTATGGTATTTATTAAATTGTTATTTTCAATAATTTACTTTATTTTTATCGAACCAGTTGTTCATGATTTCATTCGGGAATTACTATAATGCAATGTAGCATTACAAACTTTGGAAACTTAAAAATATTAAGAAATTCAAGGGATAAATGGATGAAAAGCTACTTCATAGGAAATGAAGAAATAGGATTTGCGTTTACGGTACTGGGAGTATTCAAGGAGGAAGTAATGCGCGGAATGTGACGCATAGGAATATAAATAGAAACAGGTGCAAAGGCAATAGTAGCAGCTTCAGATTGCGGTTAGTAAAACTTAAAAATCTTTGAAGAAGTCCATTCAGATATCTTGCATGGAATTAAATCCGAGGTGTATTTATTTTTAAAATCATATTGGAAATGGAGAAAGATTCTGTGGTTGAATGATGCTAACCACACGAGAAAAATACTAAGGAATACTTATAAAGCTCTGGTGGCTAGTATTACTTTTAACCTCACACACTTTATAGTTAACATTTTTATATCGCGCCAGCTAAAACAATAATTAAATCTCATTTTTAAATGGTGTTACTTTCTAATTTAACCTTCAAGATTGGTTTCCAGAGTAGTGATAAATTGTCAATTTAAATGAAAGTTGCTCCAAACTGAATGACGCAACTGCAGTAATTTTTTCTGAGGCAAAACTTTCCAATCCGGCTTAAGTATAAATGGAAGACGTAAGATTTTTAAAAGCTGCTGACATTCATGGAAAGAAGTGTCATTGCCTATTCACGTAGATAAGTTCCTAATTAATTTTTTATAGTTGAAATATTAGTTTTACACTTTTATGTAAGATTTCACTTCCTTCTATAGTCGTTCACGGTACATCGCAATGCGTTTTATTATGAATATCCTTCATTTATAAAAACAGGGAATAAACAACTTCCGGTACGTTCCCAATACTTAAAATATACAGGATTACATCAATCAAAAGACTTGCAAGGCATATCTTGAAAAGAACCACGATGAGCGGCAAGAAAATTTTCATTGCCAAAAAGAATGAAATGTTAAAAATTCATAGAAATACTATTTAAAAGACGGATCGATTGAATATTCCGCAGAATATTCGGCAATTGAAAGATTTTCCGGGGTCATAGCACAGAATAATTTAGGATAGAACTACCCCAACATGACGCAGATTTTTCTTTCTTTACCATTGATAGTTTTTAGTTTAAAAGTTCTTTTCTTCATAATGCTCTTATCGAGTTATTCCATTCAGTGATATTTGCTAAAATTTGTCATTAGTGATTGTTAGCTGATAGTGGTAATTGGTGTTAGCGATAGCAGTATACGTATTAGTAGTATTATGAGTCATGCTGAACAAGAAGGTCATGAAGTACGAATGAAATATTGCCGAAATTAGCGTGTAAAAGCAAAAAATAGAGTAATTTGTACAATTCACAATTTTATGTCGGTACAATCGGTGTCTATGGCAATGATATGTTTACGTGCAAAACTCCTTCAAAAACATTCATTTATAGAAAAGCTTGATTTGAAAGCATAGCAAAACCAACTTCACTTGTTGCACAGCAAAATTAACACCAACAAATTTTGATTGAAGTCTGAAGACTGTAAAGACTGAAGAACACATGAGCTGGAACCTCACCTGACATAACTGCCGCTTTCCTTAAAAACAGGAACTTATCACTGAAAATGACTGCTTCTATATATGATTTAACTAAAATATAGGAATTACATTAGGAATATCACCACATTTTTTACTCACAGTTAGATAAGTATCACCAATCATTATCCTCTACTTTATCGCTTATTTTTAACTGCAGTAAAGTTATAAGTAATTATGAATAATCTAAAATATATTCGAACAAAAATCAATGTTCTTGCAAAAATGTATAAACAGAAAATATCGTGGTTGGAATAACACAATAGGTAAAATTTTGCTCATCTAATTTTAAGATTTATTTCGTATATCTTATCCAAGCAGTTGCAAATTTCTATGAGGTACAATCATTAGCATAGTTTAAGTTTGTTCCTACGTTTTGTCAGTACTAGCGATTGCCAAATGATCGTTGCACTAAAGAATCTTAGAACTGCGTATGTGAAAAAGTATGCACACTGTGGTGATATTAATGGTTAATCACATGTCAATATCACACGTAAATAGCTTAAAACAGCAGGAGCTCACTAAGCAAATGAAAAAGATTGCAATAAATATGTTTCTCTTCTGTAAGATATATTTTTAAATCGATATTCCTGCCCCAATTCCAATAATTTCGTGTCGATCTATCTCCATCTCGCTCCGACACAACATCCGGAACTGGACCGGCGGCATAAACCGAAGAAGCCCGGGAAAATCGATAACCTTAACCTTTTTCCTGTTCAACACCTTTGCGAAATTTAATCCAATTCCACTAAAGAAGTTAACCAAAGTATACAGATAAAAATAACCAAATCCGGAAAATACTCGAAAACTAACACTTTGACCATTTATCTTCTCTTGATGAAGAAAAATATGAAAGTAAATCAGAAAAGCGCAGCGCTGTCGGTGGCAGAGATGGGAAACTTCGAGTGAGGGGTGTGGTGGCGCTAGTGTCGGCGCGGTGGATTCGGCGTCGCAGAGAGAGACTAAGTGTGTGGTATGAGGGTGTATAAGTGTAGTAGATGTGCCGGGAGAGGTATAGGGATACAGGAGGGGCGTGGATAGAAGGGATATTAAGCAAGTGTTAGAGATATTCATCCCCGTCTCTTCCACGCATCTCTCCCGCTACACCTCCATCGCATCGAGGGGAAAGAATAGCGCATACATTGAATTGTGTAGCCCATGAGCAGGTTAGAAAAGGAGCGTTCTTGACGTGCTGCACCCTGAAAGACATGTCGGCACCCCGACGTCCGCAAATCACGCCCCCGACACCCTGCAGCACGCGATCACCGCGACGGCGGATGGCCACGTGTCTGATCTACGGAAAATGTGTTAACCGTCCATCGAGATTGGTAGTATAGATGGTTAGACGGTTTTGGAGCTGAAAGCCCGTTTTGACTCAGTATTAGGAGCATTTTTAGAAAAATATTTACCCCATCGACGCCCACGCTCCGGTTTTCACGACTGATCAATATACGTGGGAATTGTAGGCGATTTTTTAACGCTTCTCAGAAGGCTAAGAGTGCTCTATTTTGTAAATCGAAAAGGAGCTTGAATGCGTATATTTTTCTGGATGGCTACGCCGGATTTTTTCCTTGAACTGTGATATCACTATAGAGTGAGAAAAGCACTTTTTCCTCCTTTCGGACTCAGGAAAGTTTCCTTGGGAGAGAGATGGCCATTTATGCGCTTGGACTTGTGGGGATACTGGTTTTCTACGTGTTGGTCTTGGCGGTTGGCATATGGGCGGGCACCAAACAAAAGAACAACGGAGAAGAAGAAGTTCTTTTAGCGGGAAGAAACCTAGGTCTGGCCGTTGGAGTTCTCACTCTGATAGGTAAGTAAACACGTATTCACCATTTATTCTATTTGCCTATTTTATTCCCGAACTGTCTCATTTTCGACCACGTGGAGTGAAATGCTCATGCGTCTTATCTTATACTGATAATGTCTGCATTACCTTAATTGAAATCCGTACTATTTTCAGCTTTAATAGTACCGTGAGGGGCGGATTCTCTTCGTTAATCACGGTGACTTCCTTAGCTACGTGAATGCCGAATCAGAAGCAAGAATTGTCAATGCTAAAAGGGTCGGCTTTTCGCACTGCGATCCTCCCGTCTTCTCACGTTAAGGGTAGTGAGCTTTTCAGTCGCAAGGTGGAACCACATTTGTGATTCATTCAGAACCCTATTTTCAAGCGTTCCCCGAGTTGTTTCAATAGTAGTGAATCTTCTCATAAGAGTTAAAGGTAGAAAATGAAAGCCTTTCATTGTAAGGCAAGCCTGATTCTGATGCACCTAACTTTGTCCTAAAAGGCCAAGGGTGCCTGAATATTAACCGTCAATACTGAAATTTTGCTGGTTTTGCAAATTAGGTCTCTATCACTTTTCCTCAGCAAAGCAAATGCCCATAGCTATCCCATCATGAAATGTGACAAATGCCGCGATCCTTCTTGAAAAGGATGATATTTACTTACGAAAGGTGTAGAGAAATTAATTGGGTTCGATCATCAGAGCCTATCCTTTTAAACAGAAGAAAGATCCTCTTGAATTATGTACTATCGTTGTCTATTTTTGGGTAGATGAAGAAAGAAAACAGTAAAATGATAAGTTGATTCAGGCTTTATTTGATGGAATTCTATTATATGGCAAATATTTTTACTTTTTGTTTAAAAAAATAATAAATAAAAATATCTGCCAAAGAAAACAGATTTATTTAGACTTTACACCACAAAAGATATACGAAAAAGCGACGTACGTTTCGGATCGTTGTTCCATCACAGACCTATTCATGTAGTTGTTATAAAAATGCTTTCGTCTAATATATCTCTTACATCATTCGTTAACGTTAAGTTCTGAATTTCTTCAATAACGAGGTGAATTTTACAATAATTCTCTTTCTAAATTGAAAAAAATCAATTTTAATGGAACAATAAAAAATAAAATAGCTACGGTTTATCGGATGAATTTAAAATTAAGCTTTTACATTCAGATATGATGAAAACAGAGATCTTTATGGACCTACCGTGTTATCTTTTACAGTATGTTGACTCACGAACATGAAAAATAAATTAAGTCAATGATGAATTCACAGACTTGGAGATTAAAAACGTGGTAAATAAAACCGTCATCATTTAGTATTCTCATTTGATAATAATATATACTCAGAAAATCCAAAGAACCAATAATTTCTAAACCAAGATTTAAACTCTCTGATTAAAAGGAACTAATGTACTGGAATCTCGGAAGTGCTACAATGATACAATTGTTCATAATATCTCATGAAAAAAAAGCACTACTACTTTGTGACCCGTATAAGCTGCGCATAAAAATAAATTACAAACTAGTATTCTAGAACTTGCTTTTTAGTAAAATGCAGAGTTTTTATTTTCTAGAGATTCATCTATGTGCCAGCCACTTTAAAACTTATCAAATAACGCGCTTGTCCTTATAATGAAATCAAATTTTTATAGAACCTTTACAATTGGAACTTTTATCTCGAGAAAGGTTCTTATTATTTGTCGAAAATCGCATCACTGTAAGCAAATTAGACAGCCCTTGTACCAAGGTATCATTAACACTGCAGCGAACGTTAAAACTGTTTACTACTGAAAATGTGTCTCGTCTCAATAGTAGCGGGTATATTACCTACGAGAAAATGGTAATTATGGGCTGAATGCGGAATGCTGCTCTATGACGGTGTTGTTCAATTCAGTTTTCCTTGCGCTGCAAAGACATATCTATAACAGATTTTAAGAGTTTTGTAGCCATAAGTGGCAGAAATTTTCCTATTTGGTACAGGAATAGCAAGAATTTCCTAATTGATGCATGACCCAATCAAATAGCCATCAATGAAATCGATAAATAAAGAAAATAATGCTCACAATCTAAAATATTTACAGCAGGTAATATTTCTGACGTATTTCATAAAAGGTTTCGATATCTAAATCATACGCCATCATCTTCCAATCATAGTTAACTAGGACTAGCTAACATAGGACTTATCCTGAAAATTTTCTTGTTAATAACAGTTGCACTACCTAAGAAAGCAAGAAATAAAGAGTGGTCATAGCTAAGAAGTACTAGCTAAAATTTAACAATAAATTAAAAATAAGAGAAATAATTTTATGTCGGCTAACTTCAAGAACAAGGATACACAAAACATTATTTTCTAACTATAAACAAATAATTGATTCCACAAAGAAAGTTGTTTAATTTTCGGGGTAGATGAAGCTATTCACTGAAAAAGGACAAAAAATATCGAAATTGCGAATCCACCAACATCACCACTCAGCCACAAGGAAAACTGTTACTTTTAGGACTTGAGAGTTTTCGTAAAATTCCATTCTATCTTTAGTAGAGTCTGCAGTCTCTGACAGCCATCCTCTGAGATGTCGGATTCCTCGTAATAAATTCCAACACTCTAAGTTTAGTTTTGGGTTTAAGACGCTGGTATTCACTTAGGAAAATAGGAAGGAAAGGAGCGAATAAACAAACAGGATTGAAATATGAGCGGAGAATAACAGCTCGCCCATATTTATCGAGTAAATAGCGCATTTACTTCTCCAAAGAGAATTTAAAGGACTTTTGTAACTGATATTAACCATAAATTTATTTCAAACGAAATTCGATTATATATCAAAGAATTTACCACTTAAATTGCAAAAAAAAGTGTCTGTGCAAATGTGTCTTAATACGTCTCGTTGTGATTCATTATTACCCAGAAATTTAACATCTAGAACGTCGTCGAGAACAATATTACGCAAGTTAGACCCATCGAGAGAAAGCATGCAGTGAATAGGATCCTGCATACATGCGTGGTTTTCATAAATTTGTAAAGGTCTACCAGAAATCCGTTCGTTTAGAATTGCTACGACATAACGATTACAATACGCGACAATGATTGAATAAGGAAGTGATGTTTTATTCCAATGACTCGCCGAAAGGCGAGCCTCGTATATCTGTAGATACTGATGTAAATGAACGTAACAAATAATATTCTTTGAGATCGGTATTGAAATATTATGCAAGGATCAAGTTTTATTCCACGTTTTGAAAGTCTCTTTGGCTAAAATCTAATAAACGAACCGGAGATCTTTTTAAAACACACAACCATAAGTTATCACTAATAAGTATCTGAAATACCTAAAAATCAAAACTGATTCGCGGTAAGTTGCAGATAAGTTCTCGCCAAACGGCAATCCAATCTCAATATTCCAGTAGCAATCTTTCAGGGACGAGTCGTGGGATGATTTGCTAGGCGTTTCCTGTGGTCGGAGGTTGCTGTCACTGAGGAAAATTGCCATTAACTACATCGAATTGATGAGAGCGAGGATGAAACGCCCCCACCTTCGCCCATTCGTTCCTTGCTTAGCAGAGGCAGTGTAAGAGATTCACATTGTTTCATCCCGATCTCTTGGCGAGAGATTGCAGTTAAACTTCAAGGGAAGACCTCCCGCTTTCTTGTAATTGAAAGAGAGCTAAGGCGAGGCATTACACTAAGTACCTCCACGACTTAATGTATACCGAGTTCATATCCCATTTCATTCATTTTTGTTTGATTAAAGAGGCACTAAAGAGAGTTAGAGATATTGATATACATAAAATCATATTAATCTGCATTAATACATATTCGTGTTCAAAAGACTTTAGGATTCTTTCATTACAAAAGTGACACCTCACAAATACGGTTTTAGGCCGCGCTTTTATTCGAATTACCTCTGTGAATTATATTTGACAATGAGATTTGAGTTTTTATTAAAAATCTTATATACTTATGTACAGAACTCTTTCAATCACTCTCAATTCAGAGGTCTGGGAACTGGGGTCGGGAAAAACTTCACTTCCTTAGTCTCACAATCAATCGAATGCTCTTAGATCATCATGTATTTTCAAGAGATTACACTTTAATTTCATATAACCTGGATCTATTTTGTCGCGAATAAATACAATCATAACTTAGTTTAAATGTTCTACCTGTATTGATTGATTGAAACCTGGAGAAAAAATATATCGATTTCAAATAAATTAATACGTAAATAGCTAAATGTGAAAAATCATTATGTTTTGACGGATAATTGAATATTGGTGAAAAATAGAAATATTTATTCTCTATTTTACGTAGTCCATTCACCATTGCCTAGATTAATATGGTTTACGCAGAGTAACCTCTTAGAATTATATTATTTTATTATTATATATTAGATAACCTTATCCTGAAATTTAGTAAGGTAGGAAATACCGGCTTAATTTAAATAAGGGCGGGAAACTCCTCGTGTCTCATATAAGTATTCGTATTAGTGTGAGAGATGTCAATGGCTGTAAAGTAATTAAGCAAAAAACTGAGGAAACAACTTTCAGTCCAGGTAGTTAAAATGTTTTATGCTATTGTGATTGCGCGAATAACAAAGTACTGCGCGAACTATCTAGTCGTCATATAAGTTAAACCAAGGTAGAGATGGTTTTAGAAAGTCGACACAAGTTAAGCCGAAATGGAAATCACGCTATAAAAGCAGCCCCTGGCGAGTTTTCACCTAACTTTTGACAGCGGAAACCATACAATAGAAAGCTGAAACTAGAATCCAGGAATAGACTCGCTGTAAAATAGAAATTTACTGGTGAAAGTCATCCAGACTGACCTTTTCTTCGTAGAGTTTTAGGTACATGGGTCACGTAAACAAACAAACTAATGTTAAAAAAAGGACCAGTACTTCAACAATATTTCGTTGGCCTAGTTCTCAACATAAGAATTATGCAGACATCTATACCTCAAAGAGGCAACTATCTAGATAGGTACGCAAATAATAAAACTCGAATCTACATTTCCCAATCACCAAAAACAGGGAAAAGAGCAGTAAACAGTCCTTTAGTCCAAAATCTAGAATTCGGCCGCGTGACAGTGATAAGTATAAGTCACTGTTGATACGATAACGGCAAGAAATTGGGCGTTCTCGAATTTTTCAATAATCCAAAGTAATACGTAATTGCCATCAAAGAACTTTAGAGATAGCCTATTTTAAGGTATCTTACAAGTTTAAAGAAAAAACCGTCTTGTATGACTGAAATACAGCTCCAAATATAGCAGTTGTTTCATTCTTGAATGAAATATGTCTTTGAATTTAAACTGTTATGAGGAGTTATACTGCTGAAAGATCGTTATCTTTGATTAATTTTCCGATTATATCTTCCCTGAAGTTATACGTTTAATCTCCGGTTTAGGAAATTTATATTCTAAAACATTTTCGGTATGCCTAGTTTGCCATTTTTACTTAATAAGGGAATTTTATACTTTATAGAACATTAAAACTTATCTTTGATGACTATTAGTAATATTATAATAAGAATATTCAGCCTATAGATGCGTTACAATCATTTTTTGTAAATTCGCAAGTTATGAAACAGATAAGTGTGGGTCTATTTAATCAGTGTCTTGTGATGATACTTTGGATTAAAATATTGGGTATATCTATCCCTCTTAATACCTCCAAACATTATGAGTTAATTATCTACTGTTGCTAAATATATGATTACAGAATAGGCATGCTGCATAGATGAAGGCATAAATTTTAAAGGTCTGAAAGGATTATTCTCAAACTTAACATATTTTCCGATCGTGATATACTACGTATAAGAAAAGAATTAAAATATACTACTCAAGGATGCATGAAATTTTCAAGAATTATAATAAAGAAAATAATTACTTAAATGTTTTACACGAGTTTTAATTTAGCAGTAAAAAATATAACACTACGCATACATTTTATTAATACTATGTTGCTTCGTATTTGTTCATGTACGAGTATTTCTATATATCCATATCGAAGCAAATAAAGTAACTCTATAAAAATGGTCCGAACCTACGGAATTTTAAGCTGAAATTCAAAGTCAATACTTTTATAATGTGACAGGATATCAATAAAACTGAAACCAAATATTAGTTTAAAAATAAATGTCAGAGATTAACTACAACATAAAAAGCTCATTCCCTTCTTAAAAGACCAGTAAGAGCAATGTATAAACTCGACATCTTGATATCGATCCACCGCGTGAACAGCAGGAATAAGAGTCATCGGGAAAACGGGTGATACACATTTTCCCGCCCTAAGTGGTTGTGTCTAAGGACAACAGATGGCGGAATGTTGGCACGATTGTAAGTCATGGAACTACTTGAATGCGAGACTGCTACAAACATCGCTTAGCTGCTTTAAATTTCTAAAGGTAATCTCCTTCGATTCATTTACATTTCCAAAGAAAAATCCTTCCATCTATAGTATACGAGTACACCTTAACCTTGAAAACTAAAAGGTAACAGTGAGTACGAAGAAATGAGGGCTTTATTAATATTCAAAATTTAATTTGAGAAGGTTAGAAACACATATTTAAAAGGTTGCATATTGTACAATAATAACAAGAAATACGTAAATTAGCTGTTTCTAATTGTGTTCCATGCTCTAAAATCAGTAAATAGTTGTTAACTCAAAACAGATTTATTGTTAAATTTATTGCACTCTCCAGTCCAAGTAGGGAATATTTATATATGTGAATCATATTTAAGAACTCATTTGTAGCCTATAATGATCCCAAAAAAAATAATTATATAGAAATTTCTTTTAATGTATTAGTTTGAGTCATGCCGATGAATTAATTGCGACATCATTGAATTGAATTCACAGTGTATTTCTAAAGAATTTCAGTTCTGTATCTAGTAAATACAAAAGTATTCCCTAAGGATCTTGGAAAACACGCGATATTGTAGTTTAAAGGTTAGAATATCTGTATGGAATGTGAATGATCTAGATTCGAATCCCAGTCATGTTGCTACTTTTCATATTATCCTTGGTTTTAAGGGGCATACCTTTACGTGCAAGTACACCTATCGGTTTTTTTGTCCATGTGTTACTTACTTAAGCTACTTAAGAGTGCGAATGCTTCACAGAACGTACATTTTAACGTTATATTGCCAATCGTAATTATCGCTTTGAATTTTTTTGCAGCTATTCCTTCCGAAATTCTTCATACCGGTGAAAGTGTAAATACATTGGTAAATTATTGAATGGATTAAACGAACACTTAATGTTAAAATTAGATCAAGAATTTTCATCGAGAAGATGAGCTGGAAACTAATCCTCAACGAGAGGAACCCCGTATCATTCCTAAATAAATATTTTTAAGCAGAATGACCTACAGAAGTTTATAATTGTGTAACAATTATGTATTCGTTTTTCCTTTCAGCGACATGGGTCGGAGGGGGTTATATCAACGGCACGGCAGAGATGTTCTACACGTCTGGGTTGGCGTGGTGCCAGGTGCCTGTAGGCTACAGTCTCAGCCTTATCGTGGGCAAGTCTCCTTTCACAAGATTTTTAAAAATTTCAACACTGCTTGTGGTCCAAGTACTTTTGTACGAATTCTCTTCTTGGAAAGTTAATGATGAGTCAATAACTTTCCAAGAAGCATCCAACAACGACAGAGTTTATCATTGTCCCTTTAAACGTCGATTTTTCTTAATACGCTTTGGAAAATGTTCGAAGATAAAAATAGATTGATTGTTGGATTAATTTACTAATAGCTTATGGTGTTACTTAAGTTTCTTTTGTTCAAAAACGATACAATGCATAGCACCCGTAACTCCTATAAAACCGCAATGGTTATTTTAAGATAACGAATCAAACAAAAGGAATATGTTATATCAATTTAAAACTTATAAATATATAAAATTCTTAAGAAAAATGTTTAAAACTCTTCTCAGTATAAACTGAAATCTAAATTTAGGATGATGGAATGGTTAATCAAAATTAAGCGGCATCTTCTCAGAATTTCAAGATTCATGTTTCCCATACATTATCAAAAACTCTCAAACGTCAAACGTACGGAAGAAATCAGATAACAAATGTTAAAGAATTATTAAATATCTGAATTGATATTAAAATATTTAACATTTTTTAAATATAACCAATGCTCCAGTAATGAAATTATCGAGACTATTTTAATGAAATAATGAATAAATTTTAATGAAAATAACTTGGATTCCGGAAAGACTTTCTTGATCAGCATCCTGACTTCTCTACCCCAATTTTTCTAATGTTTACAATTTTTTCTTAGGGATTCTATTCACCAAACCAATGAGAGATGCCCATTATGTAACGATGCTGGATCCATTCCAGGATAAGTATGGAAGCAGAATAGGAGCACTATTGTATCTCCCGGCACTCTGCGGAGACATCTTCTGGTGTGGGTCAATTCTCAATGCCCTCGGTGAGTCAGTAAAGTAGTTATGTCATGTAGTCACCATATTCATCATATCATAAAAATGTGCCCATGTAATATCAAATAAGTTTGTATCATAATAATCCTACTTTTACATCCTCTATTAGTATTCTAACATCAAAGCTATACTATTTACACTATCTATCAGTATTCAACGCTATCGTCTGTAAACTTTGTACTTTCAGTTATTCCGCTCAGTACTTTCTTGAGCATGGAATACTTGCTAAACAATAGTTTCTTCGAAACGTAGATACCTCTGAATGAAAATCAAGATAAATCTAAAAATATTTGTATGATAATCTAATATTAACAATCTATATAATAATCACCATCGTATGTATATTTATATATTTGTTTATCCAATGTCAGTAAATCTACATAAGAAATGCATTGAGGCAATTTTTGAAAATCAATTTATCGCATATCCCCACGAAATAGAAATATGAAATTTAGGTAATTAGAGGACCAATGGATTATAACATTTGTGATTAATATAAATCATTATAATGAACAGATAACAAATGTGTTAAAATAGTACTTAATGATAAAACTTACAAAATTTGAATATTCGAATGATTAATTTCAGCGAATAACGCTGCCCATAGCACGCAGTGTATTTTAAAATTAGGGAGAATTAAGCTCATCTTCAGTAACTAAACGGCTTTTGCATTAGATAACAAAGAAGCTACGTTATATTGAGATGATGACGTAAATGATGAAACCCACCACATACACATAATGCCAATGGCAACAAGTTATAATTATTTTTCTAGCGTTAAAGAAAATAATTGAACAATTCAGCTAACAACATGACCTCTGTAAAAATACAAATCAAGCTCTGTCTAGTTTTAAACACGAACATATTTAAAGTTTGAGGCTTATTGTTATATAACTACATGAACGTATCAAAATGTAACAGACATACCTTGTTGTTTGACTTGAAGGTTCCTCCTTGGTGGTTATATTGGAGCTAAACAATACAGTGTCGATAATAATCAGTGCCGTGTTTGCTGCAGCCTACACAGTTGCTGGAGGGTTCTATAGCGTTACTTATACCGATGTCCTTCAGCTGCTGTGCATCGCCCTAGGATTGGTGAGAAATGTCATATTATTATTTTGATAGTTTTAATAACCTTTGCTAACACAAGTATTCACCCTGTAAAAACAGCAACAGCAATTGCAATAACGGCATTGCAAGGAATATACTGAAAGTGAGAGGACGAATAAAATAAACTGAATGTAACTCATATCTAAATTAATTCAAATTGATACTTAAACGATTGAATATGGTACAGTGGTGAAGGTAGGATGAATATCATATAGAAAAATTGCTCAACAGTATTCAAATGAAGATACATTTCTATTTCGTCGATTTTCTTTTTCCTAAAATTAGATCAATTTATGCTAATTTACAAAATTTTGCTAATTTTAAAATTTAAGTTCTACCTCCAATAGCGAATGTTTTTTATTTGAAATAGTCTATATCGGCTCCATTCGCTTATTACCATGACTCGGTGTCTCGAGAGAACCTGAAGTCGATAGATTGGCTGGGAAAGATAGAACCAATGGATTCAGGAGTATGGATCGACAATATGCTCCTATTGATATTTGGAGGAATACCATGGCAGGTGAGTGAATCGCATTGTCATAGCTTTTTAGGATTGTTGTAATCTAAATTGCCTAAATAATAGGCAATCAAGTCTGAAACTTTCTCCGAAATAAAAGTTTATTTTCAAAAATTCCAATACACATTACAATATCTTCCATAGGGTTACTGAAAAACTAGACAACTAAGACTATTAAAAACAGCTAATTTTGTACAAGACGTGGTTTTTAATAGAAAAATTAGCTTATAGTAATAATTCCAAGCATTAGTTTCTTTCAAATTTGAATTCTTCAAGATGTTGAAATTTAAGTTTTTATTCTGGAAATAGTTCACAATTTAAAAAACATATTCATTTACATTATCGTTGCAATTTGGTATATACCATGTGGCAACGGGGAAATGAGAGCTGTGAGACCCTAAACTTTCAAAGAAGTTTTGATACAAATACTTCTATATATTTTAGGGATATTTCCAACGAATACTGTCCATGAAGAGCACAGGTGTAGCAAAGGGTCTTTCACTTGGCGCTTTCTTTGGCTGTTTATTAATGGCAATCCCGTCTGCATTCATAGGAATTATCGCAAGAGGAACCGGTAAGTTTTCTAACTGATTATCTAGCTAAATATGTTCAAATTTCGTTTTTAATAGTTGTTAAATTTTAACTTAAAGGTTTCCACGGTATTACCGCATTTTCCGCTATAAATGTGTGCCTGAATACTAGATAGATTTTATAAATTACGTCACAATGACATGACAAGAGCGTAAAAATTATCTATCGCTGTAGCGATAAATGCATCAATATGCATTTATCGCTACAGCATCTGAAATAATTTTATCGTTTTATTTGTTGGAATTGGCTTGTGATGAAATGCATTTTGATACTTTCTACGAACAAAATATACGATCAAATAAACCGATTTTACACGTTATTTCCAAGTCGATTAACTTGCTCATCCATTGCCTATCCTATATGCAATATGAATGGTATAAAAAGTAACAGTTTAGGATACTTTTGGAACTTAACACTATTGCTGACACAGAATTTATAAAAAAATATGTATTTATATAGTGATATTGTATAATATTGTTATATTAAATTAATATATAGTACAATCTTTTTGTAATATATTTGTAATATATTTATATAGTGATATAGTTATAGTAATATTCTTACTTTTTCTTGCGATACGTTCTCATTTTGAAGTAGTCATGTTAAAGGCTCTTTCTAACCAGCAAAACCAATTCATAGGAGAAAGGGAAAAGAATTTCTCATCTCCCTTAAAAATGTTACATTTTTTCGCAGACTGGTCCACCGTGGAGGGCTACAATCGAAACCTTACATCCGCAGATGCCGGAATAGTTCTACCACTTTCCCTCAGATATCTAACTCCTGAGGTGAGTTGCAATATGCCTTCCCCAAAAACTCAATCCAAAAAGTGACATTCTGGATCTAGATAGAAAGATCACAAAATAGAGCTTTTAACGAAGATTCTCGTATTTTATCAAGCTAATTTTGCCGAATACTGAACCGTTTTTGTTTTTTTCCATATGTAATTATCGCTGGAAAAAATCTTTTCCCAAAAACAAATTCAAATTCCTTAATGATGAGTTTGTTTTCATTACAACTTTACTCCGAAACCGACATGTAGGTAGCAATTTATTCATATTAATTTTGTTATTCTGAAAAATTAATTGATGATGTTCCATTAGCCTAATGTTCCAGCAACAAACTGACACCTATCTATCTAATGCTAAAACCTTATCATGCGGAAAAAGTTCGTGTTTAAAATTAAAAAGTTCAAGTTTCCTCAAAAATTTCATAAAGCCTAAGATTTTATCTATGCTATCTGCAGATAATTTACTCCACCTATATTTCGACTTGCTCTCGGATGATGACAGACCTGTGATGCATGCACATATGTTTAAAATAGTTACATGTATATTGTATGTATGTACTACCATTTAAAGTACTGGAGAAAAAATGTTATTTAAAATATTTCATGTTTTTAATGCCAATAAAAATTTTAAGAAAAATACAGTAGATTTTCATAAATGAATACTGCATAATAAGATATTCATATTTCACAAAAATATTACAATTAAAATCTTCCTCTTCTTATAAGTTACTGATTCATATCAAATCAGGTCTAATGTTATCAGTAACAGTTATTAAATTATACAAAACTATAACTCGAAAAACTTGAAATTTGAAGAAATAAAATTTGTTTACACTCCTCTATTTTATAGTGGGTCTCTTTTTTTGGCCTTGGAGCTGTGTCAGCTGCAGTTATGTCTTCGGCTGATTCTAGCATACTTGCCTCAAGCGCTATGTTTTCCAGAAATATTTACAAGCTAGCAATAAGACCTAAGGTAAGTGTTGTGAGATGTACATAAATAATATGGCTAAGCGTTCAACCAAAATATTCAATATTCCAAAACAAAGCATATAACTACTATCCATCAATGAAATGATAATGACTTTTTTCCTTAATATCTAGTTTTAAATAGTTTGCTATCGACAGTTATCGAACTACTATATGGAAAAACAAATCTAAAAATAATTTGCGAATAAATATTTTCTCCCTGCATTTGACTAATTAGCTATTCGGTAATGAAAATATGTAAGAAGATTCTGTGTAGTGAGTTGAAACTCTCACAGAGCATTACATTTCTTTTAAATTGATTTGCTGTTTTGCATATTCATTTTTACCGCAACTACTTCCCAAATTTAGGAGTACATATCGCCTAAACCTCAATCACTATTTTAACATAGTAGAAAATACAAATGTGTGATATTTACAAATGATCTATGATGAATATAACTACTGATAATCCTTTTTTGTGATTTTCAAAAGGCATCCGATAGAGAACTGCTGTGGGTACTTCGAATGGCAGTTATTGTAGTTACAACACTGGCCACTTTGACAGCGTTGACTGTTAGCAGTGTTTACTACCTATCGTAAGTAGATTTGAAGGCTTTTCTATTACTTAGTTCAAAATTACCGAAAGTAAATTGAAGTCATCAAAATCAGCCATTTTTATTCTACTAATTTTCTAAAGGTGGTACATTATTTTCTTCTCAATAAATCTATTTCTATTAATCATTTAATCTTCATTCCTAAGGCTTGAGATTTAGCCTAACCCACATAATTCCTGATGGTCAAGTAAATTTTGCAGAAATTAGTTCACCCAGTGGTAATCTCGACAAAAATTTAATTCCATAAATTATTCCATTTTCAGCTACCTTTGTTCCGATCTCGTGTATGTGGTGCTGTTTCCTCAGCTATTCCTCGTGTTGTTCTGGTCAAAAGGAGTTAATACATACGGATGCTTGGCTTGCTATGCTGTGGGCTTTACTCTTCGTCTATTGGGTGAGTTAATTTGTTGTTAACAGTAATTAACGGTCTTTCAAAAGATAGGAAAATGTACTTCTCTAACACCTCAATTAAGTTGTCTGAAAATACTACGAAAACGTAGGGAAAACTGAACATAGAATACGACGGTGATGAGAAAGAAAGAATCAGTATTTCTTCCTGTAGCTATAAGCTAACGGTCAGAATTTGTATCATGTTCGTTGCACGAACTAATGTTGTGTCTGCAACACTTAAACAGCTGACTAGGATATTCCCGATGCATGAAACAGTGAAGGTCTCAAATATTTCAATCCTATTAATTTTATTTTGCCACAGAAATACAGAGTCAAGCTCTCAGGTATAAAATGACACAATTAATTTTGAGATATCGAGCTGATAATTTTACTTCACTTTGTTTATATCCTTATAGAAATGGGTTATAGTTTCAATTTATCTTAATTAAAAACAAGATCGAATAAATGCACTCTACTGAACGCCAAACTCTTTTTCTAATTCACTATATAACTAAAAATTCAAAATAATCATATTATTTAGCGCTTCAAGTAAGTAGGAAAAGTCTTTAAAATTATTTGGTGAGAGAATGAAAACCCGTAGTTTTAGAGCAATTAAAGAATGGAGATGAAATTAGAGTATTATCTTTGAGACAGTAACTTGCTTTGCTACTTTTTCAAACCACACATTTTAGAACCATATTTCTTATAACAAAGTTTAAAACTTTACTAATCGTAGCCAACACAAAACTAAAACTTCCGTTCTTCTATTATGCATACTACTCTTAATTTAATTTCTCAGAATTTATATCTAAGAAAAATATCATCCTATACATGGGCAATCCAACACCAAAGGGAATAGGCAGATTGAGGGGGCTAATAAATGAAACCCTGAAAAATGTAAGCAGTTAATCTGGCATATTACTGTTTTTTTAACTACGGGGATGATCATGCATCAGAACAGGTCACGTCAAGGAAGGTTTTGTATGAGTAAACAAGGGCCGGCTCAGGCCCGGACAAATCGGGCGCTGAAGTTTTGTGGGGCATGAAGTTTGATTGGTACATTAAACTACATTCCATAATAGAGATAAAAAAATATATATAAGACTACTCTACAACTTAATGGAGAGTAATTGAACTGATTCTTCCTTTACAAATTGGAATTTAGAATAGTACATTTTCTCAATAAGGAACGATATATAGTGTTTTGCTAAACTGCATTATTTAAAATTTTTCACTGGATTAAATGTACACAGTTTAGTACAGAATCGTGGCTAATTCAGAAAGCTGGGGTCTGAACTCCGACCATCTGTGTGACAGGCGAGCATTCCGCTACGCTTGCGGAGGACGAAAATCTATAGATAAATGTAGCATGAATATAATGTAATATTAATACTCGTATTTAGGATATTTAATACAAATGTATAATAGTATATTAGATATAATAAATATACACTTTATAATTTTTCTACTCTCTTCGAAGGGGGAGAAGAAGGACTTGGAATACCTGCAGGTATACGGTACCCATTCTACGACGATGTAGCGAAAGTGCAAAAGTTTCCTTTTCGAACAACCGCCATGCTCTGCGCTATGTTCACCCACGTAATAGTTTCCAAGCTGGCGAGGTATTTGTTTGAGAGTCGTATAATCGATCCGGTCCGATACGACGTACTCGGAGCCTTCTACAACCTGTTGCATAACGCCAAGAAACCCATGGGTATGGGAGCCATCGCCCGAAGAAAAGGAAACGAAGATACTAACGAGATTTTGGACTTTTACCGCGTGGGAGATCCTAGCTCCGTTTCTGTGATCAGCGGCGGAGCTGCGAACCCTACGATGGATGTCGTTGAGAAAATATCCAGCGAGGGTGTTGCAGTCAACAACGCATCCGGTGTTTTAGCGAACGGTGTGGCAAAAGATTTAAATAAGAGGTTGGCTTCCCCAGAAAACGCGAGAAAAGAAGGGCGTGAGACACCGGCTGCAGATGGGGAATTCATCCCCGTAAACGACGAGATTTCGAAGTTCTAGCGACTTCGGGATTGGTTGATTGCATTCAACTTAATTTCTCTCGTTAGAGAGATATGGGATAAGGATGAAAATAATTAACGCAAAGATGGTCCTTAGCCATTGCGAGCCTTCGGTTTTACGATGGGTAGCTAGCTTAATGGACGCACACATAGTATTTCGAAGAAATGGCGTTGCATGAATGCGCTAAAGAGATCGGATAAAACATTGTAAAATTACGAACAAAATCGGTAGGAATGTATGCAATATTTGTTAGTAATCTTTAGGAAAGTTCGGTTTTGTAATTTTTTCAACTATCCTCCGTATTTTATTTCAGTATTTCACACGTATTTTTATTGCAGGCTTGAGTACTTTAGGGTGATTTAATTATTCCGAAGTAACTGTAGAGGAAGAGGAAACCTGATAGCGTGTATTAAGACTCACCGCACACGAATCATTCCGTTCGATATTGAATAAGAATTGCAGGAAAGGGAATCAAATTCGCCATATATTACGAAGGAGGAAAGAATGTGATAAAAATTATTCTTAAACTGCAGAAGGTGAAAATTAAATGAATTTCAAAAAAGTGGAAGATGTGATTTTGGTTATCTTTCTGTCATTCCTTTCCATCATGAGATGGAGTTCGTTAAGGAAGGGTGGGATAGAAAAGATTAAATTATTGTTGTTATTCCTTAAGATTAAATTATTATCAATCCGTTGTTTTAAAATTGCCGCTTTTTGTATTGCCATTGATTCTGGAAAAATGTTGCAAATTCCTCATTTGGCAAAATCGGGAAACGGAAAAATGTGATATTCTTAGTTGTTAATTTCACATAGACCATATGAATTGTTTGAATCGATAGGAAGATAGTGATGAAAGAAACTTTGCAGTTAAGTTTTAATAAAATAAAATTTCCTAATTTTTTCCCCATCAGAATAAGGAATGCTGAAAATTCATTACACTTCAAAAACAGGTATTTACTGTCTAAGCAGTTTATTTTTGTAGGTAATTGTCAATACTTGATATGTTATAATTATTTTTACTCCAAAGGAAATAATCAACTTTCACTATGAAAAGGGAATTATGAAACGTTTACTGGGGTGAATATAACAAGATGCAATATGCCAAGAGATAAATATATGATATAAATCTGTGCAGTCAATTATGCTCAAGAAAGTCCTAAATGCCTATTTTCATAAGGTTCAAGGAATTGTAACAAGGTTTAGGTTTGTTGCTGCATATAGTTTTAATATAGTTTATCAAGGAGGTAATTTCGAAGATAATCTTGTCACATATCATTGGTCAGACTAGTTTCAAAGATCTATTTATGTTCTAAAAAATAATCCAGTAGAATTTTGTTTGTTTCTAATATTCATAAATGGAAATAAAAGTTAAATTAGTCGGCAATAGCAAAAACAACTGATAATAGCCGCCATACTCTCGCTAACGGACGTAACTGAGCCTTCATGTCGCAAATCCTTTAATGGGACCATTACTTTTGTACCTTGACTGGAACTGAACATCCTTCAAGAGATCATACCACACTTAACTAGGAATAATAATGTGATTAGAATCATTTCTCCGTAGAATCTCCACTTTATGTAAGTATTGTCAAGAGAGTTCGACAAGTAACCAATCCCAAACCAATCTAATTTCTATATTCTAAGGGGATTGGTAATTTTTTCTATTCATTAACCTGCAATGCTGTGGAAATGGGTGTGAATTACTCTCGGCCTAAAATGTGATTCATACTCGCCTTGAAAGGAGAGCTTTCTTCAATGGTCTTTCAACTCTGACCTCAGTAAAAACGATGTGTTACAAAGAACCCAAGACCTTAGAAATCGTTGAACCCTTGCCATTTTAGCAACGCAAGTGTCTAGAAGTCCTGTTGCCAGATTTTAGAAAGAAAACTTTATTTAAAAAAGGTACCATTTTGGAGATTTTATAATTGAATGAATTTGAAAAAGAAGAAATTGTTTAATTCTATAGAAGCTAACACAGAATTGAAATTATACGTTATTCTTAAAATGACTATGAAAAAATCTTTAGTTTCCAATATGAACAGGTTTTTGCTAAAGAATATTATGGACGCAGATGTCATTAGTAGAAAACTAAAACATTAACTTAAATGAAAATTACTTGTGGTTAGCTAAACAAACGTTTCATTTGAACTCTCAAAGAAATATTTCGTTATTTATATACATGGACGCCTTCTTTATGGAGTTTTGACGAAAAAAATTTCGATTAGATTTTATCGCATGTTTGGGGTTTTGTTACGAAAAAATTTATGTATTTGGATATTGATAAGAAATAAAACTTTTTTTATTTGAAAATTTCTTATTTCAATCTTTCGTAAGTTTTAGTTGCAGTATTTGAAATAAATTTACTCTCACTTCAGAAAAAGCACATCGATAATTATTGGAATATTTTGTAATTTATACAGCTAAAAATAGTTTCTTCTCTTTAAAAATATGCTGCATAAGGAAAAAAATTAAGTATATACAAATTCTCCGATGAGGTTAGATGGTCATTGGCCCTGAGAGAGGTATCTTTTGCTACATGTGAAATTTTTGTTAGATGTATCATTGGCGTCAAACAGGATGGATATATTACTACCAATTCAGAACTGTAATCGTCCTATAATCCTGGGGAAATTCTCTCGGGATCTCACAAATGTATCACACGACGCAAACACTCGTTCCATATCCTCTCTGTAGAAAAGTTGTGTTTGTTCACCATTCCGAACTCAAGCATCATCTTGTACTTGGTAATTATCTCTTGGCTGTTCTAAGTTTATATTCAATCTCTCAACGAGAAAATAATTGCCTGCAGCAAAATTCAAGCAATGAGGAGAAAAAACGGAAGGTCCCAATTTTGATTGAGAGGATACCTTGCTTCGTTTCCTTCATCTAAAATCTTTGCTCACCCAAGATATTTCTTGGTAAACTAAATCGGAGCATATTGATTCATTCCACTTTCGTCTAGTATCTTTATTTGAAAATTCTATTTTGCTGATTGTAGGATAAAAAGAGAGAAATTAACAAATGATTGCAATGGGGAACGTAACTATCGTTTATTACTCAATTACTGCGTATCAGAGCCCATATTTTACATAAAACTTCGCAAATCCCTTTTTAAATTCATCTTTCTTACTTAGTTGGTAGCCAGGGAAAAAAATTGTAATTGAAGGTTCTGGGAGCATTGTGTATGTGTTGTTTATGCATTGTGCCACTAAAAGATTATTTCCATTAAAAAAACAAAAAAAAAGGACTTTTTGGGCCCCATTAACGGCGAGGGTATCAGCTAGCGCCTAACGGCAAATCCGTCTCTAATAACAGCAATAAGTTCAGAATATTACTCACGAAATTCAATCCCTTTTGAGAACTCTGCTACCATTTTGTGGAATTCTTGTATTTTTTCATAATAACGAGAAGTATAATTCTTTAAGCTATCTTTCCTTCCGCTTCTTTTCTTTTGTACTGAATGTATCTGATTACTTACAAAAACGTTATTGCATATTCTTAACTGCATCTTAAGTTTACTTATTTTCACTTATAAAATCGCAATAGAGTCAGACTAGTGGCTGTGCTGGAACGAACTTCTAGATTAAGAATTCCCTTCCCTTATGATTATGAATAATTATAAAGAAGCGTATCTGAGATATGGAAAGCAAGATATAATAGAACCATTCGTTATATTCCTCCCTGAAATTGGCTTTAATAAGGGACGGATGAGTTGGCAAAGACGGGGCGAAGAATACAAGGGTGGAAGTTAAAAGGCAAAGCGAGGAAGCAATTAGTGAGATTGATGAAAGAGAAGAGGTGTAACACGTTTCCGGCACAAATATATACATCACATGCCAAGGTCTGCACGCGGATACGTCACGCAAGTTTACCGAGTGAAATGAAGAGGGAATCAATGCTCATAAAAAGCTACACGAAAGACTGAAATGTATAGAACGGTAAGTCTTACAGTAACAAAACTTGTTATGATTTTCCCCAGTTACGAATGTCACGTATTTTGAGAAAAAATTCGGTGGTATAATTTGCAGTGGTATGAGACGGAATGCAAGCTTTTCATTACAATTAGACTAATATTGATTAAAATTCGAGATATTTCAGCTGTGAAAATATTTTCAGCAATCACATAAAGACCAAACCAATGAATTTAATAACAGGACCAGAGAGACCTTGATATAAATCCTTTGCAGTTAGATTCGACTTAAACCATCAAAAGTTTGAGGGTACAGGCAAACCTTAAATTGCGAGTATAATTCGTTCTCGTAACGTGCTCGTAATCCGAAACACTCATATATCAAAACGATTACCAAAATACACAATGGAAACTCAAATGATTATTATTCGTTCTAAAACTTAAAAATATTTATCTACATTATAATGATTATTAGAGTAGTAATGATCACGTGAGTTTGGGCAGACAAAACAGGAATACATACATGTATTGCTCGTATTTAAGACCTCACTCGCATATCAAGTAATAATTTATTAATAATTTTTGTTCGCCTT
>KZ308356.1:1138809-1151122 GCA_000376725.2 Ladona fulva | reverse complement strand
AAATCTAGAACTTTAGAGGACCAGATATATACGATAATATATATATTTTTAAACTAAATTAAGTCCCGTCATGCTTGATGGGGGCGTTAACAAGTAAAAAATAAAAGTCAAAATACTTTGGCTGAAATATACAAAGAGAACTAATAGACCATGATAATTTTTGTTATCATCACTAAAAATTTTCGATTGATAAACAGAAATAGTTTCCAGCAAATATTTTAGTCTATTTAGAACGTTTATGAATGTTGAAAAGTTCTTAAGGTAAACCTGATAGTTCGATTCGTACATTTCTTTTTTTTTGTAAAAGTATGTAAGGTTATTTAAACATTCAATCCGATTCAAGTTTTGAACGTGTGAAGCAAATAAAATAGAAATTATTACAAGAACGCTTTTTACGGAACCACCGACCAAAAATTTCAGTAAAATCAATTGCTCAGATAAATAAACTTGCGTTAGGATCTTCCTCTGTGTTATATAAGCTAAATTAAACATGATAAGAACACAAAATTCATTACACCAAAACCATCATCAATCTAACACGGAGGTAATCTGACACGAGGAAACTGTGTATGGGAGTACGTTCGACCGTATTTCTTAAGAATTTCAATGAGACTTCAATCAAAATGCATCTCCTTCCCTTATGATTATGAATAATTATAAAGAAGCGTATCTAACATATGGAAAGCAAGATATAATAGAACCAGTCGTTATATTCCTCCCTGAAATTGGCTTTAATAAGGGACGGATGAGTTGGCAAAGACGGGGCGAAGAATACAAGGGTGGAAGTTAAAAGGCAAAGCGAGGAAGCAATTAGTGAGATTGATGAAAGAGAAGAGGTGTAACACGTTTCCGGCACAAATATATACATCACATGCCAAGGTCTGCACGCGGTTACGTCACGCAAGTTTACCGAGTGAAATGAAGAGGGAATCAATGCTCATAAAAAGCTACACGAAAGACTGAAATGTATAGAACGGTAAGTCTTACAGAAACAAAACTTGTTATGATTTTCCCCAGTTACGAATGTCACGTATTTTGAGAAAAAATTCGGTGGTATAATTTGCAGTGGTATAAGACGGAATGCAAGCTTTTCATTACAATTAGACTAATGTTGATTAAAATTCGAGATATTTCAGCTGTGAAAATATTTTCAGCAATCACATAAAGACCAAACCAATGAATTTAATAACAGGAGCAGAGAGACCTTGATATAAATCCTTTGCAGTTAGATTCGACTTAAGCCATCAAAAGTTTGAGGGTACAGGCAAACCTTAAATTGCGAGTATAATTCGTTCTGAAACGTGCTCGTAATCCGAAACACTCATATATCAAAACGATTACCAAAATACACAATGGAAACTCAAATGATTATTATTCGTTCTAAAACTTAAAAATATTTATCTACATTATAATGATTATTAGAGTAGTAATGATCACGTGAGTTTGGGCAGACAAAACAGGAATACATACATGTATTGCTCGTATTTAAGACCTCACTCGCATATCAAGTAATAATTTATTAATAATTTTTGTTCGCCTTGCAAACCACTCGCAAACCAAGTCACTTGCAGACCGAGGTTTCATTGTATAACAATGAATACATATCCATCTACTTTTATATGCAAGAAATTGCAGAATTGCGTTACACTATCATATCCATTTGAAATAGTCAAATGCTTCATGACGAAATAAAATAAAACTATAAAACTCGCAAAAAGTTTTACCCTTCATATGTACACGTGCGATAATGAGGCAGTTCTACATAATGTATACCATTTTTGGAAACTGAAGATTTCTTCACAACAAAAAATTGCTTGAATTTCGCAACAGTTTGCACTGCTAATAAATTTCCTTAGAATTCGATTACTTAATAAAGATTATTTTATTCATCGATGAAGCAAGCGTACTGTCATAAGGCAATATATAGAGTTAATATTTTGGTTATTTTCGGAGGATTTCTCGTTATAAAAATAACAATAACATAAATATTTCATTCAAAAAAATTCATCAATGATCAATTATCATACTGAGTGAATGACAGACAAATATGGCAAAGCACGATTCCCTTCGACTTAAACAGCTTTGGGGAAAATAATGGTGGAATTTTGATTAAAATTCAGAATATGATCAAGCTCTTTTTAGGTGATGGGCCACGACGTGAAAAGATGGAACGAAATATTTTCTCCTCTTTTGGCGTCACAGAAAAACCTCCAAAAACAGCCTTTCCTCAGAAAGAAATAGAACTGGAAATCGCAGTCATAACAGGCATGGCTCAATATACACCCCAAATGGTTGATTTGTATGATTTTCATCCTGAAGCGGACAAAGATCTACGAGACCAATTACATTTTTATTGCTAGTATTGATCAAGAAAAAAGATTGAAGAGGCAGATTAACTTTACATTAACACCCATGTTTGAAGTCAGCTTGGAAAGGGGAAATTGGAGAGTGAATTTGAAGGGAATGAGCGCTAGAGGAAGGAGGGCAAGCGAGGGCAGTGGACCAACTACTCCTCCAGAAATAGACGACGTCTGAAGAGAGGGAGAACTTGTTGGGCGAAGGAAGCGCTGGGGAAGAAAGAGACTTTCTTGGAAGAGTCCAAATAACTTCCCATCGGGACGCGAAGGTTTCACCACCCGTTTGATGTACGGAATTCACAGAAATAACGATTCGATATTTAAGAGTAAATATTGATAAACATTGCGGTAATGAAACAGCGCTATGCAGACGAAAAATGATCAGAGTAATTAGACAATCTGGCAACAATTCGCTAGATCTGATCTTAATGTAATAAAACGGGAAATTTAAAAAACCCTCTATCTGCATTCAAATAGAGATTTTTATGCAGTATAATTAAATGTTTTCGTTTTTTATAACTTGAATGCAGATCATAATCGACCCCAAATTTCCTTCCGATTAAGATTTTTTGCCAGGTATTTGTGCTATAACTTCTGTAGTCTTGTTTAATGAGTTTTTATGGTTTGATATGCTCTCAAAGTCAAAGATAGCCATTTTAAAACACTCAAAAGTCGATAAGGAAATATATATTTACAGAAGGCTAATGCAAGAATATTCATAAATACAAAATCTAGAACTTTAATTTCAAGGCAACAAACGACGAGCAAACATCCGCCTTTGCCGGAAGTGCGCCAAAAATATAAGTTGAGGATAACATGTCATCAACCTGAATGAAAATAAATATATATTTAGCATCCTAAGTCATTACAAAACGTTGAATAGCTTTCTTCAGGAAGAAAAAGAAAATAATAAAATTACGTTGTCTATAAGAGTATTTATTAAGTCATCGAGTATCTAAAACCTAAATATCCTAAAACTGTAGGAGTAATCGCTTCACAAATTATCGTTAGTTATTTATTACTTGGACATGAAGATGAAAAATATTTTGTAACAAATTATATTTAGAGCTTTGGCCACTAGAATTCCAGCTATTATAAAGCTCAATCCCATAACTTTCGTTCGACAACTATAATAATTCGTTCAAAATAATTGTTTCGCTTGAATCATACGCCAATAAGTATTGACATTTTTTAAAATTCTTTTACTTTTGCAGGCAAGTAGCATTTCTTTCTCAAAAATATCGTCATAAATATATAAAACCTGCAAAAGCCAAGAAAATAACGGCAGATGTGAAAAAATTGAGAATGCATTTCCTACCCCATTTCAGGAACACGATCATCGTGAATACATTTTGGATTTATTTTTAGCCAATGCGTCTCTTGGGTTGGGATATGATGGTGGTTTTGAGGAGTAGCTAACAAGGGAACGGTTTTAGCGCGAGGATAGCTGAAGAAACCGGAGATGGAGTAAAAATGCCTTCCATTGGCACGTAGTTTTCATATAACGATCAATGTGAACAGTACAGAATATTACAGGTATTAATATTCTGTCTGGTTACATTAACAAGCCAAAAGAAAAACAGAAAGGTGGAAAAACATTCTTTTGGAAGTGAAGTAAATGGTAAGATAAAACGAAATTATTTCCGAAATAATCTCTAATTGTGTTCTTAAATAATGTAATCAATATGGTATAGAAATATCAGAGAAATGAGACAAGTTTACGTCGATAAACAACCTGCCGATAACATCCAATTCTCTAGCTTTCGCGAACACCCTGTAGATATCCTATGATATATACCTACGATAAATTTTGTTAATCTTCAATGAAAAAAATATTTTACATACTCTCAAAGGTATAATATAGGTATGTACAAGCTTAGAAAGTTGTATATTTTACCGTTTTTCTAAAAGAAATTTCCAAAAAACTCTTAAATTTTGCCCTTCTAAACCAGGCGCCCCCTTAAAGCGGTTTAATCGTGAAATTGTGAAAATAAATCGCAACATAAGGACCGATACTTGGTACGCCACCATTCCCTTGGCTGAGTATTTGCTGTCACAGAAACTGGCATTGGTTGATACATTGAAAGAGAACTAAACAGAAATATCTTCCCTGTTTTTTTCAAGCAAAATAAGGAAATGTGAAGCGTCTAGTTCGACTACTAGAAAGGTAAGATGCTATTATCGTTGACAGTCAAAAGAAATAAAAAAGCGATATTGCAGTCAAAAGTGAACGACAGCGTGAATATTAAAGAAAACTACGGAAAACCGAAAGTTATTGTAGATTATAATACAACGGTTGGAGTTCACATTGCTGCTAAGATGAACGCGGGGTATCCAGTTTATGTGAATAACTATTAGGAGGCCAATGACATCGGTTTTATAATAAACATTGCAGGCATAAATGCTCAAGTGGTATATACCTTTACGAAACAATATCGTATGCCTTAGTTTAAGAGTTTCTAACAATCTTAGCAATTAATTAGCTAAAGGAATATTACCAGTAAGGGAAAGGGAGGGCAAAAATGCCTTCCCATACGCGATACGCGAGCTTTCCTGAAGGGAAAATATTCTCAAAGTGGTACATACATACGCTAGGTAGTGGCGGGCCGGCGAAGGAAAAAAGGTCCGCTGCTTGTCACGGATGTGGTCGGCATGAAACGCTTGTATAACATTGAAATGTGATATATACTACAAAGTACTAAACAAGTAAATTAAATTTACCCTAGTAAATAGGTGTCCAAATCAAGGAGAGGAGAGTAAGATTTTTCTCAATGATTGTCCTAAGGTTTAACTCGAATATAAACAATGAAATATTTTAAATATTTTTACTCAACTTCTAGCCATGTACAGAAATGTGTTTTAGCTCGCAGTAGATGCATTTCATCTTTCTTAGAGGTAATAAGAATATGTTTCAGCTCTTTACACTACGAGTATGCATAAACCTCCTAAAAATAAAGAATAAATATTTTTAACAAAAAATTGACAAGTTTATAATGACACCTAAATATCATAAGCTAAGGTTCATTCATCATAAATCATACATAGCTCTACTTATTTTACACAATTGACCAAAAAAAATCTGCTGTACGAAGTACAACACACGAGTGCTCGCGTTATGATTTTAGGCGCGACTGACGAAAGATTAAAATTAATTCGAGATTACACTAATATATATTTATTCCATTTGATTTGACAACAAAAATACTTCCTAAATGAGGGCAGAAAGCCTAGCGGATATTACCAAAAGTTATCTTGATTTCAAAGGAATTAGCTGAAGAACATCTGAAATGCTATGCTTTGATTCAAGGGTGTGACCTAATCCGTTGCAGAGGCTTCCGTGATGCATTTTGTGAATTTTACTCTGTAGATGTTAAAAGAAAAGATTATGTATGATGACAATGACAAAGTATGTAAATACTCGAATTTAGATTTCGCTAAAAAATAATGCATTCATAATTTCAATAAATCTTAGGAAGTAATACGAATCATGGTAAACAATCTTATCTATTGCCACCTTAAGGAGTCCTAATCGGACCAAAATTTCTGATCCGAGCCCAATCACTTTCTGAGCACTAAAAATATTTTGAGGACCAAGATCCGGCCCTAGACCGAAATTCTTCAACACCGTCACAGATATAACCCGGTCCTGATCCGTACTACATTTTTATCTATTTGAAACACGTTTTCTTTCTTTATGTTTCGGTTAACTGAGTTAAACATAGTTCATAATAAACTCTCTTGAAATAAGACTGAAAAAAAATTAATTTGAAATTTAATCCAAAATCAGCAATGAAGCTCCTAAATTAAATCCTTGAATAGAGTCCAGGAAGAGGAGGGGAGAGAACTCTTTCAGTAGTTTGAGAGGTGATGAATGAACCTCGGATCAGTCCGAGTTAGGAAAATTCAAACACTAATAAAACTGCCACACGACCAATTCCGAAAACAAATAACAGTGAGAAATTACGTTAAATCCACTTAAGTTTACCCTTTATGAAACACAAATCTAAGAGCAAGCTATAAGATAGCATAAATAAATGGTTCGGACGAAAACTGCAATGCACACTCTTGAAGTATGGCCTAAAGCAAATTATATATTTCTCCAGCTGAGAGAGAAGCTAAGTACATACATTTCGTTGTCAATGCATAAAATGGGATAAAAGTTTGTTTGCGGAACATGCAAGTCCCGATGAAATTATGTTTTAGTTTAAAATCAGCAATAATAGGTAACAAAGATTTGTAATTTGCCCGAGAACAACTAAAACCCGATCCAGACTACAGCCAGCGCTGCAATGGAAATTGTAACCGTAGTGAGTCAAGAATTCTACCGTCTTTTTTGTTTATTCTCATTTTAATATCGACAATGAATTTCAAAATCCATCCTGGGATGTTAGCATGATTTCGACTAATTGCATTATTAATATTCTACCATCTCAAAATGGAACAACATATCTGCTTTAAGAGGAGACGTCAGATCTCCAACGCTAAGGATATACATTTTCTGAGCATTCTCCCTCTTTTCCTCGGGATAGTAATACAATGAATAATCATAATAACAAAATGAATAATAACTTCAATTTGAAAGAATTCTGCTCTAAAAGGATCTCTGGAACTTCAGAAATCATTATTGCCTCTGACGCTCAGTGTTTCACTAATCTCTAATTTAGAAAAAGCGGAAAGTTAAAATAATAAAGTTGCGCTTTTGAAACATATCCAAACCTCTCAATAATAATAAGAATAACTTCTATAATGGAAACAGGTTTTACCCCAATTACATCCATTTTAATAATTATTACTATTCACAAGTACACACAACCATTCCCTAATCGGAAAAAATCCGAGTAGCCGGGATTCGAACCCGGGACCTTGGGGTTGGAAAGCTAGCCCTTAACAATAAATCATCAGAAAAACCATCTTAATTATTTTAACAAAAAAACAAGAGATCACCAAAGAGTCCAGCCACCCATATCGTGAACATTGATGCTAAATATACATCGATACCTCTTAGAAGATGCCAATGATAATTTAAGGATCAAACATAACCACCGAATGAGAATAAATAGTCTACTCATAACCCGTTGCATAATCGGTACTATTTTCTAATATAGCAAAAATACAGAATAATTCATAAGATATTTTTGATGATTGAAATATTGTAAAAGTAATCTTAAATTTTAATTTAACGCTCTTCGGTGCACAATACATATTTTATGCCCAATTAGTAATTTTGAATAGTACTTTCTGATTTTATCTCCTTTTTTTAATTTCCTACAGAAACACCGCGTCATACTTCTCCTTTATATTTCCGATTTGAGAACAATACTATCCTCTCAGAAAGTGATTTACGAAACACCTCTCGCGCAACAAGTGGCGGTTGTTTTAAACTTTAAAAATGTTCCACATTCAATCCGTATCTTCCGGTGCCCTGCTCATCCGGGGGATGTTTTCCGCACTTTCATCCCAAATGCCACACATCCCCTTTATGCATCAGCGATAAAAACCCCTTATGCTTCATTACCGGTTCATGACAAATACTCACTGGTGAAAGAACGTGAAAAATATCACGCATAATAAATTCTCCCTTTATGACAACCGCTCCAGTCAGAGCGTCGCCAGCTTCTATTCCTCCATTAAAAAAGAGAGAGAGAAAAGTCCTTCCGAGGCATCTCCTTTAATTTTTCCCCTCGCCAATCCGGTTCTTTTCCACCACTAGGCCATTAGATAGGGAAAATACCTCGTCGCCAGGTATCTTCGACGGCACGCGAGCTTATGACCACTCTTATTTGCCGAAATGGATACAGAAAAATTAATTCTTCAGCCGTTCGTGACGTCCAACGTGGTCATAAAAAGAGACCTGGAAAATGTAAGAGGGATCGGACATGCATTTCCACAAAGAATTCGTTCCATTTCGCTGTCAAACGCGGAGAATTTGTCCGTGGCCACGCGGTCATGTGTCCGCACTACCTTGCGCTCTTGCATGTGGTCCACGGCTAAAGATAGATTCAACCACTTGAATGTCGCATATTCCTGTCACAGGAAAAGAATAATTACCGTGCACAATCGTATCAGCCCCTTTCGCGAAACGTATTTGTAGACTAGGCTATTTTATAAGTTTCTGATGACAAATTTAGCCTCAATATGACTATAAGCCTCAGCCTCTGATATGATTACTGTGCAAGAATGGTTAATGAAGAGATATTTCATAGATCCCTGAGAAGAAAATGATGAAACTCATCTATCCAAGCCGCGCAGTACTTCTAACGTATCATTACTTCTGCTTCCCATTTCCTCGATTAAAAAACATTAGAGAGGACATCGTAATTAGCGGCTGTCGGATTTCGCCACATTACAAAGCTGGAACCTATGATACGCCTTGTTGAGGCATCTGTTAAGAGGAAGCACAACAAGTTGCAAAATATTTATTGTCAACATTTCCTTACTTAAAATTGCATAAAATGAAGCATTTTATTAACCTTGATGGTAAATAATATTTTATTCCAGGATTTAAAATGTTTCCTAAATAATCAATTGCTGTTTCAGCGATGTGATAATTCGAAAAGAAACAACAATTATTGTAGATATAAACCTCTTCCTGCATGGAATATACTATGCATATCATAGTGATTCTCCTCCTATAAATATACCCTAAAGCCGAGTTTCAGAAACGTCCCCAGTTTGGCGGTCAGTACTCATGAGGGAGACACATGCGCCGATATCCAATCGAAGTTGTTTGCTTGATTTTTAATTAAAGCCAAACCTTCATCGTGTTCTCCACCCCTCGAACATTCTCCACGTTTTTTCTCCTCTAATTTCCTCTGCTCTGTCATACACGATATGCCCAACTCGTATAGTAAAACTCTTTCCCTACTCCATTAGCTAACTTCCATCCATTCCTCACCCCTCATATCCTACTCGCCTTACGTTCTTCTTCCCTACAACCCATCTCAACTCCTCCCTCACGCACCACGTGACCCTCCCCCTCCATCCCATCAACACCTCCCCCACCATCCTTTCCCTACGCACACCCTTCTGTCTTTCTTCTTTCTCCTCTCTCTCTCCCTCTCTAACCCTTCCTGCAACACCGAAAAGAACGGAGAAAAGAGAGAGAGAAAGAGAGGAGGGATGTGACTCCCGAAGTGGAACAAGTTTTGCTCTTCGCTCATAGTATGCGGGAGTATCCGTGAGAGAGATAGGAAGAGAAAGCATATGTGATAGATTCTAAGTAAAGGGAGTTAGAAAAGGGAAGGAGGAGTGTAAAGGGGTCCTCCCTCCCACTCCATTTCCATTTTCCCCCGTTGCTAGACTTTACACTCGCATGGTGTCCGCCTGAACGACGGCAATGTCGGAATAAGCGACGACGGGTTGACAATGGGGAGGCGCTCGGCCGGTGCCAGCCTGGAGGGATAAACCTCTATAAAACGCGCCTGTTTCTTCTATCTCTTAACGCCGCTGGAAGTGGTGAGTGGTTTGAGTGAGGAATTAAGCAGGACTGATAGACCTGCTTGCTATGGAGATCTGATTGGCTCTGGAAGTGTGTGGTCCGCGTGTTGAGTGTGCTGGTTGTTCCGTGGATGTTGGTGATCTTCCGCGTACTTCGACGTTCTTTGGAAGGTGCAGTTGCCTGATAGGCGTTATTTACTGGCAGGTTGGTGTGGCTCATTAGATCGGTGACGCTTCAGAAAGGTAAAAGAGTGACTTCGCTGCCAATCTGGACCTCTCTGTTCCTATAGAATTAGTCCGGTCACCTCATTTGCTCTGTGTTATACGTTTGGCGCTGATGCTTGTTTTGAAATAAATATTTTAAATAACACGCAAATTTTCATTTCAAATATCTATTTTGCTGTAATTTGAAAATGAAAGAGACACGGCTCTTAGAATATCATAGAAAAGGATGGTCAACGTATCAAACATATACTAATATAATAATTACAGCTTAATGAATGTGCCTTCCTTATTATATTATCTAGGTGCATGAACTTCACGACGGTATTTTTACAAATAATTTTAAGTAGTTGAAATTTTCAGATTTAATTTATTTTAAAACACTACAACTTACAACATCTAGCAATTGTCCCTTTATAATAAACCTGCAAAAATGTAATTATCCGATTCTATTCCTGTATTATATGATTAAATAAATATAACAATATTACTTCACATGATTGGCGTTTTTGGCTAATGTTAATAAACGGTAAATGGTTTACAACTAATTAATCGATGAAGATTGAGTCACATCATTCCAAATTCCACTTTTAAAACCTCGGTTATCCTAATCGTTAGAATTTTGTCAAGGATTGTGTCTATAAAATTGACATTTACAATACCATAGCATTTCCGTTATACCTCAAACTATCAATAAATCGAATCGCCCCATTTCGAACAGCTGAATCACGTTTCCATGGTCGATATCCATAAATACCTTGTGCGATTATTTTTCCTAAAACATTAGGAAAACAAACATTAAATACGTGACAGATTTGCCACTTAACCTACCTATTCAAAATTGAAGATAGTTCTTAAGACTACTAGTTGCTATATTTTTAAAGTTATCACATATTATCTGTAACCTCTCATTGTGATTTTCAGTTCAAGATTTGAGTTAAGACTTAAATTCCAAGGAAAGTATAAATATTACTTTTTTGGCTACGTTTCCTTTACGTTTAGGAGCTTATCCAGAATTTTACAATATCTTTACTTGAAGATAACTTTTCAGTAAGGATATCTTGGTATTAGATATTAGAGGCTCCCGGATAGCCAAATGGTTGGCGCAATTGCCTTTGGTCAAACAGGTCCCGGCTTCGATTCCGGATGGGGCCTCGTACATGAAAATTACCTTAGCTGTCAGATAGCTTCTAAACTGTTTCTACTGCCATATGCTGGAAGCATTTGCTTCGTTCCTAAAGGATGAGGAAGAATAATAAATACTCGGTTAGAAGAAAGGAATGGATAAATACAGTTAAAAGTTTTTTCTAAGTTTTTAATTTACTTCCTCTGAAAGTAGATTTAATCCGTTAACGTCTCATTAAATAAGTTTGGCTTCATCGAAGATCACATGTTGGATTTCTGTTACATGTTCCTTCATCGTACAAGATATGTACATTCAAAACTTTTAATGACGTTTTCCACGCTTATAAACAGCAAATAAATAGTAATAAATAACCAAAAATTATATCATCTACATCTATGAAGGTAATGTCAATCGAAACTTCACAAAGAAGTAAAACAAATACTAGGGATTGGGATTTCACGAAATTTCGCTCAGGTTCCGAATAACTTGGCGTATCTTTGAAGGACAAGGTGCATATGCAAATTAATCTCGCTGGCATCTATTTCGAAAACACTTTCTTTATAAGGTCTTTCATCTCTTCGTAAGCTTAAAAATTTCCTTCTTAACTCCTAACCAATAATGCTAAAGAAAAAAACCGCATTCGCATTTCTGTAGAAGCTACGATTCAAATCATTATCTTAGGATTAAGAATTAAGGAAAGGTTTGAGTACTTTGCAGGATAGAGTCCTGTGGCTGGTCCCAAAGGAATAACAAGTGTGAAAAATAGCGACATGACTGGGACTCGAGGCGTTTGTTACAAGTGTTACCACCTGCCAAGCGGAGCTTAACCATAGAATTGTCCATTGTAGCGCATTACCAGAGCCTTATCATTAGCTTGAGTAAAATAGCATAATTAGATTATAATATTCAAAACTAACTAAACCGTTTTTTATTAAAAAAACTACAAAACTTTCCCGTCAAGAATGACGGAACTTAATTTTACTTGTTATTAAAGTAATCCTTTAACGTATACAACAGGTCCTTCAAAGCCAGAAGGTCTCAATTTTAAGTCTTAATAAATTAATATATATTTGTCATTAGTGGATGGTTTCGTAGATACTGGATAAATTTTGAATAAATGTTCATAATTAGTTTTATTGAGGGATTTTCTTGTTAATTACAGCTATGAAGT
>KZ308356.1:1090585-1137567 GCA_000376725.2 Ladona fulva | reverse complement strand
ATAAAATTAGTTAGAAAAATTACTTTTAAAGTAAAATTACTTATCTTCTAACCATGAATTCTTTTAAATTCCAATCGTATAATTGAGCCCAATTAATAACCGGGTTTCATAAACGCCTCAGTCGGGCATGATAGAACTCACTTTCAACTGAATTATAGATTTAACATTACTGAAAACGTAATTTATTCATACCCAATTTTTTATAAGGACTAATAGAGATAGGATTTTAGCTACGAATATTAGCAGAATACTGAAAAATTACATACTCATTTCCGTTAAATATTACGTAGTTTGTAGGATTTACATAAACTCACTGATTTAAAATCTCGATTACGTTAAAAATCCGTTTATCTCTCAAAAATCTTCCCTTTCCTCACCAAAATATTTCCTTGTGATTGCGGCAACCCAACATTGAAAATAATCCTTGGGAAAATCGGGTTGATTAAGAAATACTCCTGCATGGCCGTATGTTTGGTCACGTGGTTGTGGCTATTCCATACATTTCTCTCTAAGGCATATTCATTTTAAGGTTTTTTATTCAGTCGTGAAATAGTAAGAAAATTATAACATTTTCCATTTGGATAGTTTTCTTCCATTATTTTTGCTATCAGCAATCAACTTTTATCTAAGAACCTAATTCTCGCATAAATCTTTCTAATAGATTTACATAATGAGATTTAAAAATGATTATGACTCATAATCAATATATAATTTAACACAAATCATTTTNGCATATTCATTTTAAGGTTTTTTATTCAGTCGTGAAATAGTAAGAAAATTATAACATTTTCCATTTGGATAGTTTTCTTCCATTATTTTTGCTATCAGCAATCAACTTTTATCTAAGAACCCTAATTCTCGCATAAATCTTTCTAATAGATTTACATAATGAGATTTAAAAATGATTATGACTCATAATCAATATATAATTTAACACAAATCATTTTCCTCCGATCAAAAATAAGTGCTATCAGAACCAATAAAAATTAAAGTCACAAAATTTTGCAAGCGCGCAAATGTCTTTCTCATCCATAGAAACTGCCTCTCTGCGAACGAGAAAGCATAGGTTAACACGCAGCGGTTTCTGATACGTGAAAGTGTACTTATATAAATTCATCAACTTCTCTCCATATCAGAAATTGTTCACTTCAATTTATTCTTCACCTCTTATCCTTCCTTTTACTCACTCAACGAGTAAAGGGATTTCCAGCCACGTAATATCGCGCTGCCGCTCGCGAATCTGTCCTGTTTAATAAAAGTGACGTTTCCACACGAGAGCTCATACTTCCGACTTCTTCTGAATAAGAATAAGAGCACAAAAGTTAGACATCCTTGGCCAATAATTATGGCTCCATTCACCACGATTAATCACACTAGCATTTCTGACAGAAATATAGTGTTAGGTGACTTTATGACCTTAGGAGCTATTTCTTGGTTTATTCGTTAGTGAAAATATTTTATTTTCAGCACTTTAATATCATGTCAAATGATAATGCTATACAAGCATGAAGGTCGTCAACTTCAACGTAATAAACTCGCCGCTAGAATCTCTGACACTACAAATCAATTCGTCATCATTGATCTTCCTTCAGCTTAGACGTAGTAACTGGATGTATGAGTGAATCAATAGTAATCTAATAAGAATTTATTTCAGTTGACTGGAGTAAGTAATGACAGAACTACATACTCAAATTATCGATTGACTAGGTTCCGCGTAGTATTCGAATAAATTTGTTTCCTAATTTTTACTGCTCAGCTCAGCCAGGTGATAAATCACGTTTTCTTCACTTTTACTGCTCTTCAAAACAAACGTAACACAGTTTGATTATATCACAATAAAGAGACGTCTGTGTGATTATAGAAAATTATACCAATTACTATTTTTATGGACAGATGATAGCATAATGAGATATGTTCATCACCTCGAATTTTCAAGTAAAATGTGCGTAGTACCCTCTCGTTAATAATTCTGAAATAAGATACAGAATTATTTTTACGTAAACACTTATGACACTTAACGATGAGAAAGGATTTAATTTCGCGCTAGTAAACATTCTTAGAAGGATTATTCGTTCCGCTATTTTATTTAACCAAAAAGGATTAGAATTGTTATAAAATCAGTATTTCCAGGCGTGACGTCACGGAAAGACACGAAACGCTGCAATAATAAACTCAGTATTTTCCACAGGTTGGTTTTGTGGGACCAGTTTCACAATCTTGATATCATCTTTAGATGCGAAGATGAGTTGAAGATGCAAGCAACCAAGTAAAACCGGTTGCTCAATCAACAATCTCTGGAAAAATGCTACGTTCCATTATTACCGAGGATTAGAATTGCGTTACTTTAACTTAAGACTTACTGGCTCAGACTCACTGGCATGGTATTCAAGACACTATTGAGAAAGGAAAAAGAGTACCACAGAATGATTTTCCTCAGAAGTAGTAAATAATATGGATTACTATAGTCACCAACGGTGGTCCACAGCCCACTGATATTCCGTGAGAAGCTTTTGCTGATCCGTTAATATATTTTGACATTATTTACAATTTTTATGTTCATTATACCCTTTCGTTGTATTCTGAATACTCTTCCTGTCACCATCATAGGTTAGAAGATAGAAAACAATCGCATTTCAACATTGATAGAATAATTATTTTATATATGTTCGTACCTTTCACCTACTTCACATTAGTGATCTGCGGGATCCAAAATTGTGAACTTAGTTGTCCATGAGGTCCGAAAGGTTGGCGACCACTGATATAAAATGTAACTATACAATTCTTCCAAAGTTGACTGGCAAATTATCTCGCTCGTACACTGAAATGATACAATGATGCATTTTATTGTCAATACGCAATGATAGATTACTAGCTCTTAAAGATTACTCTAAGATGATTTCAGCCGTATGGTTCATTCCGAACTTAAGAAACTAAAAATATTAAACAGCAACCTTCAACCTAAATAATCTTCGAGACTTTTTAATGGAAAAAAAGCTTACCTGCAGCTAAATTATTTCTGATATCAAATGAGTTATCCTTCGAGTTAACAGTAGAAAGAGTTAATAGTATTAGAAATGATTTTCTATATTTTTTCCTAAAATTTTTCTTTTAACTGAGATTAGCTCCAAATCTGATGAATATGGTACTACAAATGACGCGGCTAATCATAGGTCTCAATTTAAATCGGTGGGAATAACGTAAAACCTGAGTCATTCCGAATTAGGCAAAAAACTATTTCTGTTAGTTAAAGCCATCATAACGATATTTACCAATATGGATCTTAAGCAAACCACTTTTGGCATTCAACTTCTCTTGGCTAAATGATGGGTACAAATGCTTAGAGACTTAGAATGTACTCGTAAGAATTACGAAGTATATATTTCGTATAATCCATTGTATTCGGAGTATGTCTACGTAAGTAATGCTTTTATCTACTCATTGCTTCCTCATCAAAGGTATGACGAAAGATGTTTCACAAGTTATCAATAAATTTCTAGTTTATCTTAATTATCACTAACAAATAAATCGAAATTTTAATCATTCGAGGTAGCATAAAGAATAATATTATTACTTTTTGGCATTTGACTGAGCAAAATGCAAAACCGTGTCGATTATCAATTAAAGTAACAATGCAATTTTACATACTCTTCCAAATATTGTAGTTGATAAACATAAAGCTCAAAGATTTTAATGTACTGTACATGTATGTACCATTAAAATTTTCGAACGAATCTAAAGATATTAAGCTTTTATATCGATAATCCAATTGAATAATACTTTAAAGGCTTTGAATTTTAGTTAACATCCCAGGAATAGATAGTACGGAAGCCACTACCAATAAAAATCACCTAATTTGTTCCCCTCTCAACAAAATATCTTTCACTTCTTGATAGCTGCTGCGCCATTTCATTCATCGAAGGACTTTTTTTTTATTTTCCCCTCGTTTTTTTCCCTTGCATCCTACAATCCTTCAACTACTTCCTTTAACAGTCCATCCCATCTTAACATGACCCACCCATTTCCTTTACCTTTGCTTTGACATTCTGACAGAAATTTCGGCATTAATAATTGAAAAACTTTCCGACTCAGACTGAAAAATTAATAAATTGTATCAAAATTAGAGGAAACGCGAATGAAAAATGGAAGGAAATGAAAAAATGAAAATCCTGTGGAACAGTAACTAAATAAAAAGTTAAATGACCAAGTCCAACTTTGAAAGGAACGTCGCAAAAATACGCAATAGAAACAGACATCATGCCAAAATGCACTACCGAGTCAATTTTGACATCCTCCTTCGTAATACATGAGCTATAAGGTAATGTGAAGGAGCTCGAAAATGTGCTGTTTAAACAAGTTCTCCAAAAAATCTTGCTACCCGCCAAAATCTATAAGCAAGGTTTCAATGTAAACGTATAATTTTCCTTGTCAAAAACGAAAATGTTGAATTTACCAGAATTACAGGAATTAGGGAAAGGTGAATAACATAGCACCGAAGAGCCGTGCGGCTGAAACCCAAGAGTTTTTTTCACACCTGTATTCCTTGGGCTACCAGAATTACTTTTAAGGCGGTGATCATTCAGACAAACATGTAGATGCCTATGTTGAGAAATAATCAAACATGTTCCGAGAAAGCTCTGATTTTGTCCTTCTCTTTCAGCCCAACTAGATCAAGAAACCTTTACCACCAAGTTTATTCTAAAGAGATAACGTATCTAAAGTCAGGAATCCGATTTCAGTTATTTAGGTGACCAATTAAGCCAAAACAGGTCGCTTTGGCCAGAAAAATATATCTCGACCGCAAAAGGGGAGAAATGGTTCGAATTAGTAAGGGATGACGGAGTGAATTAATTTTCCTTACAGCTATGATGATAGGATACTAAATTTCAGTAGAACGAGAATGCTGAAATAGTGGGACGAGGGATCTTATGGAAATTCTATGAGTATCGTAAATAAAAGTCATACACATTCAAATATACGAACATCAGACATAATCTAAAAATAGTCTTCAGCAATTGTTGAAACTAGATAGTCATAATGACATCTTATCCCTCTTCCTTTACCAGATATTCCATCATTTAATTCGCTTTTATAAATATGGCTTTCCTTGACTTAGGCGGAATGATGGAAAATAATTTTGGTTCGTTAAAAATTTAGTTAATGTTCTCTTGCCAAAAAATATTAGGTTGAAAGTTCAATATATAACTGCTGAATAGGATAAAATGAATATGGAGTGTGTTGCCATTTTTGATTTGTTTTAGTTCTAAATCTTTATAAATAAAATTAATCGCGGGCTCCCGGAAAACCAAGTGGGCAATGCGTTCGGTTTCGGTGAAAGCGGTCCTGAGATCGATTCTTGGTGGGCGCCAACATGACCTTGGCAGTCGAAGCACTTTTCACAATATTACAACTACAAAATTGCCATTCATAAATGAAATTCCACCAATTGAAACTAGAAGTTATTAGGTTCGTTTACTACCAACTTTCTTTGCCGATCCATTTTCGTCTACTTCTGGTGCGTCCCAATATTGGAGAGTAATTAAATCCACCCAATTTGGTAGAGGAAAGATGGCAAACCTCTCACAGTTTTGCTATTTTTGCACATTTTAATGCGCCACACCACCCCTTTTCAGCTCTTAAAACGCATGATGACATGAATATATTTGACAGTTTGGCATGAAATAATTCATTAAATTTATCTTTATATAGGTTTAGCAATAGAGTATAATAATAGTTAAAATGATATGTTATCGATACAAGACATTAATTTAATGAGACTTTGAATTTTTTGCTTCCGTTAATTTTTAAATATTTGGACTTAAACCGTGATGCCGTTGATAAAATATGTTCACATCTTATATAAATCTTATGAAATTTAAAAATAATCTGGGGTTTTTGCGTCACATCTAATCACGCAATGTGCTGTATATCATCCATCCCTAGTCTAGACGAACGAAGTTTGCTTACCCTTACCCAATATAATCACACATCCAAAAGAAAACAAAACTCAGGTATGAGCAGGAAACGGTTATGAAACTTCGCAATCATCGCCCCTTTTTTCCGGGAAAGGTTGNCGAAGTACTTTTCACAATATTACAACAACAAAATTGAAATTCATAAATGAAATTCCACCAATTGAAACTAGAACTTATTGAGTTCGTTTACTTTCTTTTCCGATCCAATTTTGTCTACTTCTGGTGCGTCCCAATATTGGAGAGTAATTAAATCCACCCAATTTGGTAGAGGGAATATAGTAAACCTCTCAGAGTTTTGCTATTTTTGCACATTTTAATGCGCCACACCACCCCTTTTCAGCTCTTAAAACGCATGATGACATGAATATATTTGACAGTTTGCCATGAAATAATTCATTAAATTTATCTTTATATAGGTTTGGCAATAGAGTATAATAATAGTTAAAATGATATGTTATCGATACAAGACATTAATTTAATGAGACTTCTGAATTTTTCGCTTCTGTTAATTTTTAAATATTTGGACTTAAACCGTGATGTCGTTGATAAAATATGTTCACATCTTATATAAATCTTATGAAATTCAAAACATAATCTGGGGTTTTTGCGTCACATCTAATCACGCAATGTGCTGTATATCATCCATCCCTAGTCTAGACGAACGAAGTTAGCTTACCCTTACCCAATATAATCGCACATCCAAAAGAAAAAAAAACTCAGGTATGAGCAGGAAACGGTTATGAAACTTCGCAATCATCGCCCCTTTTTTCCGGGAAAGGTTGGAGCACATTCGAACTGGAAAGATACACGTGTCACGGCAAGTCATCACCCATCCACCTTCCTTAAACGCAGGCTCTCGAAGGCAGCACCTTCTTTGCCACCTCAGTTTTTTTGCTGGAAGTCGCCTCGAGAATATCAAGGATGGTAGCCTCCCTCACAGGCACATTCAGATAAAAATCTGAGAGGAGCCCGCACTATGTTTACCCTTTCGTTCAACAAGATTCGTTACTACTAAAAAGTAGTAGTAGTTCTCGAGCCAAAAGTTAGTACAGCCACAGTACAGTGGATACAGTAGAGTTAGTTAATACAGTTAGTACCTCCAATAAAAAATTCATATGCAAAGAATAGATACTGATCGAGAATAGCACCGCTCACTTCAAAAAGCATTATTAAAGTATAGTTGGTCACTATTAGTAACAGAGATACTAACCCAGTAGAGAGAATAGAATTGACTGCGAAAACTGATATCTTCCGCTTCCGATGGTTTCAAAATAAAATTTACATTCTCCAAGCATCAAATAAATAGTGTAATAAAATATTCGTCGCAGAATATATCTGTTAATATTCTAACCATGAAATTCAAAAACAAACTCTCTCAAGTAGCCTCGAACCAGAGAAAAGAAAACCCACTGGAGTTAGTGATTTTCTATAAAATGCCTTTTCTATCGATTCCTGGAAATCTACAGCTCTGTAAATTGTCGAACGGAAGGCGCATAAGCAAAGNAAAAAATTCATATGCAAAGAATAGATACTGATCGAGAATAGCACCGCTCACTTCAAAAAGTATTATTAAAGTATAGTTGGTCACTATTAGTAACAGAGATACTAACCCAATAGAGAGAATAGAATTGACTGCGAAAACTGTTATCTTCCGCTTCCGATGGTTTCAAAATAAAATTTACATTCTCCAAGCATCAAATAAATAGTGTAATAAAATATTCGTCACAGAATATATCTGTTAATATTCTAACCATGAAATTCAAAAACAAACTCTCTCAAGTAGCCTCGAACCGGAGACAAGAAAACCTACTGGAGTTAGTGGTTTTCTATAAAATGCCTTTTCTATCGATTCCTAGAAATCTACAGCTCTGAAAATTGTCGAACGGAAGGTGCATAAGCAAAGTCTCAGGTAGCTCCACTTAAGTTTCCGTTTTACGTGAGAGATATGGTAGTAATATATAAAAGAAAATATACACGCACAATTCAGGAGTCCAATTTGCTTATCTATAACATTAATAAAAGATGATTTAAAAGGGCAATTTGTAATTAGATTCCTTATAATGTTGAATATTCACACCTTTTTAGTCGGTTCGCGATGTATATTCTATTCTTAGTCACACAATGGCTCATCCGAACTTAACGACTACGTTCAGCTTCCCACAAGCATTCGTCTAAAAACAGTTCTAGTGCGAGAAGAATTTCGGGGAAACCTCACTTGTATAAATATTTAGCTTCGTGAAAAACAGATATAGTTTAAATGATCGTGATGGTACAGAGCAGAGGCTCGTAAATACGGATCCGGCCCGTGAAGCGGATTTTATACTCTGTACACTCATGATGAGACATGTAAACTTCCTATTTAAATATTGCTGATCATATTTGTTGTGCATACCTAGATTTCTTGTTATACTGCATATAAGAATTACATCACTTAATGCTTCTTAAGGATGATGAAACATGAATAAACGCTTCCATAGATCCGGGCAGCCTAACACTTCCCATGCACGTCTCAAATAGACTCACCTCTCAAATACTTGGAGGCCCCTGGAATATAGCTATGACTTTCTAGCTTGTCGGTCACAACCTCAAATTTTCAAATCAATGCCTAGAAGAAATCTTTTATCCTCAAAAGCTAATGTAGAAAGAAAGGTAGTTGTTTGTTATTATTTGTATGACTATTCAAACTAAGTTAATTAGGTTTGGTAAATCGAAAAAGTAATGCAATAGTTAACAATGTGAAATTAAAAACGAAGATTATTTCCTAAACGAGCGCACGTAAAAGTCTTCAGTAAACGCAATGTTAGTCAGTCACAAAGACTAAGCTTATACCCGGATGTCCCCGGAAAGTTACTGGGCTTAATAAACTTTTATATCCTTAGAAGTTTTAATTTCTTTCACATCCCAATTTAAATCTTCTCATGTATAAGATTTTATAGGTAGTTTACGGCAATGACTGAAAGAATAAAACATAAACTAATGCTCCCTTTAAATTTTCCGGTGAAATTACCTCCACCATCCATCATAATGGTGGCCAGCCTCTCGTAAGAAGGATGACAAAGGCAACATGTTCCTAATCTCAATGCCGATCTGGCGACACGAAATGGAAGCCAGCGAAAATCTCATGGAGTTTGTCAAGCTGTGGAGGTCATCCATTAATTTAATGAACTACTCAGAATGTAATGCTCTTTATCATTCAGAGATATTAACTCAGGATAATTTCCACTCAACTCCTACGTTATCAAAATGGATGCATTATTGAATTGCACCGATCGTTAGCGGTGCTACTATATAAAAAAATAAAAATTCCGACTTAAAATCTGGATGTTTGTAATTTCGTAATTTTTTGTAGTAAATACTTAGTTCTGGGGGAAAGGATATATTTTCCGTTGATTGGCCGAAATTTTTAATCTATTAATGATACCCTAAAAGGATATACATTATTATTTATGAGAAAGTTTATACGCAAAACATTCAACTGCATTCTAATTCCCGCCTGTAGTACGGAATGTAAGCTTTTGAATTTCAACGCTAGAGTAGACAGAACAAAGCGACGTCAACGGGTAAAAAAGTAACCATGATCGCGTAGATTCCTACAAGCGCGATCTTCGAACATCAAATTCGCTAACAACCAAACTATAGAGAGCGATTTGAATATTTTGATTTGAACATTCGAGAAATATTATTAGCACACGTTCAGTCATTCCGCAATTATATATTCAGTTCGTTGTCACTTTAAGGGTAAAGAAAAATTAATGTTTTACGTCCTTTCGCCAGCTTATTTGCCTTACTTTGAATTGAACGGGACCCTCCTAAGTTCACTAATGCTTAAATTTTACTTTTTAGCATCACAATCGTAATAAAATACTGGTAAGGATGCGTTTTAAAGGATATGTTGGAAGCTGAGAGGTTATATTTCTTTAACATTAAACTATTCTTCTGTCTCTCTCATCAAACTTGTTCTTTTCTTAGTGAAAGCTTACATATAATCTGCCAAAACCAGTCTCCTCCTTTCCTGCCATAATAGGCTGTCAGCTTCCGAAATAACTGACGACATCCAACTCGCGGATGCTAATATGAATACATCATGCCTTAATTTAACGCTTCAGTTATTATGCATTATTCACTTGGCCATGAAATGAGAGATAATCTAGGTCTGACGTTAAAATCGCGAGCAAAGCGTCTGTGAATTCAAGGACCGAATTTAGGTCACCTTGAAAATATAATGGGATTTTTTGAAAAATACAGTCATTTAAAGTTGTTTTCACGATTAAATTGGATTTAAATTACACAATTTTACGCGCTGTTTTTTCCCATATAGGTTTAGATTAGATTTTTAGATTATAGAGATTTTTATGCATTCTAGGAAGTCGCCTCGAGAATATCAAGGATGGTAGCCTCCCTCACAGGCACATTCAGATAAAAATCTGAGAGGAGCCCGCACTATGTTTACCCTTTCGTTCAACAAGATTCGTTACTACTAAAAAGTAGTAGTAGTTCTCGAGCCAAAAGTTAGTACAGCCACAGTACAGTGGATACAGTAGAGTTAGTTAATACAGTTAGTACCTCCAATAAAAAATTCATATGCAAAGAATAGATACTGATCGAGAATAGCACCGCTCACTTCAAAAAGCATTATTAAAGTATAGTTGGTCACTATTAGTAACAGAGATACTAACCCAGTAGAGAGAATAGAATTGACTGCGAAAACTGATATCTTCCGCTTCCGATGGTTTCAAAATAAAATTTACATTCTCCAAGCATCAAATAAATAGTGTAATAAAATATTCGTCACAGAATATATCTGTTAATATTCTAACCATGAAATTCAAAAACAAACTCTCTCAAGTAGCCTCGANTAATAGACAATGTGGAAAGAATATTCCTATCGTTAAATAGTATTTCCTTCCCAAAACCTAAATTAAATTACTTATCTGAAGTTTTCAGAGATTTGAAAATCATGAATGTTTTATACATACGTTTTTATTACTATTACATATCATTTGAACAGAAATTTAACTAAATTTCAAACCAGTTATCTGGTTACCGTCTTATAATTTACTAATGAAGTGTCTTAATTTGATCACGTCGTAAGTTTGCAAAAACCAAAAAATCTTCCACATTCGGAACAAGTATACTAAGGAAAATATATGTATCTTCGAAACTTTCTGCTAGTTGAAGTCTATATTTTTCCTGAACTTAGAGATAATACAATTTTCTTGGAATTGGCTTCGTGCCTGCTTCGACTATCTTTTTATATCTAAAATATACCTACTTTTTGCTGTTGAATTAATCATTAATCATCATTTAAGAGGAGTTTTATGCCACGGTCCAAATATATTGCGGAATAACCGTCTGTTGTGAAGTCATCAGCTCGAAGGCTGGTTGGAACCTAAATCCCTCCTCCATTAGTTACTAAGATGCAAGGAATAGATTTTAAGAAGAGTGAGGTAGTTTGCCATTGCTATCCTCTCTTAACCAGAAATCTACCGATGGAATAATTCCATGTAAATGCAACACCATTATCTCATGAATAACATTCAATAAGGAGCCGAAGGGGTACCATATTATAGGTACCATAGGTAAGCCCGAGCCGCAATTTTTGCCTGATTTTGCCCTGGTCCTATCGTAAAAGGACCACTTTCCAAACACTAATCGCATTATGCGGCTCGAGATCGAAATTTTTCCAAATCGCTCCCGATTCCGCTCGGTCACTGGTCTGCGGTAGATTTTTATAGATTCAAACCGTTTTTCTCTCATTATTTCGCTTGTTACGTTAAGTAATCCTCCTTTTAAAGGATAATAAGAAATTCATCATTTTTCCTCACAATTTTAAAACGAAGACCTTCCAAAACAAGATCACAGAAAAAAGATCTCTTGTGAAAGTCTGTAGGGAAAAATCATGTTAGGTGTCGGAGCATTATTTTTACTATTATCAGTTAAAAATTGATGGAAAAACACAATAATAAACAATACGATGAAATCAGGTAAGATCTCTTGTGAAAATCTGTAGGGAAAAATCATGTTAGGTGTCGGAGCATTATCTTTACTATTATCAGTTAAAAATTGATGGAAAAACACAATAATAAACAATACGATGAAATCAGGTAGCATCATTTTGCAGTTATTCTAGTTACCAACGATAAGAATTGTTAATGAAATGCTATGCTATGTAAATGAAATGTTCCATGCCTTGCTCGATCAAGGCATGGAACCAAACGGAAGCAAATTCTGGTTTTATCACGCTATAGAAGAATTTGCATTCATGGCGTTCGAAGCGCAAGAAAATAGATAAAATTTTGTTTGGGGAATCTGGAAGTCTCGATAAGCCCCACTAAGAAGTATTATACTTAAAACATTCATTTTACAATCTCATCCCGAGCCTGTGCAAGACATTCATGTCCACAGAATAAATAATTTACTGTAAATAAAGTACCTTTCCTTTCAAACATGGATGGAGTAAATATACGGATTTTTCATGCAAAAGAAATTCAATTAAATCTTTAAAACCGAATACTTGAATAAACTAACATAAGAGCGTAAAGTAAAAATGTTGATTACCTTAGAAGCAGCTATTTTAATAAATGGAAGGACTTTTCATCACTGTAACAATATAATGACATTGATTTTCATGTTCTGCCACGTCTTAGCTCTTAATGGAAAGTTATTAAAAAGGGAGATAATGGTATCCTCGCAAGATTTTTGGGCGGGTAATTAGCCTTCTCTAAAAATTTGTAAGAATGAGCTTGAATCAGGTAAAGAATTCTAATTAACACTCTAAGCCACTCACAGTATAGGTATCCCATTTACTGCCAGAAAGATAATATGTTTTGTAGCGTAAGGCCATTAGGAAAGCTGCTTCCAATCGATAGAACAGGTTTCCCCTCTGACATTAGAGACAGCAAAAGGATTACCGACATAAATGTCTGCTTTCAAATTTTACTCTTCAGCGCTTAGTAGGTATTACCACGGTTATTTTCAGTGTAATACGCGGAAAAAGATACAATAAACCAGTTCCATAAGTCCTGAATATATCAAACTCTATGCCTAACATATATTACATTAATGCCGAAATGTATTACTTCCTGTTCCATGCTGTTTCAGTTTTAAATAGACAACTTACTCGTATCTAAAGGAATCAATTAAATTGATTTCAATCTCTTTGGAAAATCACTTTTCGGCTACTCCTTTCATTTTGAAAATCGATTCTAAGAGCATTTCGGTCAAACGTAAGCCGAAATAAGAGATATCATCGCATTCTATATCAGAAACATGTCAGTCACCATATTTTGAATACCAACAGCTTCCGAGCAGATTTCATAATCTACCGATACCCCTCAGTAAAGAATGTAAAAACCAACAAAATGCCCTTAGATATATCCTCTCAATTCCTTTTCCGTTTCATTCATTCGTCGAGTGTACGAGCTACATAATAAGCTAGTGAAGAAAATTCGACGAACTCGAAGTTAGGACACTTAAATATGACATAACATGCAATTAGTCTTGAGTTTTGAGCAATGGACATAACAGGTAGTGAATTTCATAAAAATTGGTATTTTTCCTTTTTAAAATAGGATGGACTCTTCCCATTTCCTTGTTAAATACAACAAGAAAATGGATGTAATAAAATATATATTTCGATCTAGGTGATTTCTTGCTAACATCATTTACGGTAAAATTATAGGCTCAAATTAAGAAATTTATTTGTAAAAGCCGCCCGTTCTACTAATAAATTAATATTTAATAATCTGTCGCAAAAGTTTTCAGAAGCTTAAAATCTTCGAGTTATTTGACCTCTCATTGTACAGAAAATTTTACTTCATACCCATACTGCATAATTTAATGAGAGTCACTGTAATTTCCTTGAAAACTCACAAGACTCACTAGCATAGCCATCACAAAATTAATGATCATTTATTCACACTGACAGCCTGTCAATTTTGTATAATATTATCTTTTTAAATTGATTAATAATAATAAATAAAAGGAGATCAATGAATGGTGTCATGTGAATACGAAGCTCTATATTTCTACAATCAATTTGTGAAAGGGAGCGCAGAAGTTCGCCGTCGTAGTTCAATATCGTGCAATTTTAGTGTTTATCACTTAATAACAGCACTTTATCGCACCAGATAATACTACTACATTATCTAAGTTGAGGGAAAAAAAATACTCTACTCAGCCTTCCGGTTATATGAATTTTTTCCATTGTAGTTGCGTTATAAATCTCACTCCTCAACTGCCAAATGATTATGCATCAATAATACAAATTGAAATTGGTTGGATTTTTCATTACAATAACTGAAATTCAGCAACAGGGAGAATAAAGTTATTAATACTACATTTAACTTTAAGTGAAAATGTCCAAACTCGAATATTATTTCCGAGTTTCTCTTTATGTCAGATCTAAGACATTCTTAATACGAAGTTATAGAAATAAGCTTCACGTCATCATCAGACCCCTGAATGACGTGAATCGTCGAATCCATGGTTGTGGAATAAATTTATTTAGTGGTACGGGTAAAAAGTTAGTTTTTCTTTCTTCAATTATGGAGTCCTACCACAAAGTCTTGCCCTGAAGCAACTGATAGTAATACCCATTTAAATAACTAAAATATGCTTACTACGCAATTTTTCCGTGACCACTTCATAGAATTCTCGACGAATGTAATATCCTATTTATCATGACATTGGATAAGCGTACCGCATACTATTGCTCACACTTATAGTACATATCCTTTCATTCTGTGCAATTTATAAGTTTTATTAGTTGTAAATAACGCAATACATTGCTGCATCTCATTATCTTCGACATATTTTAGAGTATAACATTGAAGTGGAATAAATCTCTTTTTCCAAGCATAACGGTTTTATTTCGCTTTCTGACATTCTTATTGAAACAAAATTGAGAACTTGAACAGAATATTGCTTCACTTTTTAGAGTGGAAATTCCATGCATTGCTATAAGGGAGAGGCTATCAAATGCTACTAAATTCTCTCATAGAGATGTTTTAACTGCTTAAATTGCTTTAAAAATATGTTTCATTGACTTAAGTGTTTAATTTTAATGGGAATAAAAAGGATAAAGATATCCACTGCAAAGGTTATGAGTTGCTACAAAATTTATATCTGTATCAAAACTTAGTAAGATTGACAGCTGAAGTTTCAGAATGGGAGAGAGCTGGGTCGTGAAGTTAGTCAAGCTCCTCCTCGGACATCACTATATTTTACATTTAGACGTAAATAAATTGGCTAAAAACAGAAAATCATAACATATATGAATACGTAAGTATGAGTACGGACGTAAGCAATATTTCTTGAAAGATATTCGGAATATTACCGATTGAAATTATAAATCTTTATGAAGCCAGAAACTTGGATTTTGGATGATAGCTATTATGAAAACGAAAGACCGGCGAGAAATCTACGATAGCAGAAGTAATAGGAAAAAAGCAGTTAAACAATTACCTTGATATTAATTCATTCTTGATTTGGAAATAAAATGGAGATAACAAAAAACTTTCACAAAACGAAAGATGTTGATGATTAAAAGTCTTAACAACGATTCAATGGAGAAAATGAGGAAAGCTTATCGCATGGCTGAGGAAGGCTTTGAGAGTAGTGTTGCTAAAAGTGCTTCAACGACAAAGGTCATTTTACATATGTGGGTCTCCATCGGTTATCGAACCCGGGACCGCTTCCACCAAAGGCAAACAAGCAACCCCCTTGAGGGGCTCCCGGATAGCCAAGTGTGCTACGCGTTCGACTTCGGCGAAAGCGGTCCCGGGTTCGATTCCCGGTGGGGGCTCACGTGCGAAATGACCTTAGCTGTCGAAGCACTTTTAACAATACTACTACTACTACTAGCAACCCCCTTGACTATCCGGTAGCCCCAAGGTTTCGGGAGAGATGATTTTAAATGATTTTGAATCAGATTAGTGAAATAAGACATTGCATAGATCCAGAAGAGTAGTATATTGAGTAGAAAAAATACGGGTTAAAGAATGAGATAACTGCTAAAGGATGAAATAAGTCTTGTAAATTGTAAAAGAAAATAAATTTAATAATGATATAGTAATAATAATTAGTAATAAAATGATGCAACACTCATGAGAGAAGTCAACAATACTAGCGGATAGCCAAGTGGGCAACGCTTTCGACTTCGGTGAAAGCGGTCCCGGGTTCGATTCCCGGTTGGACCCTATGTGCGAAATGACATAAGCTGTCGAAGCACTTTTGACAAAACTACTAAAAACTAACTGTTCCTAAGGATTAATATTCGTTCTTTAATAATTATGAATCACCTAAAATATCTCTCTTGTGGATTTTCTTCATAAAAATCAGGATATAATTGATATAAAATTTCGTATTGAACCAATATGATACCACAGCTAAATATTTCCAAATTCAGTACTACATTTATACTTCATTGTAAGAGTTATTCATTTTTTAAACGTTTGTCACACACCAATGAAATAATGATATTGAAAAGGAATTAAGGTTGTTCGCGTTTCATCCAAAAAATTCATTTATATTAACTCCTTGTACGTATGTACAATATATTCCATGAACACAGATATTGATGTTTTTCATTCATGGAATATATTGGATTGAATGATTGACGAAATGGATGATCAAATTTAACAAAAACGCACAGGTTAAGATAATGTTCCTACGAGCAAACGTTAGCCTCCGCACCCCTACTGATAAATAATGACGTCCTGCTAATTTTTTTAGAATTTCGGATAAATAAATAAATATGTATATACAGAACCGTGCCCAACCTATCTGCCGCCTGGGTACGAACATAATTTGCCGCCCCTTAAAATTAAATACCAAAACAATACCTATCCTGATTAGCAGTTAAAATTATTTTGAAAGACTTAAAAAAACCAATGTTTCATGACTTCGTTCCCCAGCTTACATGAGTCACAAATCATCAGTAATATAGTATCTTCCCTAAGCTGACATTGGGAATTATGAGTTAATAGTTCACATTGCTCTTGAGCATCATTACCTTAGCAGCAGCAGTCTCCGGAAAAGTCAATAAAACACGCAAAGTTATTTTCAAATTAGGAAACACTCCGATGAAATCTCTGGTGAGGATACATTGCAAAACCTGAAGATGATTTATTATTTGTTCTAGAAAATCTTTCATTGATTCCAATTCTTCGAATAAATTTACTGCACAAATATTCCTTTCTTGTTTTGAGTTCCCCGCAATTCTTTCCTCTAAATGTTTGCCAGTATTTAATTTCACAACAATCTTTTCTCGATAAGTCGTGTCTATAACACAGTAAACAACAAATAATATTGTTGTAATAATGATATTAGTAGGCTACACTTCCGCTGCCGCCGTCTGGGTACGATGCACCCATATGACGGCGCGGCTCTGAGTATATACACCTACGTTGACGGCCAATGCTTATCAATTATGGCGATGGGCATATTTTTAAGCGTCTTCCTTTATCTCTCAAACAGGTCATATCGGAGCAAGATGTTGGTGCTTGGGGTGTCCGGTCTGGTGGTATTCTACCTATCCGTGATGGCTATCGGCATTTGGGCGGGAAGTAAGAGGGGAGCAGAGGTTTCTGGGGCGGACCTAGAGGGAGCGCTTTTAGCAGGACGAGCTCTCAACTTTCCCGTGGGCGTGGTTACGCTTGTCGGTGAGTCAATCTGCACAAAGCGGATAAGTGTGAGGCACAATTCCTTTATTCAAAGAAATTTTCCTATTTCCTCCTAGATTCATACCCAGCTTAAATTACTTCTTCAGAAACGGTTGCATCAATTTGAAAGTATGATACTCTTTAGGAAACATGACACTGAGGAAAGGGAAGACCTCCATGAATCATAATAAATCAATGCTTACGTATATCTCTTTGATCTGCCTTGATTTTTTCCCCCGTATAAAATTAAATTCATGGATATTGCACTACGTTGGGGACTATCAGAGATGAATTATTTATCCTCTCATATAATGTTCTCAAATACATCTAAGTATTTTAAACCAATGTAATTTAAAGCAGCTTTCCTTTTTCTCGACAGCTACATGGGTGGGAGCCGCATTCATTGGAGGCATACCGGAGGCCGTGTACGAAAGAGGCATTATATGGTGTCAGATACCCATTGGATATTGTTTAAGCTTCCTAATAGGTACGTCAAAATCAGGTACTTTCATAAAAGTTTTCCTACAACAGGACTTCGAGTTGTCAATTTCGGTAAAAAAAGCGCACACCAGAAAGACATTATTAGCAATGAATGATATAATAAAAGTTTCTATCGCCATATACTCTTTCTACCATTCGGTAGTTTAACATGCCACGGCAATCCTTACTTAACGCTAACAAATACACTTTCAAACAACTACCTTTCAGTTTTATTATATATACAAATACTTCATATATTAAACTAGTTAAATTAAATCGGAACAAGAAAAATAATGCTAGTATAGTATTGGTAAAAGTGCTTCGACAGCTAAGGCCATCTCGTGCGTGGGCTCCCACTGGGAATCGAATCTTGGTCCGCTTTCACCGAAGTTGAACGAGTTACCCATTTGGCTATCCCGGAGACCAATAATGTTAGTGGTAGTTACTACGAGTTCAGTACATTCGTACAGGCTAGCAATGTTTTACCACTAATGTCACTGCAGATATAATGTAACCTGAAAATTTAGAAACTATTTCCTTAGAGGTAAAAAATTACGTTTTTATTCGGAAAACTATGAATTCTATGCATCAATAAGTGGGAAATTCCCGTCTCTTGAGTTGCAGCAAGAATACATAACCTAATTGCGCATGCGACCATTTATCTAAAATTGATGTCTTCGTGGTGTTTCCGGGTTCCCACCGCGATGATTGTAGTTGCAGTGACGAAGTTTCGCTTACGTTCCAGTGGGCTTCTTTAGGTCAAACTTACAATTAGACCTAAAGAATCCTGCTGGAAATACATATTCTGTTGGGTACCCAAGATCAAGCAATCACCGAGAAAATCTAAGAACCAACATTTATTTGTAAAGACGGAAATTTGTATGGAAATTTTTATACGACGCAACAATACTCAAGCTAGTATAGGAACCGAGTCTTAATAAGGTAAATATTCTATCAGAAATTCTCTGCTACATTTTCTCATTAGCTGAAATTGTCATAATGGAATCGCATTTAGTACCATTCCATTCAATCGAGGGAATGGGAGCTAGATTTTTCTTAATAGAGGACCGGAATTCCCTTTATCTATACAATCGAATAGGGGTGGATTTAAGCTATCCAAAAGATAGATTTAAGATCAGATTTAGGCCCTTACTTGGAATTATGAGTAAAAAATCGAATATTTTCATAAAATATTTAGTATACATTCCAAGAAAATCTCAGTCGCTTCACTACGGCAAGAATAAATAATAATTTTTAAAATTACAATCCATTTTATTTCTATAAATTACCAAAAATGGTGGATAGAGTTTGAAATGTAATATATCCTTTAAACAAGTGTAGTATGTAGACCCACTCAAATATATAAAATCCTTTCTTGAAGCGAAAAAACAAAACATTTTGCTATTGCCATTTTTTAGCAGTCTTGAGGCCTACATATTGATGAGGCCCTCAGCTAGCGCCTATTGCGCCTAATTTTAAAACCACCCCTGAAACTGTATCTAAAATATATGCTTTAAATTTTATCAGCTAAAAACGAATGTTGTCTGCAATCATATCGAATTTAAGAAGATATACGTTACTGACAAATATGGAATAATCATTATATTAGAAAATAAGAAATAAATAAAATAAATTTGTGCGATATGCTCGATCATCGAAATTATGATTTACAGTGGGTTCCGATGACAAAAAGACCACTTCCTGGTAGCACAATAATCAACGTATTTTCTAGAATAAAACGATTTCTTGAATAAAAATAAATTTCAGTGCATCTAAACACAAATATAAACAATTCTCACAAAGGCGGAACCTATCCTTAGTTATCTAGTAATGATGGGTAGTTCTAAAATCATGTGATAATTGGTGACTCGCAAGTTCTAGCAAATTCAAGTAAAACCTCGTTCGATTTCGTTCGACCTAACAGAAATCCTTCGTAAGAAATGCTACAAAATGAGATTCTAGCGAACCAATGTCAACATTGTCAGCTCCTTTTGTCTAGGATTAATTATAGTGTTTTTTTCAGGCGGAATTTGGTTCGCAATGCCAATGAGAAGTTCCGGCTATGAGACCTTGGTCGACCCAATTCAGGAAAGATACGGACCACGAGTTGGTGCAATCATTTCAGCACCGGCCATCCTTGGAGATATTCTCAGAAGCGCTGCAGTTCTCTCATGTCTCGGTAATTATAAAAAAGAGACCGGAAAAGAACATTGTTCGTAATGCATGTCGCAATTCATATAACGTATAGAAACTGAACTTGAAATACTGGAGTAACCTGGACCACCTGTTTCATGTTGCTGGGACGAGAGAGATGACTCTTCTCATTCATAAAATTGTATTACTAATTAGTTTATAACTTATTATTCAGTTTCACTCTCCATCACGCATCATTTGTAATTCCTACACTATTGTACACGCAATTTGTTATAGATAATTTATATACAACTACACTGTCCTATAAATTTTTCCGAAACTTCTTTTGATATTAAAGGAAAACTAGACGCCGAATGACCTTCGCGAACAGAGAAAAAAGCGCAGACTTGACACTTTAAGTCCAAAGAGAATTCCTTCCGTTTCCTTGGAAATTTTCTAGATGAACTGTTTATGGAGAAGGTTTATACTCGAGAGCCTCCTTCTCTTAAGAATTCATCCATCGGGAAAATCCTGGGCATCGGAAACACGTCCGCGTCAGATTTATATCTACTATGATAGTAGTATGATTTTAATAATTCATATTTCAATGCCACTACTTTATCTTCCAGATGAGATTTTGGTAATTTCTTGTTCCCTTAACTTATTAATATTAACACTAGGAAAAGGTTAGAGGTAACTTTGCACGGGAAGGTGTGCACCTAGGAAAATCCTAAGGAAAAATGGACATGCAATAAGTCTGACAAGACCAGGATTCGAACGTGAAATCTTTCGCTTTCCGGGAAGATGCTTTAATTACCTCAACGAGGACGATGGCCGTGGACGATACCACGTCGTCGGACGAAACCACTTCGCCCTTTCCTAGAGGTCTCATAAAAGGACTTGAGAATATGTTATGGCTCGATAGCTTAAGTGGTTAGAGCATATGCTCGATTCCATGTCCTGATTCCGAGTCCTGGTACTGTCAAGTTTCTTTCATGCCAGTATTTCCTTGGGATAGTAATATAAACCTTTAATTGCTTATCTATCGCTACCCTCACTTTAATGCTCGTTTTCTGCTAATCTCAGATATTCTTTAAATGAAGATTGTTAATACAAGAAAATACTCGTAGAAGATAATGATACAACTAATGAATATAAATTATATACAAATTTAAAACATTTTTGCAACTTCTTCAAAGAAAATATGTCGGGAAAAACTACCAATTATACCTACAGTTAATATAAGGATGACAATCATCATCAGCCTGAAATATTCAAGATAGAGTTACTTCGATGCCTAAAACCTATAATGATACCAATAAAAGAAATGGCCCACGCATACTAGAAATGACTAATATTTTCTTCAGAATACAACACATTTACCTCTTTATCGGTAACATACGGTTGCCTGTCACACACCTCTTCGGTCTTTGTTCTTTAGTAATTCAGAAAAATATTATATTAGTTATGCACAGAAATATGACTTCTCTTAAAAAACAGCAAAGCTATTACTAGCAATCATTTAGAAAGATCGCTTTTTAAGGCTAGAAAACATTTGAAATACGTCTTTTCTTTAACTGTAAGTTTCCGAAGTCTATTAAGCGAAAGGACGCAAAGTACATCGACCTTTGAGAAATCCACATGTCTGTGAGTGATATACGGGAACATAAAAAAGTTGATTGGATGAAAGTGGAAAGAATCGACTTCTGCCTTCTACGAAATGTCCAGTCCTTTATTCGGCGGCATAACGACTAATGTATTCTGATGTTCTATATTAGATTCGGAACGGGATCCTATTTAAGTTCTACAGCGTAACCTTAAAAGATTATTATAGTAGAAGTAGGAAATGCGTTCAAACTCTCCCTTAATCTTGAAACATTTCTAGACTTCGCAATTCAAACAGAGATCATTCTGATTGCCATAGGAATTACCTGAATTAATCATTTATTCTAAGGTTTTATGTTATTTAGGTTAAGATAAAATATAAATATAAGAACAGGGATTATTATACAAAATGTTATGATAAATTAAAAATGTCATAATAAACGAAGAGTTTCTTAAGATATAAAGATCAATTAAAAATCTTGAAGAGTGATCAAATTACAAACCGTTAAAACTTTATGCGCTTTAAATTTCTTGTTTTTCGTGCCTAATAACCTGTGATTTTGCAGTCTTATTGCACTCAGAAAAAGAAAAAAATAAGTACGAGAAAGAGTTTATGAAAGAGGTAATTATTCGCAAAAAAAAAACAGTTTAAAGCTGAATACTTCGAACATTTTGAGAGAGTTATGATTCCATAGATCGACTAGTAGAGTCTAATAAAGGTTATTACAGATTTACACCGTATCTTGAAAGCAACTTAATTATAGCGCATACAGTTTGTATAGTTGCAATGTTATATTTTGCGAAGTTTCTTAGGAATTTCCAATAAAAACCCATTACGTAAAGCGAATGACGTATAGAAATACTGTAGGACTTGGCTGTCTCCTCCAATCAGATCGCCTACACATGATAGCAGGCTTAGCAGTCAGATGACATAACCCAAGCATATGCAGTCGCACTCGTTAAATTCCGAGGCGATTTAAACATTGAGAATTGAAAGAGCGCCGTAAAAATCGAATAACCGTGAGTGAATTGATGAGATAGAATCTTTCAAAGTTATCTTTGATATGCTAATTATCCTTTCTCTTCGGCGGAGAGGATATTTTTGGAACCACTCTCAAACAGAGACGGAGATTCTAAAGATATAAAAGAAAACTATTTAACTCGCCACAAATATATGATTTTCATCTCCGGTAATACGGCGTTTCTTTTGAAGATTCTCGTGTGCCTCCTCCGCTGTTAGTTTGTCAAGTTTCTTTTCCTGATTTAAAATTACATAGTTATGACAAGTGATAGAAGTAATGAAGATTCTAATCGATTACCATGCGGTAATCTTAAGATTACCACATGGTTGTATACCTAAAAGATTGAAAGTATTACTTCAAAATAAATCTTCTAGTTAAATGTGGTATAAAGGTTTTAAACTATTCTCTTTGAGCAACTGATCGAATATTGCGAAGTTATAATAAAATTACGGATATAATAACAAAAGGTTTATCAGTAATATAGGAAGGTCGTTCAATAAGTTCTTAGAGAAATACAGAAAAAATTATTTTATGTAGATTTTTTTATTTTCCTACATAATCTTCTTTTAACTCTATACACTTTTCCAAGCGTTTCTCCAACTTTTTTAAGCTGTCAAAAAAGTAGGATTTCGGAAGGTTCTCCTTTGGAGGATGACCACCTCCTTCGACGTGAACCGTTGTCCGCCGAGCCGTTTTTTCAAGTTTGCAAATAAAAAGATGTCACAGGGTGCCAAATCCGGTAAATACGGTGGATGTCGTAATAATTCGAACTTTAATTTCATAATTTTGGCCATCGAAACTGCGCAGGTGTGCACCCGTGTATTGTCTTGATGGAAGCAGATCTTTTTCAAATGAGGACGTTTTTTCTTGATTTTTTCGCTCAACCGGGGCAATAACGACGCATAATACTCTTTAGTTATCGTTTGACCTTTTTCCAAGTAATCGGTGTAGATGTTTCCGCGTGCATCCCAAAAAACCGTTGCTTTCACCTTGCCGGCCGATTTCGCCGTCTTCACCTTATTCGGAGCCCATTCGCATTAAAAATAACCCACTGTTTTCTCTGTTCCTTTGTCTCTAGGGTGTAGTAGTGCATTTATGTTTCTTCCACAGTTATGTATCGACGCAGAAACTCGTCAGGATTGCGACGGAAAAGCGCCAAAATAGCGTCAGAGTCGACTACACGATTGCGTTTATTCTCCTCTGAAAACAAACGCGGCACCCATCTTGCCGAGATATTTTTCATACTAAATCTTTCGTGCAAAAGTTAAAACACCGTACCTTACGATATGCCTATAACCGCTCGAAACTCATATTTTTTTTCATTTTTCTTAACAAACAGAAGTTTTTTGCTTCTATCGGCAATAAAAATTAAACCATATGATGGATATAACTGAGACTTTAACAGACATCTAGCGAGTAATGATGCTTACTAAAAATTACCATTTATAATATTACGAGCGCTATCTCTTGGATTTTCTAAGGACTTTTTGAACGACCTTGTAGCTCATTGTTGTTACCTGATTTAAAATTAAGTGAATACTGCGGATCCAATATCACCGATAACAGCTTCATCTACTCCTACATGTTTCCATGAATGGTGGTTAATTAAATTAATGGACGAATATACGCGAGAGAACTTGCCTATTGTGACTTGCGTATTTTTTGCTGTAACAACGTACTTGAAATCGAAATAGTTAAACAAATCACAGTGCATAAATTTCGCGTGCCAAAATTTTGCGGTTAAGATGGTGGATTCTGGGAATTTCGGGAAAGAAAATCCAACCTATATTGCTTATCCAACCTATGCTTACGCTTTATCCAAAGAATACACAGAGGATATGGATCAAAAATGGGGCGAGTCAATTCTTTAGGAACCGCTGCCTTCAGAAAGGCTCGAGAATCAATCGCTATTTGTTCAAAGAGTGCACGTTAACCTTAAAACGCTTGAAAAAAAATTAAGTTACCTTTGCACCCAATGTCCGTGATAAACCAATTCATCGTCCTTAAACTACTGCGTTCCCCCAAAACATCTGAAAGGCACCGGTTGACCATGTGGACCCTCGTTTCTCAAGTTTTAACTCATTCTTTCGCTTATTCCCGAATTCTTGCTCCCTTCCCTCGACGTATAGCAATTGCCTGAAGCTATACTGTCGCCATCACGATTTTATCTCACCAGATATTAATTCAGGTAATAAATATAGAAGGTGGAAAGTATGGATATTAAGAAAGAAAATGGCGGGAAGAAATGAAAATTTAACGTTCAACAGTAGTTACAGTAACATTTTTCTTTCGAATTAAGTTGTGCACACATTGACATGTAAGTGACATAATCTTTAGAAAATCCCTTCAAGATGGAATGCATGATAAAATGATAAGAAATCCTGGTTCAAGGATCAGAATTGAACTGAAAGAAGTGAATTGATTAGAACTGAATAGCATAAGGTATCATTACCTGATGATCGGTAAGCATGAGTAAATATGCTGGATGGCCTAGATTGGGAACCCTAGAAGAAAAGAGATCAGTAATTAGCCTAAATTTGTCCCATAAATGATAAATGCAAAATGTAGCATCCCACCGACATTAAAACCCACCAAGAAGGTTGCCAAAAGGTTATGTATATGAATTTAGGTTGATTTTATAACAAATTTTCGGATATACATCACTCTAAAAATATTTCCTAAAAATCTTGATAAGAATCCGCACAGCCATCGGGTGCAACAATGATACCGAAATAACAAACAGTTGGGCCTCTGGATAGCTATGAGGGTATCGCTTTCGACTTTGGTGAAAGCGGTTCAGGTTTCGATTCCCGGTGGGGGCCCACGTGAAAAATGACCTTAGCTGTCGAAGCACTCTCAAAATTACTACTACTATAAATAACAAACAGTTTCGTAATAAAGGTAGGCAAAACTCTATATCTCTGTAACTAAATGTACAAGACACGAAATAACTTCAAATACGAATGCTGAAATAGGAATTGAAAATAAAAGGGGAATACGAAAAGAAAAGACAACAGCGGTCGTAAAGCTGAGACCTTAGAAGTCTCAAAGCGAGGTTTTAATGCCTTTCGTTAGCTATGCGGACACACACAAGCGAAAGCCGTCCCTCCTTAAATTATAACCCCGGTTCCTCTTTGTTTCCAGGAACATTTGTCTCAGAAGAGAAAGATCACCCATTGATTACGATTTATTTTATCGCCTGTAAAGATTTTAATTTGCGAAGATAAAATTTGAACAATGAATTCCTTTATTTTGCGCGATGAATGTTCTTGAGGGGAAGCAAAAGTGCTCATCGACGTCATATGGAGAGAGATTCTTCCCTCGAGAGAGCGTAGATATTTCTTTCTGTCTTCTTGATTGTTTTCAGTTCAAATAAGAATTGCCCAACTTAATACTAGTGTAACATGATAGTCCTCTCGGATTTCATCTGATTAGTGCAATTATTAATTTCATGGATTCCGCACTCTTTGCTCTGTTCTTCGGGAAAAGATCTGTCCTACAGCTCAACTTAATACAAGAGATAAACAGCTTCTGTGTCAGTTAATTTTTTTTGGCTTCCGCTTCCGGCGAATACTTTTTCGATGATGGCGATTGTAAACAAAATTCTGAGAGCAATGAATTCTCAGTTTAAGAAACAACTTTCTTCATTCTTCATTTCATCATTTCTTCCTCATAGACTTCATTGTGCACATCCATACCGACTAAAATAGACCCGGAGACACTTGAAAGTGAGAAAAATTGATCAATACGGTTGTTCAATAAGTTTTCCCGTTCGATAAGAAAAACGTGGTTTAATGGTTTGAAATACACTTTATTATTCATTATAATCTCCCTAAATTTCAATAAACTTGTTCCAGTGCTCTTCTAATTTATGAATTCCATCCCTGAAGTGAGAATCCGGAAGATTGTCGAAATACGCTTCCACGGCTTCTATTACCCCTTCATTCGATGAAAAACGTTTTCCACGCATGAATTTTTTGAGATGTGAGAATAGCCAGAAGTCAGAGGAAGCTAAATCTGGCGAATAGTGTGGATGTTGCAACAACTCGTACTTTAATTTACTGATTTTCGTGATGTTTTTTTGAGCTTTGTGAGAGAGTGCGTTGTCTTGATGAAAAATTATTTTTTTTCTTCTGTAAACCGGGTCTTTTCTCACGAATTTTTATATCCAGCCGGTGCAGAAGGTTACAATAATAATCTGAATTGATTTTTTTACCAGTTTGGAGGTAATCCACGAACAAAATTCCTTTTGCATCCCAAAAAACTGATGCTATCACTTTTTTGGCCGGTACCGGGTACCGGGTTCACACAACTCTTTAGCCTCTTATTAAACTTAGCTTACTTAACGCCTTATCTAATCTACCTTATTAGATTCTCTGATGCTATTTGGAAAGAATGACCAGAACTATCTGTTTTAGCGATTATTTCCTTGTAGCGCTTGGTCGTCGCCATTCGAAGATCGCGATCGTTGTTTACCCATATACTAGCAACTTGAATTTCTTCAATTAAAATTACTTCTTACATTAAGTTCTTTTCAAGCAAGATGTAAAGTTGGCAATAAATGAAAATATTAGTGGTGCCATGCCTATTCAAGGATTTAAAAATATTCAAGGAAACTGTTATTCTCTTTGTCTTTAGGTTCCGCATTAGGTGTTGTCCTAGGAATGAGCCTAACCTTTTCCATCGTCGGTACTTCGGTGTTCGTCACAATTTACACCATGCTTGGAGGACTGTATAGCGTGGCTTACACAGACGTAGCGCAAGTCAACTGTGTCATCCTCGGACTGGTAAGTTGTTTTTTCCTCAATAAAACACCCATAAACTGAATTTAAAATGCAGTGAGTAATATTCCCTTTAATCTCAAAGAAAACATCTAGTTTAGTTGAACGTTTCATTGTATATCTTGGATAATTACTCATCATCGTCAAATTTACGAAATAAAAACTTAATATGAGACATTCTCCAGATTCTAGAAAATTATCGATTTATATTTTACTTTGAATAAAATTGGGGTCATTACTTTTAGACGATAAAAGGTACCGTAAGAAAATGTTTTATCAAGGGCAGTGAAATGTTGAACAGTGTGAACAGTGAACAATGACTGAATATAAATTTGAATGGAGATAAAAGATAAAATTATAATCACTCTCACTCAAGTTGGATGAAATCTCCTAGTTATTATTTGAAATAACAAGATTGAAGACAATGGAAAGAGAGGATAGCCCTAAATCAGGATGTTTGTTTGTTCAAGAATAAATGGATTAGTTTCTAAATGCGTTTCACTCTGAGGCCCTCTTTTTGAAAACGTCATGGACTTTGAGAGTATAGAGCATACATCGTTGAAGCTTAGCATATTTATAGCGTTTCGATGACTAACACTTTCCCTAAAATTTTACCTGCATTCAAGCCAGTTTAGCAGGATTATTTATTGTTGGAGTTCTTCAAATAGGAAAGGTTGACGTTATGCAAAATGTTAGTCCGAATCTTCAGGTCTAATAATACAATTGCTATAAATGCAAGATACTTAACTTTACCAGAAAACTATTTCTTAATCATCACTTGAGCCACATAAACTTAGCTTTGAGAATTTTATCAAACGTTGATGGATGTTTACTTGAGTATCTATTTTAGGCTACTAAGACAATTTCCACGACTTAGAAAATTTTAAATATATAAATTTTAAATTTTATTATTTTAAAGACAGTGCATGAATACATTACATTATGCCTGTTAAGTTTGAACCTCATCCCGACCACCATCTGTTACGGATAGCTTCGGAGAGGGGACTGAGGCGACTTGAGGAATGGGGTAGTTGCCCTTGCTTTCCTCACTGATACAGAATGATATAAGTGGAACAAGTCCACTTATGTCAATTACAATCGCCCTACAAGTAAAACTTTTCATAGCATTCAAAAAGAAGAGACCTTGATCAATTTCATTATTTAGCATCACTAATACCTCAGTAACTTTCTTATTATCACAACAAAACTGAGAAAACAGTAAATGAAAGGTACGTTATTCTATATCCTCATGTATATATTCGATATGTAAGTGAAGATTTCATGTTCGACAGTAGCGTTACGGCCATGAGAGAATCACTCGGGTGGAACTCGCTGAAGGAGAGAAAATCTGATTACCGACGAAAGCTTTTCGAAAAATTCATCGGTTCAGAATTTTTAGGCGAAGTAAAAGATATTGCCATTCGGGTAAACAACGAGCGCGATCTTCGAGAGGCGACGATCAATCGTTCAGATATTTACTTTTGGTCGTTCTTTCCGCATAGCATCAGAGAATCTAATATGGTAGATTAGGTAAGGTGTTAATACACCCCCTGCCATACGCCACTGGCGGCTTGCAGTGTATAAATCTAAAATCTATAAAATCTAAAAACCAAATGAAAAATATCCCACTCATCAAGGCATGGTAGCAGGAAATACATTATAATTACAGATAAATGATCATTAAGGAATATCAAACAGGTTTCAAATCTGGTATCAAATATTGTTTCAATTATGAATTTGATTTACATGAATCTCATTTTCCTCATAAAGATGAATTTTTAACAGAAACTAATACAAATTTGGTGATGTAACAATATTGCAGCTTCACATAACTTTGTTTATCTTTAAGGTTAATAATATGGTATTTTCGTCATTCTCTCCCGACCAAAAGTTTGGTAATCCCTTTATCCATGCAATAATGCTGAGAAAGCAATGAGCAACACTTTCAAATGGAGCAGGCGCGATTTTTCTCCTGTACTCCAATTTCTTCTGCAGACGGTGCTCATGATTGACGTTGGGAATATCGGAATCGCAGTCGGTCAAACATATCGTTTAAGCATATAAGACGGATGCTTTGTCGCGAGAGATATTTTGACGCTCTACTCCGCCAACGTCCTTTCGGAGGAAATTTATAAATCCATTTCGGCCGAGAGTTGAGATACGCGGCATGTCATAGGAAGACGAGCGTGAATCGACTTTGTGCTACCGTTTCGCACTCGTCCGAACAGAACAAGCTCTTTGTTCCCAAAATTTCAATCCGGTGATGTTTAAAAGACAAGTAAGTAGACGAACTGAACGAAATATCTCGTTCGGCAGCTTCTATCATCCCGCTATCCCGCTAAGATTCTACTCAGGGTGAAAGAGTTCAGAAGCAGAAATTACATGCCTTCCGCTCGAGGGGAACGTGAAGGACAAGACGAATACTTTTTGAGAACCTCGATTCCGAAATTTTTATTTTCAAGGAAAATTATGTTTCGACGGAAAATCAAATATTTTGACAGCATGGCCACGTTTATCGCTACCCGACACTTCATCCCGATTTTCGGGTGCGTGACTTAGCTCTAAACTGTTTACCGCCTAAGTTTGAAAAGTATTATTAATGCTATTCCTTCAAATAAAAGATTCCTCAAACAATAAAGTTGCAAAAAGACGATGAAACGAAAAAAAAAATTACATCACTGCTGGAAATAAAGTTTAGTATTAACTTTGGATTTTGCGCACGCAGTGCGATATCAACCTGACGTACAAAGAATATACTTAAGATCCTATTAGGTTTTCTGAGAAGAAGTTTTCATTTTACTATGTTGTTGAACTTTAACTTGTCTAAAGATGTCCCAAAGATAGGATTTAATAAAAAGAGCAAATTAATTAACATATTTATTATCATATTTCATACTAGTGATTCTGAGGTAATCGCTTTCTCATATGAGGAATTAACAGTTAAGAGATCTTTTCGTCCACACTCGAGAGAATATTTTAAATGCGATAGCTATAACGAGGTATTTCTTCGTATTTATTTAAGTATTTAAATTTTCATATAAGCCTCCTCTACGTGAAAATATTGCTTCTTTTAAATCTCAGAAGTATATTATTAACTAAAAACTTAATCGGAAACTTAAGTAAGAGGATTCTTGGAATAAGAGACAAAGGAAACATGAAAGAAGTGAATTGAATTTATCACTTATCTAGGCAATAGGGGACACATATTGATGCTCATGCAGTGACAAACATTAGAAAATCTCAAGGAAGAATGGACTTGAAAAAAGTCTGACGGGACCGGGAATCGAACCCGGGTCTCCCAATTGCCGGTCGGGTGCTCTGTCCGTTGAACTATCCCGGCAGAACAATTCACCAAGCTATTCGGGATACTTTGTGGGCAAAGGACGTTGCGCACCATCTTGCGCAAAGTCATTCTTACCCATTTTCGTTTGATTAGAAAATCTACCAAAAATGAGAAACAAAGGGAGGAACTTCCGCGTATACGAGCCACAAAAAACACAGCCTAAGCTAACTATTGGCGGTTCTTCAATCAGACCGCTCCATCAGCAATATCGTGTGATAACGAAGTTCAAAATCGCGCTCCATTTTGGAGAGGAAGAGAAAAAAATGGTTCAGGCGAAACTAATAGCCACCCAGTCGGGATTCCAGAGACAGGTGCCATTATTTAAGTACCTGTTCCCCTGCCTCGAAATACATGTTTGGGTTCATGTTGTCCTCTCTCTTTAGGCGCCGCTTTGACCGTTACTTTCAAAATCTAAATTAAGAAATACAGAAATAAAAATGTCAATACTTGACCTGAAAACTTTCTTGACTGAGAATCCCTCATGGAAAATGTTTTCATTTACTTAGAAAGTTGGAATTATTTTACATTGAATAATTATTTAATCGCTAGTGTATTACACCTTGAACTTTAGGACCTTGAACTCCGTAAATCGAGCATGATCAATGTATCGGCACCAGATACCCATAAAGGGAATAGATATGAAAGGTTTCATAGAGACTGAAAATATGTTAGTTCAAGCCGTCACGAAAATTTTTCTTCCAGTGGTGTTTTTATAAAAGAAAAAGAGAGTGTGCTTAAAGCAGTCTTGCAACCTGCGGTTCCATTAAAGGTTCATTGATGAAAGTTCCGAGTATCTCCAGCCATTCAAATCTTACTCTCAATCTCAAACCATCAAACTTAAAAACATTTTAATCTAACTCTTTAGGATTCCAGAAGTAAACACCTATTTCATTGATTTCAAAAGAATCAAGTACTTCGCAATATTTTACATCGCAAGTTCACTTGCACAAGCAGGTATCTAAATTTCTTATTTAGATTACTGACCTTTTTCCTTCCTTGCGATGAAATATCTACGTCACTGCCGACTCTAGCAAATCTGTCGTTGACCAGCATTATCGACTTCCTAACTAAACTAGGAACTTCCTTCTACAGTGAAATATTTAAATGTGTCGCCATAAAAGAAATAAGACTGACCGGACGAAACCGAAGGTTAAGCAATAAATTAAAATAGGTTGTTTTTACGAGATGTCATTTATCTTACTTCCAAATCTGTTAACTAAAGAATGCAGACAAAAGTTCTAAAGGAGAACGACAAGATTGTGTAGCCATTGTGCGTTACAAATATGCAACAAATATCTTGAAGATTAAAGTAAACTTTTGAAAGAAGTTGTAGAATGAGTTATTCTGAGATTTTAGATGCTGAGTGAACATCCCAACCAATATATCTCTCGCAACACCAACTACGCTTTGGCTTCGTTTATATGATCCCAACTTCTTAATCTCATAAAATCCAAGTTGATAACGAATATTATGTTTTCTTTTCTTAATTGTAGGTCCTCTCAGCTCCATTTGCAGCCTCAAACCCGTCAGCATTTCTTCTAAATGGAGTTGACTGGCTGGGTAGATTACCAGCTAAAGGCTTCGGGGAATGGGTAGACGTTCTTCTCCTACTGGCTCTTGGTGGCATACCATGGCAGGTGAATGCGTATAGTATATAGATAATATAAAATGCACTCTATTGTGTAAAAACAATAACTCAAAAAAGTTGCTCGATAACTTATTTTGATATTTCTTAAATGTTACTTTTTTACAATCTTTCCCCTAACTACTCTTACTTAATTATTCTCCTTCATTTTTACTTAATGCGATGGATAGATACTTTTAAGGAAGAAATGAAAATCACACGTAGAAATTGAATAATCTATAAAAATTCTGGTGAAAGAGTGCGACAGTATCTTCCTTTGCATTATATTTAATAAACTACAAATTTTTAAAATGAAAATTTGGGAATAATTCACCAAGGTGACTCGTCGCAATTGATAATTATCATAATTTGTAATTTATAACTTCATTGTTTATCCCATTTCAAAAATATCTAAAAAATATCCAAACTTAAGTTATATAAGAACAAGTTATAACGATTTCATTGAAATTAGTTTACGTGTATTCGTGGTGCATGAATAGTAGCCACCTGGATATTTCATAATTCGACTCTTTCCGAAGCAAAAAGGAACGTGAGGAGATTCTTACACCTGTTGTGTACGTCCCTTTTGGGTCATTAGGACTAGGTTTTATCACTTTTAGATTGAAAGAAAATCTCTTTGGAATTAAAACTCTTGAACTATAATAATTTTTCGTAACAATAAATAATATTTAAAGATTGCAAACATGGTTACAAAAATCACAAACGAAATCTGAGAAACTCATTCCTTTTAGTCAATGATCAATATGTTTCCATTTGCGAATGTGAGCTCGTATTTACCACGCGTCGTTGAGGCAGGTGAATGAACAACATGTCCAATGAACTAGCCACTACATAAATCTAAATCATCTTATCGTATTATATCGAATAATATTTATTTTATTCTCTAATACAAAAATAGAGTCGTCGGAATGACTTCCGTGAATGAATGGTGAGGTTAATCTGTTTCAAAACGAAGTAACTATAACATCCAAATGAGCTACCTGATGCCCGCCAATCGATATAATCGATGAACCCGATCGATACCTCTCCTTCTATTCCTTATGTTCCATATCAGATCGTATTTCTACATTTCCTTTGGAAGGAGTTTGAAAAGCTGACTCATCTAATACAAAGGAGCCGACACCTGCAGATGAGAGTTATGCTCAAGTTTGAGATTCTAAATGTAGGTTGGACCACTTTTTATGATCTAACACACTTACTTTACCTTGAGTTGCGAGCGTGCGATTCACTCAAGTTTTAGATGGAATGTAGCTCACGGCTTTTTAACGGCAATAAACGAGGTGCTGTTTATTTCCGTGGAATTCTCCACCACAGTTCGTACACGTACTCTACTTTACGTCTTCGGAGGGAAGTTAAATAACACTGCAACTTAATGGACAAGCACGATGCAGGTATTATCTATTATGGCAGAGGCAGTACATGAAATTATTATATAAAATATTTCCAGACTTTTTCGCAATTGCATAAGTTTTTTGTGATGAACGTTCTCTAAAAGAATCTCTATAAATATTAATAAGTAAATAAACCAATATACTTGTTTCCTATATAGTTCTAAAATTAAATAAAATGGAAGTAAACTCCATTAAAGAATTTCTAACCTACTCAATCGTTTGCCATTTTCAACATTAAATTAGTGATTTAATTCTCAAAACTTGGCTGAATGAAAAGCCTTCCCGTCGACTAGTTTCTTGTAAACCTTTTCCCTTTCTCCTCAGTTAAAAGAATGTGTGCGTTTACCTTTGTTAAAAATAGCACTAAACGTATTACGTTACATTATTAATCGTGCCTTTAGATATACAAACTGATTTCTAAACATAAAATCCTATATCTCCATTTCAGAGCTATTTTCAAAGGGTTCTAGCGACTAGAAGTCCAGAGATTGCTCGTCTAATGTCCCTGAGTGCTTCTGGCTGCTGTCTGCTGATGGCTATACCTTCCATGGTTATAGGAGTCATCGCCAAGGGAACAGGCAGGTGACGAACCGCAAGGATAAGCATACAATATGTTTTCCTTTAAAATGGACCCAGAGGACAAGAATGGCAGTAAATATTTACCTAGGAAAAGATTCTAATTCTTTCCTACGCATATTTACAGCCACTTACAGACACTCCGGAAAATTTTGCCATCCTTTCATGAGAGGTTTCAAGGACAAACGACACACTTCTTCATTTCATAGCTGGTGATCCTGCTGAGAAGTAAAATTTTAACTTTTCAAACGTGTCCATCGCTAATTTGATCAGAAAAGTAACCTTCATATTATGAATACAGAATACCTTAGCCTTAGCTTTATTTATCTTGACTCTCTCTTCCTCTTACCTTCCTCCTAAGAGAACAGAATTATTTTCATGCCCCCTTTATTTTGAACGAGATCCGGAATATCGTCCACACTTGCACTTGATTGATTGAACCTGATACCCAAGGATTTGCGTTGCACATAAATAGTTCTTATTGGCTTTTTATCCATGCATACAATGATTGCAATGATTTACAGCTGAATTTTCAACGGAAAAATCTTTCGTGGCCAATATTTTGTTTTATATTATTGTAAACCATGACCAGAACGTTTACAAATGGTGAACAATGTAACTCTTCTATGGCAATGAAGTGGCTATCGGTATAATCGATCAATCATCATGATCAAACACATTATCATTCTATATTCTGTATCTCACACAGTATGCCTGGGTAACATTTAATCTGAGCAGTAGACTGTGAAAGAACTTGCTTCGGCAGAGCAGCATTGTGATTTTTGCATTACTTTAAATTTCGGAAATTATACATACAATCGGGAATCGTGACTAGAGTCAAATTGTTTCGGCCTTCATTACCTTCAAACCCAGCCATTAATCGTAACCAAGAAAGAGTGTGACAGTTAACAGTGACGTCTTTTACAAAATCGCGTACGTGACGAGACTCTCGGACTAAAAATAATTCTTTTTCCAAGGCCCTCTCCTCAATTTTTTCCGCCACTCATGTATTTACAAAATGTACTCTTTACTAATTACTGATGCATATTTAACTATAAATAACACTTATTTCAAATTCTGAAAGATAAGGATACATCACTTGTAGGTGTTTTTAAGAGTAAACCTAAACACATAACCGTAGAATAACAGTGCTAATGTTGTCTTTGAAACTTCCTTAGGAATTAAATTAAATTAAAATTAATTTGTAGCACTGGTGAAAAGATCTGCATCCCGCTTGAAATACTTTTCCACACCGCAGATCAGCTCGGGCGTCATTTAGCAGAGGTAAGCGGACGCCCTCGACTGTCATCCGTCATTAGACGTTTCGATGAAGGTCGGACTGCAATCTCGAGCTGATCGGCTTGAGAATCTGAACTTTCCGTATAAATCGAACGTTATCTTCCTTATAAAGGAGAGCGATCGAATCATTTCGTCTTATTTGAAATCAAGTGACAACTTATCATATGAATTAAATTCGACTAAAAAGGTGTAAACGAATTCCAGACCGAATGAAGTCTTTCACACCGATACTACGTGAAGAATTAAATCTTTATCTTGTGAATGTCTTGGAAGACCTCCTGGACATTTCAGTTGACCGATAGAGCCAAAGACACCACAGGAGGCGAAGTTCGGACTAAATGACAAGCTACGAAATTCAAAATATTTATCCAACTTGGAATTGATGGGTATCTCCTCTTATTAGAAGAAAGAATTACAAAACAATTTCTCGATGCCGCCTCCTCATACGACGTTTGATTCTCATCTTATGAATATGATAAATATCGACAAAATATTCAGCCTTATATGAAATAAAGTCAATAATATATCTGTTATCAAATTCATTGGCTTGTATTTTCTATGTGGTGAGTCGTTGCTGGAAACCTGAATTCTGATTCAAAAAAATTCTGCAAAGAAACTTCTCAAGAAAAAAGAAATGAGAGATAAATCGAACAAGCATTTCAATTTTATTTAGTTCTCTTCCATAAGCCTTGCCTACAACGTAACGTAATACAATACATTCTGGCCATTATTTATTTGATAATAAATTTCCTTGTCAAGGTTCTCGCTAAGTAGTAAGATATTGGTCAAGAGCACAACTAATTGCGGATAAATAAACATCACCAGATCCCATTTACTCGTAATGGGTACTCACGACTTTTCTTAAAACTTTGAGGAAGATAATCATAAAATGAGACAGAATTAATCGTCACAGCAGAAAAGTTTTAGGTATGTAATACATTCAAAAGGTTCGAACTATGCCGAATAAAATGCGAGTCTTGAGGAATTGAGAAATTACTATCAGTTTCTCAAGCATGCAGGAACCAGTAGCAAATAGATGCTATCAGAAGTCATTCAGTTGATATGCTTCCAACGGAATGGAATCGATAAAAAATTCTCACTTTATTGAATTTTCTTAAAAATCGATCATGAAAATTATTTCCACTAATCATCACAATTAATTCTACTCTCTTTCCTTCTGGACTTACAGATAAGCAGGAGAGCCAAAAATGTTATCCGAAGGACGACTGGCTGAATTTAAACGACCGAATAACCTTACTGTCAAAGGGCATTTAATTCTCAGCTGCTCAAATAAGCGTAGTTCGTTAAGAAACCCTAACGATTGTTGATTTCCTTACCTTCGGCATAGGCCTTTGCGGTGAAAAAAATTAAGGTCATAAGACGAATACCTCATATGACTCCACTTAATAGAGAACTAATGATGCAAATTCCCCCTAAACATCAAATATTCGTCAAGATGATGTTGCTAATTTATTCAACCTTGGATATGAACTGTCTCTTTTGATTTTCAAGCATTCTTCTGTATCCGCAGACTGGAGCACCGTAATGGGGTTTCAAAAAAATATAACGGAGATTGAAGAAGCAAGAAGCGTCCTTCCCATGGTTATGAGGTTTATGACACCAGAGGTAAGTTGTTTTGAATTATGAATTTTTTTCTACCCGTTAAAAAAAATAAAAGTACTCCTAAAATCCTGAACTTATATTCTCAGAACCAATGACGTAAATGCTATTTAGACTAATGAAGCATGTTATTTTACTCAAAGTACAATATCTTAAGTAGTGATGACCAAAAAGTACGACATTTTATTATATCCAATTATTTCTGAAATTGATTACCTTTGTGAAGGACATTCATAATTGAAATCTAACAGCTGTTTCGATGCATTCGTAAAATTGATAAACTGAAAAGAGCGTACATAACGCATATGATATTAAAAATACCTTGTAACTTTTAGCAACTAATACGGTTACATCGTGAAACGTCAGAAGAATGCTTTTTCCCTTTCTTTCGTAATATACAAATGTTCACCCTTGACGCATGTTCATTATTTCTTATATTAATTGCACATATGTATAGCTATCATGACAGCTTATTTCTCCGATAACTATTTTCAAATTAATTTTTAAGTATTTTTGATGTTAAGGAAAATATTTATGCACATCGAAAATTCATAGAATTTTTTCCCGAAAATGTTTCTCCTTTATTTCCACCATATACGAACAGTGAGAATACTAAAATTTTTATTAGGAAATAAAATATCTGAGATGTAAGACGTCAAGACTTAGATATTAAGACGTAAAAAAGTATATAGGAGAAGGGAGAAGAATGCGAGGTTGCTATCACTTCATCAATCTAAGGTATTTGAAAAGTAGGACTTAAACCTCTCGAATCCTAGTTTGGGTTACAAACAGTGAGCCTCGAATAGCATCAATTACTGACGAAGAATTCGTTGGGAATGGAGCTTCATAAAAAGCTTAACACATGAGTAACATAGAAAGAGCGATAGCTGTGACTTAATCTGGGCAGTCGACTTGGAAAGTTGGATTAAAAAAAAAGGAAGCGGATGGTATAAAAACGAGAGATATTTCTAAACAAGATGTGACGCAGTTATGGAACAATTTGAACTGATGAGAAACTACGAGAAAAGATTAGAGAAGTTTTTATAATTTAAATTTTGAGGTAAAGCAAATACACTATCTCAAAAAAGAAAGCGACAATATCGGGACAAATACACTACATCATAAAATAAAGCGACAATATCTAGACGTTAGATGACTAGAAAATGTATATCCGTCATACAAAAGAAAAAGTATAAGAGTTTTGGATAGTACAATGCATTAAACAGCAAAGTTATGCATTTTAAGCGCAGAATAGACTAATACGTATCATTTAAATCCTAAAGAAATTTAATCCTTTTACTTTTTACACAATTTTTAGTTACATATTAACTCGTTTGGGTTGTATTAAAAGAATTGATTGACATCTTTGTCTCTCTCGCTAAACTTCAGATTTCGGGTTTTTATACGTTTTCAGATTTGTATACGTTAATAAGCATAATGAAAATTGAATGACCGCACGGCATTATGAGCATACCTACTAATACCTTCTATTAGGTCCATTTCTCATGTGGCTACAAACATTGCCATACAGAAACTTTACGATTCGATTTGTTTTATTAGTAGCTTAGGAAGAATTAAATAACGTAATTTAGATATTGATAAACTCGTTAAATCTAAAATTGACTTTTATTTTAATAGACTTATGAAAGGAAAATAATTTAAGAAGCACCAATTTCCTTTGTTCTTGGAGTAAAAAAATATATTTTTAATTAATTTCAAATCCATTTTCTATGTTTGCAAAACATTTTATCTCTGAAAATTACTGTGACGCGCCATAGTTACACACTTTAAGTCAATGATTTCTTGAAGAGGTAAATAAAATAAAAGGTTTATTACCTACGCCCCTCATATTATCGATAATTATAACGTGCAGAATTCTTCAGAATACCCCTAAGTTAATAAGAAAACCATTAATCTCTAAAAGTCACGGAAACTCAGCAGTCTCAGTAAACAATTAGAAAATTAAAGAAAAACCAGTTACAAAGCATATTCTTTTTAACCAACATTTTTTAGAGAGTAAGATCTCAAAGAATGAGAAAAATTCTTTCCTAAAATATCTGAAATGTAGTAATTAGTTAAAAATGTTTATTTCACGGCAAATTATCTTTATCAGTACAATATCTTAGACTTTAAGGCACACAATTACTTGAAATGCTAAAAATTTTAATCCCAATCATTCCTTATTTATTTTAAAAATAACAACAATAAATACCTTACTAGCCTTGTCACTTTGTAATGCTTAAGTTCCTTAGATCTTACTTATTTACGTTTGGAAAGAACGCAAAAATCTCTTATTTCCCAAAATTTTGTAGTGAAATTATTTATCTTGAAACTGGCAGATCCCTATTCACTGACCGCATCCTTTTATTAGAAGACTGGAAAGTAGTATTTCTTTTTCGTTCTGAAGAAGTTCTGTAGTCCAGTGTACGCTTCAATAATGATGAAAGATGTGATAATTCGATTCCCTAAGTTTTCATATACCAAGTGTTTAAAATCCAAGTTTTTGATTTATACTACTGATTTCAAACTCTTTGCTCTCCTGAATGGATTGCAGTGGGTGTCTTTCATTGGACTGGGAGCAGTTTCCGCCGCTGTGATGTCCTCAGCGGATTCCAGCTTTCTAGCAACTTCCTCTCTTCTATCAAAGAACGTTTATAAAACAATTTTAAGGCCGAAGGTAAGCGTGTATATAAGTCTTATATTAAAATACTATTACCAACCGAATGTTAAAAGTTAGCGAGCTATTTTTTATTAAATAACGTATATAATTTGAAACGAATTGAAACCAACTTATATACTCCATTCAAAATCATACTTGCAATAGAAAAATACGTATAAGCTAGATATAATAATAAATTTAAATTATCAAATCGTATTCACGTAATAGTAAATCTTACGGTAAAGTAAGATTAAAACGGATCTGAGATGAATTTACATACGTGACAAAATGTATCCTCTTATTTATTCTAATTTTACTATCTCATTTTACATACAAATAATTGCAGGCTCCGGATTATGAAGTTCTATGGGTTTTGAGATGTGGAGTAGTAGCAACGGCTGCGATATCTGCAGGAATGGCTCTCACCATGGATGCCATCGTCTACATATCGTGAGTAACTATTTAAATATCAGCATACATGATTACATCACATAACGATTCTTTAGTCTTCGAAATTATTTCCTTCGGACAAGGAAAAGGGTTTTAGGTACTTGGCACGATAAGGCGTGCAACTAGGAGAAACTCCCACGGAGAAACGGACATGAAAGAAGTCTGACAGAGTCTCGACGAACCCGGGTCTCCCCATTGTCGGTCGGTTGCTCTATCCATTGAGCTATTCCACCAGAACATTTCTCCATGCCGTTTGGGAGACTTTCTAGGTATTGGGCGCATGCGTTCGTCCGACTCAGCGACATCGTTCACAGCCATGGCCTCGCAGAGGCACCGATCATACAAAGTGGTGTTAGGAGAACCCCCCTTAAAGGATAACAAACAAGGAAACTGATTTTAGGTACTTGGCACGATAAGGCGTGCACCTAGGAAAATTCCCAAGGAGAAACGGACATGAAAAAAGTCTGACGGAACCGCGACAGTCCCGTTCCGTTTCTCCTTGGGTATCTATTTCGGTTTTGTTGACCCAGATTATAGAACTTCCACAATGATTTATTTGTGATATTTAATTACTATTCATCCAAAGGTGTCTCTATCAATCTCGAGGATGAGAACAGATGAACTGTTATGCCAAAAATGTCCTATTTCTGAAGAGAAAGCTGTTTAAACGGTGACTCTAAGGTTAAATAAACCCTTAATTATTCGTAATTTTAACATTTCGAAAAGGGAAACTTTTTCTTCAGGAAAATATCTTCAGAGGGAATATTATTTATTTAATGAAGACACCTTATAGATCTTTCAATTGATCAATGGCAATTACAGAATATTGGTCAATGAGTTCTTGCACTTAGTTTTTGCCAAAACCAATTTGTTACAAACAAAGTACCTTTTACAATAACATTTTTCAAATATGCAAAAGAACCTAACATAATTTGTCATTGAGAAATTTGAAATTTAAGTAAGAATATAAGTCGTAAGATTCCCAATTCAACTTAATTTTTGTGGTATAACAAACAATCTGATAAAAGAATGATAAATCGAATTCCATAAATCTCATTTGACGCATGATCTTTGATCGCACTAAGAAAGAAATGAAAATACTATTAAATGTAAAAGAAGGCAGACCGTAAACCGCCATAGCAACTTTATGTATAAATACTTTTATCCTTATTAAGAGTTAATTTTTCCCCTAAAAAGGAATAGTAAAAGCTTACTTGAATAAAACTGATACGCCTAGAGGTGTCACATTTAATTTCCTTCATCGATCCAATAAAATTTCATCAATCATTATTCATTAATTGTTTTTCAATTCACAGATATCTCTGCTCAGATTTCGTATACGTGACTGTGTTCCCACAGCTTCTTCTTTCCGTGCATTGGAAACGAGGCACGAACTCCTATGGAGCAATCACATCGTTTTTAATTGGAACAGTTATGAGGATGTTGGGTGAGTAGAAAGTAAATACCTTTTAATTCGTTTTCTTGAGAAGTTTTGAGCGCTTATAATTCAGTAAGTATCCTTATAAAGTCGAAATCCATTCAATCATTTCACGATGGAACTAAACTAGGGTCACTTGTTATAAAAAAACACGACCTGCGGAGTTATTTACGACAGACTCACCGAAAAACTGAAGCATCATATTCGAATTACATGTTACCGCTCACTCACTTCCTTCGGTTAATTTATCGATAACACACAAAACGAAATGTCTTCAAAAAATCTTCGAATTCTGCCTTGCATTTTTCGAAGAGACAGTAAAAGATGAGGAAATGTGGAGATTTTGAACACAAGGATTTACTATAAACACTCTACCATAACAATAAAGCTGAAGTTCCTATTTTATTTCAAGACACTTACCAATACCTGTCTTTTAGTATAAATAAAAAAATCAGCCTCTAAAAAAGTTCATGATTTAAATTTTCCCCGCGTAGCTATTCAACGAAGAAGTAACGAAAAAATCGAGTATTTACCTGGAGATATTTGAGAATTTTAGTATAAATAGAGAAATCAGCCTGTAAAAAAGTTCATGATTTAAATTTTCCCCGCGTAGCATTTCAACGAAGAATTAACGAAAAAATCGAGTATTTTCCTGGAGAGATTTGAGAATTGGCACCGACAAACATCCTGAGCTTTCCTTATTGGTGAAGCCGTATTTCAGAGAACAGCCTCCACAATTTTGGGAGTAACATACTTTTTTTTCTTTTTTAAACTTCCACCCAAAAGGAGGAACCTCACACACCGACGAAAGAGAAATTCTTCAAAAATGATTCTTATTATGGTAATACGGTCATTTTCCAACAAGGTTCAAGTAAACTCGTATCTCTCGAAATGGTCGGGTGTGCCTCCATTGATACGATGATCACACATTCTTCGCATGTTAAGGCTTGGAATTTTTATTATTAAAACACCACTCGTTTATGCCATTAGTCAGCTGGACTATATATTATACGTAATTTAATGTTTTGTTTGAAAACATAATTGTCTCTAATGAGTCACTGATTTTATTCCTCGCTCAATTTAACGTTATTCTTTTGTTACAGAAATGAGATTAGCAAGAGGTTAAGGGCTAAAACAGGTTAAGTTTTGCTATCTGAGATTATTTTGCTAGTAATCTAAACAAATGGCAACCTTTTAGTCTTTTATTCTACTATGAAATAAACAGTTCAATCAAAGTAAAGATCCAGATTTTCGCTATGTCTGCCTCTAAATTTAAATAAAATCAAACAACATAAGAGAAATTCTTTATATTGCAGTATATCAAAAGGAATGGAATGAGACGTGCGGTCTACGGCATATCATGCCTCCTCAGCGGACTTCCATGATTCTGATCTTTTACAGAAATTTTTAAGTATAAAATTTACGGAAATGAAGGCTAAGCAGTTGATTTCAAGGCGTTTCTAAAAAATCAGTCAGATTATCTACAACCTGAATCAGTTTCGCTGGGAGCTATCATTAAATGAAAACTTTGAGATCTCTCATATCTAAAGAAAAAACTGGTAATTTAATTCAAATTTTCAGAGACGCTCATAATTCACCACAGACCGACATCACGAAATATATTTGCTAAAAATATACGACCTTAATAAATGAATAATAATATCTATGCCGTAGGCAACCAGCGTCGAGTGATATTTAACGTACAAGATAATATAAAGTCTTCTTAAATAACTCGGGTTCCTTTCCTTTTATGGTTCACCAATTTAACTGAACCTGAGAACGTTTGTAGCACTAAAAATATTTTATCTTTACTGTGGTATTTTAATGATTATAGGTAAAGGTATAGTTCTTTTTAATACTGTAATGTTTATCTCAAAATAGAAAAGTATTACCGAAAGCGAAAAATGATTCAACAGAATAAATAAAACGTGCGTAACCTACAGTAAAAAAAATTGAAGTAAACTCAACCGCGTGTATTAGTGCAAAACAAATATATTCCAAAAAGTTTTGAAGAAGTTCTAATAATACTAGGTGATGATTTTTATGTTTAAAACTGCAAGTGTGGAGCATCTGATGAGGATGCTATGGTACGAGGTCTTATTATCCGTATGTCTACACGGTATATATATTATTATAGACTAATAGCAATATCAATGTGTAGAAAAATTAGATCTCCTTCTGACCTGAAGTAGGTGGTAGTCTAAAGTTTATCACTTCATAGGTAAATATTGCAACTTCATATGTTCGAAACCACTTTAAGAAAGAACGAAAATAGAATTTTTTCACCCCATAAGTAAATTGATCAAGAAAAACTGTTGGCATCAAATTCATACGCGTTACAGAAGCTCATTAAAAAATTTTACGACTCAAATGCTTAAGATCTCAAAGGAATTTCATCTTAAAGATTTCTACGATAAAATACACTACAACTACGGTTCTTTGTTATTTACAGGTTATGATTGAATTTTGAATAAAACTTTAATAAGCATGTTTAAGTATAAAATGATCGGAGATAAGAATAATAAACTTCCTACTAAAGATTATGAAAAATAAAACTTCCTACTGTTAATATTAGAGTCAGGAACATATGAAATGTACAAAATAGTTATCGGTTAGCGTTGATAATTATTACACAATCATGTCTATTTCATGATCATCATCATGTCGTAAGCGAAATAATATTTTCGATACAATTGATAAATCATGGCAAAAATAAAAAGATGCAGAAAAAGACAAGTGTATTTAAGTAAACGATCTGATACTTGTCGAATAGTTACTTGATATACCTTGTCTTCCATAAATATTATTTTGAGTTTGTAGGTCAGTATGCTCGGTTTATTGGCATCAGAAAAATCCCCTTAAAAATAACAAAATTATACGAACTGTTACATAAAAAATGTATTTTACAGCATAAGAAAACAAACTGCAGAGGCTAGAATTACATCATAAAATAATGGTGCTCTTTAAATCCTCTACTAAATAAAGACAAATGTGAACCTAAAAGAAATGATAACTTCATTCCCTAGAGGACTGAAATTGTATACACTTAAAATAATTTTTTAAGACACATTGTACCTTTTCCTCTTCAGTACATCAAATAGTGCCAGGAGATACTAGAGGTGTTATTCAGTATCGCAGTAGCAGATTTGTTATGTCAAAACCATCTTTATTATGAGTGATATCTCTGAAATTATTCTTCTGAAATTTGGGGGTACTCCCAGCGGTGAAATACCGAGATAAACTGCGACGCTTCGGGCAACTATTTAGGTGGCAGGACGTTATTTCTTTCTCCGCGGCTTCCAAATCCGTTTTCATCATTGTGCGTAATAAATCGAAAGACCACTTCATCGAATTTATTTTATCTAGCGGAATAAAAAAGCAAACTAGAATATGCAAAGATTTTCTCTACTTTTACTTTTCAGCATTTTTTATATCCGCTCTTAAATGCGAATCTTTAATGAGCTCTGTATTATGGATTCCTTCGCGAGTTGTATCTTTAGATAATGCAATTAATTAGTAAATAACTATTAACTGAGAAGCTTATTATGATTTTTATGTTTCTAAATATAAGTTTAGCTAAGTATTGATTGCATTACTATGGTAGATATGATGGCTTTTTATGATGATGATGATGATGATGGCTAATTTTATGATGGCTTTGCTCAATTAAGATCACAGGGAGTTTTTAAAAAGAATAGGAAGATTGTGTGTTTTTGATAATGAAGTTTAGGTGGATTAGAGTATTTTACCCTGAAAAAGACATGAAAGATTTTAGACGTGGTGCGAGATTTATATGTTTTGTGAGATATTACTGTGCACTAGACGGATTGACTTGTGTTTACTTGTGTTGTGGTATTTTAAGAATATTTGGATTTGAGTTATGTTTGTTGTTTTTAATTTTTTATTATTCTCTTTTATTTTGTATTATACTATTGTTTGTATTTTACCCCTTGCCACCGGAAATTTTTTCCAATTGTAAGGTTTTTATAATAATAATAATTCTCCGTGCATTCGTGTTTCAGCCTTGGTGCTGAATTAATCCATTTTTAATGTAATGTACTTTGTGTTACTTTGTATATCATTAAGCATCCTTCTTTCTCAGCTTTTCTGTTTCGATTGTTGATCTTAATTGTTATCATTCGAGTTTCAAAATTTAATTTGCCATCGATTGTTGCGAAATTCAGATTCTCATAATCAAAAGATTATTTCTCATAATCAAAGATTATTAAAATTAGCCATTGAACGAACGCATTGAGTATTTACTAGCATTTTTATCTATGTATCTTCTCCTTCGATAGCTTCCAAGCAATTCGATTCATCTCTCTTGCAGTTCTTTTCATTGTTATTGTATCATTGGTGAAGCTGTAGTAAGAAATATAATTATCAATCTTGCCGAGATCTCGATTGTTTCGACAATCGTCGTGATTAATTTTTGATTGTAATCATTACTTTTTATTATAATCACACCAAAGAATTTTTTCCTTATTCTAATATTCATATTAAGCACAATTCCCTGCCATTGACTGTGACCGACTGTCTGTTATGATTTCATCTAACAGTGGTATTATAGTGATATTGTTAAAACTGCTTCGACTTCTTTAGTGCTTTTGCACGTAGACCTCCCCGTGATTCGAACCCGGGGCCGCTTTCACCGAAGTCGAACACGTTGCCCGATTGGTTATCTGGGAGCCCTTCATCTAATAATAAGAATCCTTTCGTGGGGTAGTTTCCAATCAAGGGCGTTAAACTTTTATTACTATGCTTATCGTTGTTATTGTAATAATTAGATTAGATAATATAATTTTAATATTTAATTAGGTTTTTTCCGTAGGTTTAGATAATACCATCATCAAGATTATGATCATTTCAATAATCCGTTTATCTAGATTCAAATTTTTATTTCTC